>JADMLL010000011.1:10601084-11115575 GCA_016920875.1 Columbicola columbae
CTCTCTCTCTCTCCTTTTGGTTCTTTATAATTGTATTCTACACTTTCACTCTCTTTGTTCTATCTCCTTTCTTTGTCTCCTCTCTCTCTCTCTCTCCTCTCGCTTTTCTCCTGTTAATGAGTTTTGCTCATTTTAGTCTCACCTTTTTTCATTTTTTTTGTCTTCCCTCAAGACGATCTTATCTTTCGTATGTATGTTGGTTTCTGTCTTTGGTTTGTGTTTCTTCTCTCTTTCTTCTATTCCTCCATCTTTTTCTTTTGTTTTCTTTTATTCCATCTTCTTTCAATTTTTGTCCTTTGGCTTTATGATTTGATATCTGTTCTCTTCCTTTGCCTGAAGTCAGATGTTGTGCTTTGTATTCGTCTTCCTTCCCTCCTTCTCTTCGTTCTTTTAATGGGTTTCTTCTTTGTTTATTTGTCTTCTTCTCTCTCCCCGTTTCCATTTCTGTCTTTCTTTTTCACCTTCTCTCATTTTCATCTTCATTCTTCTTCTGTTAACCTCTCTTTCTTCCTCTCTGTTTCTCTTTTCCTCGTTTATCTTCTTGTCTCTTTGATGTTTACTTTTCTTTCTTTGTTATCTCTCGGTTTCGTTGTTCTCTTCTTTCATGGGTTTCTTCTTTTTTTGTCTCCTCTTTCTCTCTATCCATCTGTCTCCTAGTTCTTCTTTTTCTTTCATTATTCTCTTTTCTCTTATTTATGTCCTCCATTTTTCTCCTGTTTTCCTTTGACTTTCTTCGTTTTTGTTTTTTGGTTTTTGATCTCTCGCTTTCTGTCTGCTTCTTTCTCTTTTTTTCATCCTCATTCTCCTTTTGTTAACCTGTCTTCTTCTCTGTTTCTCTTTTACTTATTTATCTTCTTCTCTTCATCACTTACCTTTCTTTTTCCTTTTCTTTCGTTCCTTTCTTTCCTTCCTTTGTTTTCTCTTTAGATGTCGATAACTTTTCTGTTTTCTGACTTTCTCTCTTTCTCTGTTTCCCTTTTTCTTATTTATCTTCTCCTGTTCTTCGATTTTTACTTTTCTTTGACGTGCTTTGTTTGATTTCGATGTTTTCTTTGTTCCCTTGGCTTTTCTTTATACATCTTATATCTCTGTCTTTTTGTCTCTATTTCCTCTCTCTCTCTCTGTGATTGTTACCTTTATTTTCATACTTTTCTCTTGTGACTCTTCTTCCTCTTTCACTCTTTTTATCTTTAACTTTTGCTGTTTTCTCCTCTTGTGTGTCGTCTTCTCTTTGTTGATTTCCTTCCTTTCACCTTTGCTGTTTCTTCTAATCTGTGTCCTTAGTGTTTTAATTCTCTTCCTGAATTTATATTCTGGCTCTCAGTCTCTTCTTCCTATCCTGCTCCTCGACGGAAATTAGAGATCATCACGCTGACCTCTATCTTGGTGGCTGCTGCATGGAACAGGATACAGAATCTAGCTGGAACCGCTCCCTCAGATTCTTCAGCCACGAGGTCTTTCGCCTTTTTTCTTCCATAATTAGTCGAAGGAGCCGGTATTTCTCATTTCTGATCACGTGTCCGAAGTACTGAAGTTTCTGTCGTTTGACAGCCACTGAGCCACATTCGAAGCCTCGATCCTCTTCTCCAGTGTTCTGGTTAGCGTCCAACTCTCGTTGCCGTGTAGAAGGACGTAACAGCCGAGGATCCGGATTCTTGTCTGGTTGCTGTGGTTTGTCTGGTTTGTGACCCTGTTTGCTGTGGGTTTCTAATTTTGTCCATCTTGCTTTAGAGTTTTGTCCTTTTTCCCGGATTTCTACTTTATTTCCTTCTACTTTTGTCCTTCCTCTTCTTTGAGCTTTTTTGTTGCGTTTTTGTCTAAAATATTCTTTTGTATCTCATTTTCTTATTTTGCTTCTTTGTCCTTTTGATAGCTTGCTTTCTTGTCCTCTCAGACTTCTGTCAGTTTCTTGTATGTAGAGCATTATCGCAGACCTGGAAGGTTTTACTAAGGACTAAAAGACATTTTATAGAACACAGTCTACACCATTGGTACTCAAGCTTTTCCCTTCGCTGGCCAAATTTCCATTGTGACCACTGCAACTGGGTCAAACGACTTATCAGTCCGGCTTTCGACTCATACAGTCCACCTTCAGGGGATCATCTGTATGTATTGTCTGTATGCCTCACAAAGATATCTTGAGGCAAACAATGTTAGCAGGTTGTGAGCACAGGCCCGGACATTTTCGTACTGGTCAGGCACTATAGTTCAGACTTAACAACGAGCAATCGACCTTTCACAAATTTTCACTGAATCGGACTCTACTGGCCCACAGGGCCACTCTGTAGAGCTTGGTGGGCCGTAGTTTGAGTACTAAGGATCTAGAATTTCACTAACCCAACAAAGGAATCTCTCCTACAGTCAGAGAGTTATGGAGACGTCACGTCGGACATAGAACTTAATCTAAAAATTTTAAGTCGCCATCAAGCTTCAACAAAAAAAGAAAGAAAAAGGATACAAACAAGACAAGACAAAACGAGACGAAGTCAAAAAGAAATAAAGAAAGAAAGAAAGAAGAAACAGACAAAAAAAAACATTTTCGAATTATCTCCCCAAAAGAAAAGATAATCGGATGTCGTTTTAGTGCGCCGGCGCCATTTTTGGCACGTTTTAGACAAGCCTCCCTTTCCTCGTCTCCGACTTTTCCATCCATCTTCCTTCCTCTCATCTCCCATCTCTCTCTCTCCTCCTTGTTCGTTGTCCCGCTCTGTCGATAGCAAAAATCATCGGAATTACTTTCCTTTCTCCTTTTTATCTTATCAACTAGATTTTCCATTGGAAAACATTTTTCCCCGGTTTCCAGTTTCTTTTTCTGACACCTCCCTCTTTCACCCCCATTCCTGAGGGAGGAGGGGGATGGAACAAGACCAGATTTTCATTTTTTCTGAAAAATAAGTAAAAATTTTTGCTCTGTAACATAAAAAAAGTAATTTTCGAGGATGGAGATTCGGGACTGGGGTTTGGGGTTGGGTGGGTGGGTGGGGGTGGGGTAGGAGCTGAAAGCGGAAACTCAGAAGCCCAGTTTTCAGAAAAAACGGAAACTTTTAATAACTAAACAGAAGATGAGGAAAAAAAAGCAATTAGAAGGGAAAAAAGAGAGAAAAATATTTATTCAAGTGTAAATGAGAAAGAAATTTTGTTCTTAATAACATGAAAAAAAAAATTTTTTTTCCTCCTCGTTTTTGGAATGCACCCCCCAACCACCCATCATCCCCGACCCAACCCATCCTAAGGCCCCGTAAAAGCCCGCCATTATTTTTTCCATCCCCTCAGCATCAGCATCATCATCTTCCTCTTCTTCTTCTTGTTGTTTTCCTTGTAAGAAGAAACATCCTTGAAAGAGATTCTGCACGGGGAGGGAGGGAGGGAGGTGAGGAGGAGAAAGGCAACAGGAGCCCTTCCTGTATTAGAATTTAAGAGAAAAAAATTTTTTCCTTCTTCTTGTCTGAGTTTCTGAATTTTTATTCGAGAATCTGTTGGGATGTCTTTTGATTAGAGATAAGAATGGTTTGGGCTGAGGAGGTTTATGGAAATTTCATTCCAAAAGTATTGCACAGTTCATACTATTTCTAAAATTCGTTTTATATAGATTCCATTTTCGTGGAAATAATTTCTTTTTAGAATAATAATGCTCGTAGAAAGATTAATTTCAAAAGTATTGCACACTTGTATGTAGTGTTCGTTTCATAAATACTGCACAGTTCTACCTACAACTATTTCATCAATGCACACTTTCAGAGAAAAATTCATCTCAAAAGTATTGCACACTACTATTTATGGTCTTTTAAAAGCATCGCACGGTCACCTTTTTCTCAGCAAGAAGTTGTTTCGACTGAAGATCCTTCATTTCAGCATTCTAGAAAACAATTTTGTTCAAAGTAATGCACACAAATAGAAACTTTCGTAAAGAATTAATTATTGCTGCTGAGGAGTTATGCTGTTGGCGAAGGCCGGTAACATCTTATTACAGCAAAGACTCGTTACTTTTGAAATGAAATTTAAATCTCATCAGCGGAAACCATTCAAAGGACTATCAATCAGAAAGTGTGCAATATTTTGAGATGAATTTCATACTGAAAGTGTGCATTAAATATGAAATAGTTGTAGGTAGAACTGTGCAGTATTTATGAAACGAACACTACATACAAGTGTGCAATACTTTTGAAATGGAATCTTCATAAATCTCTCCAGCGGAGAGTCTTCACTTTTGTGCATTACTTTTGAAACTGACTATACATGCAAGTGTGCAATATTTTTGGAATGAAATTTCCATAAACCTCCTCAGCCCAAAACCATTCTTATCTCTAATCAAAAGACATCGCAACAGATTCTCGAATAAAAATCGAGAAAACTGTGCAATACTTTTGAAATGAATTGCAACCCGAAGCTTTACATAAACACTTGTAAACGCGCTGTAGTTTATGAAATTCATCACGGTCGAGTTGTGCATTATTTTTGAAACGGAGTGTTCATACTATATATGCTAGTGTGCAATACTTTTGAAATTATTCTTTCTATGAGGATTATGATTAAAAAATGAATGGAATATTCACAAAACGAATTCTATAAATACCAACAACTGTGCACAACTTTTGAATTGAAATCTTCATAAATCTTCTCACTCGAAACCAACCCCTAATCAAAACAGAAATGCTGCTGTAGGAAGGAGTCATCCCACTAAACACGGTACCTTAAAAACATTTCCTGTCGTCTCAATAATTCATCCAAAGCTGAAGCGTCAGACAGTGGCGATGAGAAAGGTTTGTACGTCTCGTCGGCATCAGGTTTTTCGGATTCCATCGAACCTAAAAAAGCAGGAAAGATGGGCTGGGAGAGAAGGAGGTAGGGGGTAGGACAAAGGACGACAAAGACCGGGGGCATTTATTAAACTTTAACGGTCTAAATGAAGCTCAAGCTTTCTGATATTTTTCCCGGTTTAGAGGGAAAAAGGAAAAAATTGGTTTTCCCGTCCCCGAGAACCGTAAGAAAACCCTAAACCCCATTACGAAATCCATACGAAGGACTAGTCTTCTTAGAATAAGTCAAGAGGGTTGTGTGTATACATTCTCGTCTGCTGGCTCTCAAGGGTGTTCTACAATTTAAATAACATACAACAGCGTCGTCAGAGTCAAAAGGAAGTATCTTCACTTTCCTTTTCCTGTTGATTTCTGCAACTCCTGCTCTTGCTGCTGTCGTTCCCCAAAATATGAGATTCGGTTCGTTTCCTTCTGATATCTTGAGGACCGTGTCAAATTGAGACTCGCCTAAAAATTTGGGTCACGTGGAATGAGTAAGAGGAAAGAGAAATTTAGACAGTGATTAATCAAAATGGCGGACATTTTTTAGCGATGAGTCGTGGCCGGAAGAGAGATATGGACCAAAGTTGATTCGGGTTTGTTCGTTTCCTCTTTTCTTTGTCTTATCCCCCTCTTGGTTGCTGAGTTAAAAATACTTTTTCTGCTGTTTGCTGTCGTCTTTTTCTATTTTCTTCTGTTGTGTTCGTTTTATGTCTCTTCCTCGGTATTGTGTTCATTTCTCTTTTTCCTCCCTTTGTCTGGTTGTCTTTTGCATTTTTTCACGCCTTTCTTGCTTTGTTTTGTTTTAATTTATTATTTGCTGTCGCCTTTTTCTTTTACTTTGTTTGCTGTAGGACAATTTGTCTCTCTTTTTCTCTGTTTCTCGTTACGCTTGCAACTTCTTGTAATGCACATGCTTAGGTCAAAATTCATCTCAGAAGTAATGAACACACTCTTCAAGAATTTATTTCAAAAATAATGCACACACAGCTAAAGAATCTACTTCAAAAGTATTGCACACTTTCGAGAAGAGCCCATTTCAAAAGTATTACACATTCCTAATTAATTTATTTCAAAAGTATTGCACAGTCTCGTGAAAAGTCGTGCACAATATTACAAAGAACTCATTCCAAAAGTATTGCACACATTCATGAAGAGTCCATTTCAAAAGTATTGCACACTTGAATGTGGTAGTCGTTTCGTTAATATTCCTCACTGCTGCCTACAACTAATTTCGTACAAAGAACCATACTTCCAGGTTAGATTTCACTTCAAAAGTGTTGCACACTTTATTATATAATCCGTTTCAAAAGTAATGCACATTTTTTGACGAAGTCATTTCATAAACAGAATCTCTACTGTTGGTTGTTTTCTTGTCCTTCTCGACAACATGTAGCTTCAGTCTCTCTCTCTCTCTGTGATCCTTTCTCGCACTCTCTATGTCTCTTGTTTTCTTTCCTGTCTTCATTTTGTGACTGTGTTATTTCCTGTCGTTTTTTCTGCTAGAATCATCCTCTCTCTCTTTTTCTTTTCGTTTGATCATGTTTGTTTCGTTCTTTTTTACTAGATGGACAGGAAAATAATTTCAGTTCTTTGCAACACACTTAATCCATATGTTAAGGTAAAAGTGATAAATAGAACGAATATACATGAAATTTCCGGCGATTATGAACCATTGCCAAATAAACTTGGTAGAAGTGACAAATTCCTGATTATTAATCGCATTTACCGGCTAGTTTATAAAATCTCCAACTTGTTTTAGAAAATTTGATTCCCCATAATTAGTCTAATTATGCTGAATCAATAATATAAGCTTGGTAAGCGTGACAAAGTATGGAATATTTATCACATTTACCGGCTAATTTGTCAAATATACATATTGTAATGAGGGACTGAATAATACTTTGCTCGGATTAAGAGTTGGATGTTCTATAAACTGCATGAATTTGATTAATATTCAACAATTTATCACATTTACCAAGCTTATTTGGTGATTATGAATAATCGCCGGGAGTTTTATATATATTACATTTATCACTTTTATTGAATGATTTAGAACTATTCAAGTCGTAATTTGAGTAAACTTTTATTAAATTCTCCACCACAAGTTGAAGATTTTATAAATTAGGCGGTAAATGTGATAAATTTCAATGTAGTTTATCAAACTTAACAAGTATATTTGGTGATTATGAGTATTCCTCGCAAATTAGATTTGTGTTTGCCCGATTTATCACTTTTACCGCTCACAAATATTAGATGTAACTCTCAGAACCAATCACATTTACTGAGTATATAATATAATCTTGAGCTTTTATTGTGGTTAATTAAAGTTTGCTCAGATTAGAAGTTGAAAATTATATAAACTAACCGGTAAATGTGATAAATATTCCGTAATTTGTCACATTTAGCAAGTTTAGTTGGTGGTCATGAATAATTGCGAGGAAATGGTATACATAGTCGTGGATTTATCACTTTTACCGTAACGTATATGTGGTATTATTAATACTTTCCGCTCCTCATAGCACTTTCGTACTTCGTCTTTCTGTGCTTTATCCTTTGTTCTGTTCTTTCATTTCTTACTTACCCTCTTCTTCTTTACATTGATCTGCTACTCACCATCTATCTTCGCTAACCCTCTCACCCCCAACCGCAAATTTATTCTTCAATCAAATAACCGAATTAACACAAAATAAATTTATAAAAGTATAAATTATTCATTTAGTCGAGTATAAACACTTTAAAAACTGAGAGGAAATCATCCCCTAACTCTTTCAACCCTTAAAAAAAATTTGGAAACCGTCTCAAAAGAAAATTCGGGGATTCACACTTGTTGATAACAATCATGTCGGAGTCCGAAACAAATCTAAATTGGTAATCACGTGACAGTGACGTCACACTCAAAGGCACACTAGCGCCACTCCGTATATATATACCTGTGGATAGAACCTGAAACTAATTATTTGTGACAAATTTTTTTTTTAGTGAAGTGGTGGTGTCGAAGAAAAATTTTCCTCATTTTCCAATTAACTTCTTTTTCTTTTTAATTTTTAATTAGTTGTAATTAATTTAATTAATTAATTTGTTTAATTTAATTTTTAGTTTTATGTTCTAAAGAGTTTTAGAAATTTTTTTCGGGCTGTCGGAGTGGGGGATTAAAAATTTTTGAGGGGGTTGTTGGTTTTAATTTGTTCATTTCCGGTTATTGGTTTGTTCAGGTTCGAGTACCTGGAAGGTTGTTCTGTCTGTGATAGTGCCGCGATTGTGAATTGATGAGTGATAAGTACGACAGCGTGGAGTGTTGGAAGGATGGCACTCATTTAATGAGTTATTTGGGTAAGTGTGCAGTACTTTTGAAATCAGTTCTTCATTAATGTGAATTTAATTACGAGATGGGGTGAATGTAACAGTGTGCAGTATTTGTGAAACGTGATTGTATTAAATTTACTTCGGGGATTTGTGCAAGACTTATGACACGAGCTTTTTGTTGAATTGTGCATCAGTTTTAAAATGAATTTATACTAGAAGTGTGCAATACTTTTGAAAATAGTTCTTCGGGACTATGAGTTTGATTTGGAAATGCGGTTTCAGTAACAGTGTGCAGTATTTATGAATTGTGCTCTTAAGAAACGGGTCGTGGAGATGTGTGCACGGATTGTGAAATGAGTTCATTGTTGAATTGTGCATTATTTTTGGAATGTGCAGTACTTTTGGAATCAGTTCTTTATAACTAAGAGTTTAATTAGTAAATGAGGTCTCCGTAACTGTGTGCAGTATTTACGAAATGTGCTCTCATGAAATTTCCCTGAAGAAGTGTGCACGACTTATGAAACGAACTCTTTGTTGAATTATGCATTAGTTTTACGGTGTATTTATAGTAAGTGTGCAATACTTTTGAAATCACTTCTTTGTAACTCTTTGAAGGTTTCAGTAACAGTGTGCAGTATTTGTGAAATGTGCTTTTCTGAAATGTGTGAAAGAGAAGTGTGCACGAATTATGAAATGAGTTCATTGTTCAATTGTCCATTATTTTGAAATGAATTTATAATAGAAGTGTGCAATACTTTTGAAATTAATTGAAATGTGTTTAATTGGTAAACCCTGTCTCAGTAACAGTGTGCAGTATTTATGGAATAATTTTTATCAGTGATACTCTTGAAGTTTATTTAAAAGTGTGCAGTATTTATGAAATGAGCTTTTCTGAAATTTGTCGTAGAGTAAGGTGTACGAATTATGAGACGAGTTCATAGCTAAATTGTGCATTATTTTTGGAATGAATTTTATTGTTGAAGTGTGCATTTCTTCGGTGATGATTTAATCGCCTAAGTGTTCAGTACTTTTGAAATCAATTCTTTATAACTAAGAGTTTAATTAGTCGCCATAGCAGTGTGCAGTATTTATGAAATAATTTTTTATCAGTGTTCTCTTTAGGTCTGTTTAAAAGTGTGCAGTTTTTATGAAACGTGCTTTTCTGAAATGCGTCATAGAGAAGTGTGTACGAATTATGAAACGAGTTCGTTGTTGAATTGTGCATTATTTTTGGAATAAATCTTATCGTTGGAGTGTGCATTTATTTTGAAATGAATTTATTATCTGACTGTGCAGTACTTTTGAAATCTGCTCTTCATAAATATGAAGTCAAAATGAGGCAAACGAGGTGTCCAGTACTGTGTGTAGAAATTTGCTCTTACGAAATTCACCCTGTAGAAGTGTGCAAGACTTGTGAAATGAGTTTGTAGTTGAATTGTGGAATTTATGTAGTTGATTTTGAAATGACTTTCTCGCTGATGTGTGCAGTATTTTTGAAAGGTGTTCATCTTAAAAGTGTGTATTACCTGTGAAATTAGGCCTGGAGGAGATGTGCATTATTTTTGAAATCAGATATACAAAAAACCGTGTGGTACTTAGGAAATGAATTTTCCTATCAACTGTGCAATACTTATGAAATGATTATGCACCTGGTCTACTGCTAACAATCAAAACCGGAAGTGGACACCATGGAGACTCAACTCATTTTCGAGGAGATACAAGTTCAGTACGATTCAGGTCAGCAAAATAAAACAAAATTCAAAGCTCACAAGGTAAGCAACCAAACAAATTTTTGAGTATCTCGTCTATCTGGGCTAATTAGGTCACAAATCGAGGCTAATTAATTCCTGAACCGGTTTTTTCGTCTTCTTACAAGTCTTTTCTGAGTCATAACCAAGACATCCTGGTTCTTGACCTACTTCTAGATATGAGATAGACTAATAGCCCAGAACTAAGGGAAACTATGATGTCGAACAAAAGGCTCGTCTTTGATACAATCCAAAATGTCGATTTCGGCTTGGGACGGTCTTTCCGATTTAATATTATTCGATGGCTATCTGTAATCGGACACTTCCTTTCCGGAGCCCCGTCTCTCTGCGCCCCGCTCTCCCCTACATGTCAGTTTCGGTGGAGGGGGGGTGAAAGAAAATCAGTTTTGGATTTCTCTCCGGAAAAACTCAAAGCAAATTTTTTATTTTCCTCGCTCCTTCAACAGCCTCTTTCGCCACCCTTTGTAAGGTTGGATGGGGTTTGAACGACAGCAAAAATCCCCTCAGCTTTTTAAATAATCCTCGAGATAAGCTTTCACAGGGCGGGTGGGGGAAAGGTCCGTTTTTCATCCACTCGAGAACATTTTTTTTGTTTTCTGCTGTTTTTAATTTCGGGGCGAGATACGACGTTTGAGAACTGAGTCGAAAATTCGATCTCTGGCCGGCTTTCCTTTGATGTGCAAGTAGGGCCCACTTTAACTCCTACCTTATAAGGCCCCTAGAGACTCGTCGACATCCCTTTTGGCCCCCTGTCGGACCACCCCTTCGGAATACATTATCCGACTTTCACTTCGTATCTCTCACTTTTTCCTTTTTTTTTTGTTTTCCTTTCTCCACCTCCTCGTACATAGGAACCGGAAAACCTCGCATCGATACTCTTTATTGCTTGTCAGGGCGGATGTTTAACTTTCTTTTAGGCGCGATTCAAATCCTCTTTTAACAGAAATTTTCCTACTCCCAAGCATTTTTTTACTTTTTCGTCTTCGGCTGGTGTCTTGATCATCTTCTTCACTACCCTTTAGTGGTTGATTAGCCAAACAGCCTAAAAACGTTGATTAGCTAATTATTAGGCGCGATTTCATTTTAAAAAAGTTTTTTGTGATCCAGAGTACCTCTTCTATCTTTAATACTTTGCTGCTGTCTTTATCTTTGTGTGGGTTCTTCGATTTGTATGCTTTAAGATCCTTTCCTTCCGTCATCTTTTACTGTTGGCTTTATCATCTTCTCCATTTAGTTTTTGGATTATTAGACTGGGTTCATTAGCCAAATAGTCTAGAAAGCTTGATTATGAAATTATTAGGCGCGATTTCTTTAAAAATAATTTTTGGGCTCTCAGACCCATTCCTTCATTTTGCTGTCGTGTTTGTTTAGGATTCATCTGGATTTAGGTCTTAAGAGATTGGGTTAATTAGCCAAATAGCCCGATGCTTAGATTTTTTTCAATTGGTTCCGCTAGAAAAGTTTTAGGCTCGATTTTCCAGCTTCATTTCTTGATTGCTGTTCTTACGGCTGGGTATTTGGTTTCCAAGAGATTCCAAGGAACTGAGAATGATGGTTCAAGACCGACAGAAGCGTGGTGATCTAAGAGAGAGGATAGGAACATGGAAATGGATGGCGAGGACGGTGAGAACAAGAAGAATGACAGCGAGCAGGTTCAACAGAGTTTTGACTGTTGAAAGTACCTGAATGTGGACTTGAACTTTTCGGTAAGAACTCTCTTATCTATCTGTTGGAAATATCTTCTCTGCTTATACGTTTTGTTCAAAGTTTTCAGCTGTTGTTCGTCTTCTTCGGTTGACGCCAAACGAGGATAGTGCCATCGGTACTTGAACGTCACTACAGCTGCTAAATCGACTTGATCGTCGTCGTTCCTTGGACTGAGGACTTATTAGACCAGAATTTAAGGTAAGAGATACCATTATTTCTGTTTTGGAGTCGCTGCTGCTGTTGTAGTTGTTCTTGTTCCCCCGTTCACCGTACGTCCGTTTTCAGGTTTCGTTTTGTCGAAATTCGAATTTTTCGCTTCTGTTCATATCCTGGTGCCTGATTTTCGGGTCTTTTTCGCTTCTATTCAATCTCCACCTTCCTAAACCGTGCATTATTTATGGAATAACTACTTCTTAAAGCAGCAGAATATTGCCTGAAAAAGTGTGCAAAACTTCTGAAATAAAACTGTCCCAACACTACGCATTAGTTACGAAACGTATTCGACACAGAATCTGTGCGTTATTTATGAAACCAATCGCACTCGGTGGTGTGCAATACTTTCGAAATATAATCCTCATGAGACTGTGCATTACTTTTGAAATGAATCGTTGGTAAAACTACGAATTAGTTATGAGAGAAATTTTTCGTAGACTGTGCAGTATTTCTGAAATTAGATCTTGCTAAGTGTGCAGTACTTTTGAAACGAATCTTCGGTAGCTTTTTGTCCTTGACGGTTTTGTGCCGTAAACCTGATTTGTGTTACTTTTGTTGTTCTTAGAGTGGTTTGAGTATCCGGTACTGTTTTTGATGAACCTGAAGTTTGTGGTCTGTACCACTGACAACTTTGGATGAGTTAGGAAACGAAATCGTTGAAGTGTGCATTATTTATGAAATGGAATCGTGATGGGTGGTTTCCTTTGTTATCTCGTTTTGTCTTTCTTTTGGTCGTCTTTGTTCTGACCAGAATACAACCAAATTGAGCCTTGTGATTCTACTAACAGTAACTTTCAGTAACACTTTCATTGTCTTCCTCTTCCATCTAGTCTAGTTTGCCTTTTACGTGTTTCAACCTCCTCCTCTTCCTTGAAGGAAGTTTAAAAAAGGCTCTACAGCCGCACTATCGATAAACTCCTTCCATGTACTCGTGTTTTCTTTTACGGGGAAAGAATCTCACAAACGATATTTTGTCTACTGCCACGGAATTTCGGAGTATTAATAATAATATTATAGAACGGCGATTAAATTAGGCGTGGGAGACTGTTGGAGAAAAAGTCACGTTCCGAAAAATAAAGTTTGGTCCTAATTTGTTAGTTTGGGATTTTTGTTTTGTTTTGGTTTGTTTTCTCCTTTCGGTTGTTAAAGCCGAGGGACGGGAATGACGTCATTTATGCCCAACAGCTTTTGTTTTAGCTTTTGGGAATCAAGTTTTCGGTTTTACGTAACCCAATCGTCATTCTCGTAATCGTTACTGGATTTTTGTATCTTTTTATTCCCTTCATACCTCAATTTTGTTACTTCTTATCTTGTTCTATTGGCTTGTTATCTGTTCTTTTATGAACATGCTAATGTTCGGTTGACATGATTGCAAGTCGGCATCCAGGTTTTTGTCTGATAGATCCCCAGGCCAAAGAACTTTAATTTTTATTTATTTATTAAACGGCTTTAAAAATCCAATTTGGTTAGTTTATTTTATGCGAGAGCAGGTTCTCTAAAACCGGGAGGAGAACACTTGAGTTCCATCGTTAGAAACGCTCCTAAAAATCAACAAACGAGCGCTAATAAATAACAAAGCGGAAAATATTTTAACTATGACTAAAATCACAAAAAACAAACAATGCGACCAAACGGGCAACACACAATTACCAAATCGTTCACTCGTTGTGAGAATCAATTCCCACGGATAAATCAATTTTCATAGCGTGTCAGCAACCAATTGATAATGACCGGTTCGAGTTGCTCATTTCTCGTGAACGTCAACTAGCCGACAAAACATTTTTCAAGTAGCTGCCATTGCCGTTTATCTCGCGCTTTTTACGACGGCTTCGAAAAGACGCAGTCGTGGTGTGGACTCGTAAAAAGTCGGTGGGTGTCGATTGTCGAGAGTGGGTGTTCGGGGTTATCTTAAACTGAGCTAAGTCATACACCCATTCTCACGTCTTTTTAAGATCAAAGAGGAGATCCGATTGGTCGGCGGACGAGTTTGTGGCGCGCCGTGCGGCGATGATTACGAACTACAAAGTTCATCTCAGTCGTAAGGAACGTCAGTCCGGGTATCGGCGTGTGTTTATGAAATTTTTTTTTGAGTTTTTATTTTAAAATTGAAAATAAAACGATTTCTTTTATTCATTTATTTTTAATAGTTAATAAATTTTTTTCGGGATAAATAATTCGGTTGTATTTTTTTGTTTTGTCAAAATTTCAATTCGACGGTTTTACGTGTAATTATTGTTTTAAAGTCGAGAAATTAATTTTTTAAAATTTCGGTTCCGTTTTTTTTTGTGTAAATAAAACGTAAATGTTTCTAAAACCATGTATATTTACAAAAATTATCATAAATACAAACATAAAGAAAAGAGATTCGACGAAGGGGTTAAGTTTTCTAGTTATCATCTGAACATGGGCCGCGTTTTAAGTCGGTAAAGTGCTGTAAAGAGAAAATTCAAAAAAGAAATTTCAAATTCATAATTAAAAAAAAAATTGTGATTAAGTTTACAACAAAAAAATCTCCTTGTGTCTGGCATCAGAAATGCCTCATGTCAACAGCGGGGGTGACGGTGATGATTTTAATAACGATGAACTTAAAGTATTTAAACATGAAGGCGAGGAGGACGAAAAAGGTTCATCCGAAAACTTTACCGAAGATAAAAACAGTTTGATTGATCTCACGGAATCCGAGGTAAGAATTCCTATTTTCCCATCCACCGCCACCCCCCATTCAATCAGAAAACGATGACGAAACTTCCGGTTCCTGTCAATCACGGGATGTCCTCACGAAAATCCTTAAGGAGGTGGTGGATGGATTTCTTGCAATGACTAGCAACGGACGTTTCTCTGTCCAACGGTCTTGTGCTAACTTGTTTCCGAAGCTTCTTAATCCTCGCCGGATGTGATTCCTGCGGTTTCTTACTTTTTGATGATGCGAACGTTAGCAGTTAGGCTTTGGTTTGTTGTTGGTTTGAAGTGTCGTTCCTGGGTTATGGGCTATGGAAGGGTTTGAATGATTGGAAAATGCGAACCTGCGAATTGTTGGTGGCCGCCATTTTTGTTTTTTGTCAAAATCCCATTTTGAAGTTGGTTTTTGATTGTTTTTGTCTTTTTGCGGGGTTTTGTTCGTTGTCTTTTCTACATTGATTAGGTTTTTGTCAGTTTTCCTGGGAGCGGTTTTTGTCGCCAAAAATTACAACCTTTCCCGGAAGACGCTTTTCCCAGTTTTCCTCCCGGAATTTTTGGTTTCTCTTTGTAGGTTTTGTCATTTTCCTAATCAAACAAAATTTGTTGGTTTATGTGCTTCACTCATTGAATTTTATTCCTCCAGAAACTTTATCTAATAAAGAAGGGTTAAGAGGGAAGGTTTTTAGGTTTGAAACTCAGTTTTTGTCAGTGGCCGCCATTTTTGTTTATTGCCAAAAGATTTTTGAGGTTGGTTTTTGATTGTTTTTGTCTTTTTTTGGGGGGTTTGTTCTTTGTCTTTTCTACGATGATTAGGTTTATTGTTGGCTTTTAAGGCGGTTTTCCGGGAGCGGGGAGTCTGGAGCGCTTTTTGTCGCCAAAACATCAATTTTTGAACCTTTTTCTGGTCTTCGCGCCAGAATTTTGTTTTTAGTTTCTCTTTGGAGGACTTGTCATTTTTACTCAAACAAAATTTGTTTTTGGTTTACATACTGAATATTCTTTCTTAAAATACTTCATCTACAAAAAAAGGGTTGAGACAGTTTCCCATCTTCAAATCTAGAAATCTGAGGTTTTGTGGTGGTCGCCATTTTTGATTTTTGACAAAATCTTCTTTTGAGGTTGGTTTTTGATTGTTTTTGTCTTTTTTGGGGGGTTTCGTTCGTTGTCTTTTCTATATTGATTAACTTTATGGTTGGGTTTTAGCTGGATTTTCTGGGAGCGAAATTTTGGGGCTGTTTTTGTTCCCAAAACATCAATTTTTGAACCTTTTTTTGGTCTTCCTCCCGGAATTTTTGTTTTATATTTCTCTGTGAAGGACCTGTCATTTTCTTAATCAAACAAAATTTGTTTGTTTGTGTACTTCACTCATTAAATTTTGTTCCTCAAGAAACTTTATATCAGACAAAAAAAGCGTTGAGACAGGAGATTTCTGGATTTGAAAATGAGAAGCTAAATTTTGGTTGGTGGTCGCCATTTTTTTTTTGCCAAACGACTCTTTTGAGGCTGGTGTTTGATTGTTTTTGTCTTTTTTGGGGGGTTTTGTTCGTTGTCTTTTCTATATTGGTTTAGTTTATTGTTGGGTTTTAGCTGGTTTTTCTGGGAACGGGGAGTTTGAAGCGGTTTTGTCACCAAATTTCAACTTTAACCTTCTTTTCTGGGCTTCCTCTCAGAATTTTTTGTTTTCTGTTTCTCTTTGAAGGACTTGTCATTTTCCTAATCAAACGTGAAAGAGAAATTTGTTTGTTCGTTTCACTCATTAAATATTCTTCTTCCAAAAACTTTAAATCACACAAAGAAGGGGTTGAGGCAGTTTCCCATCTACAAATCCAAAGATCTGAGGTTTCTTGCTGGCCGCCATTTTTGTTTTGGCCAAAAGCTTCTTTTCAATTTGATTTTTGATTGTTTTTTGTCTTTTTGGATAGTTTGTTCGTTGTTTTGTCTATATTGATGAGGTTTTTCTTGGAGGAGTGAATTTGAAGCGGTTTCTGTTCCCAAATTTACAACTTGAACCTTTTTTTCTGGTCTTCCCCCGGAATTTTTGGTTTCTGTTCCTATTTCAAGGACTTGTCATTCGAATTGTCTTCCTCAGTCTAACAAAATTTTTTTGTTTGTTTTACACCCTGAATATTGTTCTTCCAAAAATTGTCTCATAAAAGGGGTTGAGACAGGAGATTTCTGGATTTGAAAATGAGAAAATAAATTTTGGTTGGTGGTCGCCATTTTTGCCAAAATCCTCACTTAAATTTGATTTTTGATTGTTTTTGTCTTGTTTGATAGGTTTGTTCGTTATCTTCTACAGCGGTTAGGGTTTTTCTTGGTCTTTGAACTTTTTGGAGCAGGGTGACTTGGGTGGTTTTAGTTTCCAAAATGACAACTTAAACCTTCTAAACTCTTCCCCGGAATTTTTTTGGTGTTTTCCTTTCAATGACTTGTGATTTTCTTAATCAAACATGAAAGAAAAATTTTTTTTGTGTATTTTACTCATCGAATACTCTTCCTCCTAAAACTTTATATCACACAAAGGGGTTGAGACAAAAGAATTTGAAGTTGGAAATGGGAAACTGAATTTTTGTTGGTGGCCGCCATTTTTAATTTTAATTTTATTTTGCCAGAAAGTTTTTTATGGTTTCAAGGATTTGTTTGTTGTCTATTTGATCTGGTTTAGGTTTTGGTTGTCAGGTTTTTAACAGCTTTTTTGTCGGAGGATAGGGTAATTGCCAATGGAAAAGCAGAAGCCGTTTTGGTGTCCGCCATTTTTATGTTTGACCAAAAAGTTTTTACTAAAAATTGATTTTGATTGTTGTTATTTGTTTGTTAGTGGTTTGTTTGGTATGAGTTAGGTTTTCTGGTTGTTAGGTTGATTGATTTCTCTTCTGAGCTTTTGGGGGTTTTGAAAATCAAAAATGAGGATTTGAGGTTAGATTTTGGCTTTTTGGGGATGTTGGGTTAGTTGTGTTCTAATCTCTCTGTCTCAGAATGTTTTTGACTAAACTATCACTGAAGATTTTCTTGTTTTGTCTTTTTGTGTATTTGATTGTCAGCTATTTAAATTCCTCCACATTCTGGAAGTCTCTTTAAAATTGGGACTTTGGGACTGGGAGGAAGCAGACAACTGGAGTCTTTTGCCGTCCGCCATTTTTAGTTTCTGTCAAAAGTTTTCTTTGTTGTAATTAATTTTGGTTTTGATTTTGTTTTTGGTTCTTATGAATTAGGTTTTTGGCTGTAGTTTTTTGGGGAGATGTGTTTTACTGTCAGGGATGTGTTGTTCTTTCAAGAATGATAATTTGAAGATGGGTTGGGATAGAGAATTAGAAACCAAGTTTGGTTTGCCGCCATTTTAATTTTTGACCCAAGAAAATTTTTTTGTTTTAAATTTTTGTTTGTTAGGGTTTCTGGAATAAGAATTAGGTTCTTGGTTGCCAAATTTTTTAGTTTTAAAAATGTTTTTTGGGTGTTGGGGTGTGTTGTTGCTGTCGTCTCAAATTTGAAAACTTGAAGACTTAAGTTGAGGTTATGGCTGTTAAAAATTTTTTTTTGTGTTTTGATCTCTGTCTCAAATATTTCATTTGGGGGTTGTGATCCTTTTTTTATGGGGATGTTTGACTGGTAGTATCTTCCTCTTCCAGAAATTTGATTTAAAAATGGGAATTGGGGGGTATATGAGTAGAAGGTTTTTGTTTGTCACTTGCCATTTTTGATTTTGGCCAAAAGTTTTGGTGTTTTGGGGTTGCTTGGTGTCTGGTCTTGGTTGTCAGGTTAGTTGTTACTTGAGCCTTTCTTTAATTATATGACAGTCTTCAGGAAGTTTTTCTTTTGAGAATGGCAAATTGAAGTTAGGTTGTGCTGTTGTATTTGTTTGAAATGTCTCTGTCTCTTCTTCTAAATGTTTTCTCTTTTTAGTGTTACAGCTATTTGAGTTACTAACTAAAGATATCCCTCTGTAGTTGAGTTGTGGTGGTTGTATCTCTGTCATCCAGACATTTTTTTGAGGTATTATCTAAAAGCTTTGCTATCCGCCATTTTTGTCTCTGGTCAAAATCTTTTTGTCAGTTAGTTTTGTTTGTTGAGTGTTTGATTTAGGTTTTAGGTTTCAGTTTAGTTGTTTTCTGGGGTGTTGGTGGGATACTTTTAGCTAATCTCAGAGGAGCTTTTTGGTTTGAATGACATCAATTCAACTTGATGATTAGGTTTCTGTTCCTTTTGAGAGAGGAAAGTGTTTTAGGATGATTGTAGTTGTGTTGTAATGTTGCAAAAGCTCTCTTCTGTAACTCTGTCGTGATTCAAATTCTCTGGATCGTGGTGATGAATGTTTGTGTGACTTTCTCTGATCCATAATCATCATCGTGTGTGTGGAAAGTTTGTCTGATTGTAGTGGTTGTTGTTGCTGCTGTTGTTTGAAATTGATTAAGCCAGTTCGAGTGATTTTTTTGTTTATCTTGTTATTGTCTGATATTCATTTCTGGTTTTGGTTCTTGTCAGCTTTCAAACGAAATTTCATTTGAGGGTTTGTTGTACCTTAGCCGAATGTTTGGTTGTTGGTTTGGAGTTATTTCAGGTTTTTGCTCGATGATTGTTTCAATAGATAGGTTTGAGAATGAAGGAATGAATGATTCAATTCAGGTTTCGAATTAGGTACGTTGGCTTGTTGAAAATGAAAGGTTTTCCATTCATTCGATTGGTTTTGGGAGCTTTTTTCGATTTGGTTGTCAGGTTCCCATGACGGGGAAAGATTTTGTCTAAAATTTAGGTTTGTTTGTTTATTTCGTTGGAGTTTGCGAGTTTTGTTTGGCTTTTTTTGTCGAGTTCCTCCCGGTTTGTTATTTGTTTGTTTTTCAATTAAGTTATTCCGTAAAGAAAAAGTTTAGTTGCCTTGCCACTTTTGAACTCCACCAAAAGTTTGGAGTTGGAACCTTTTTGATCGTTTTGTCTTTATTTGTTTTAATTAAATTTTTCCTTTGGTTTCACTGGTTGGCGTTTGTGTGCGTTTGTGTTTAACCTCTCGCGCGCCCCCTTTCCAACAAGGCAGTGGATTGTTTTAGTGTGGGGGCATAATCCCTTAGAAGGGTTTTTCAAATTTGGTCTTTAGGAATGCTGTTTGACTTTTGTTTCTTTCTCCCTCACCGAATACTGTCTTCTACATTGCTGGAATCTTGAAATCCTTGGAATATTTTTTTTTTGTTATGTTGGCTGCCACTCTGGTTTCGTTTCAACTTTGTTTTGTTTCCATTTCGAAACAACTTTCCCGGATTGGGTTTTGGTATCCGGCGGTTGGTAGTTTGATTGGTAATCAAGTTGTTGTTAAGCTTTTGCTGTCATTTTTCGTGTCTTTCGTAGTAATATTTCATTCTCTTGCTGTTGGGTTCTTTTCTTCATTTTGGTCCACCTTAGTCTCTGGACTTTTCTATGAAGGTCTGTAGGCTATTCTCTTGCCAACTGCTATGATTTATGCTCTTGATACTGCTATAATGATCGGATTTTGAGGTTTTTATTGTGATACAGGTTCGCGACACAAAATGCAAAGTTGAGGTTGTTGTATGAGGTTGAAAAGTGGATCGTCTTTTGTTCTGACACGACGGAAGGTTTTTATTCAGAGAAGAAAAGAAGGTACGATTTAAAAGAGGACAATGGCCCGACCAAAATCAATTCCACCGTAAATTATCCGCCATCTTTGTTTGATTTATTTATGACGAGGGTACCATAAAGAAATAAAAAAAGAAATGACAAGAAGAAAGTTTTTCTCGGGGGTTTTTGTGTTTTGTGTGAGTCTGTACCTGAATTTTGTTTTGTTTTGAAATTTTTGGCGGGAGGTCATAACGCACACAAATGACTTCGGTGTTTCGTTTCAAGCCTGGAAATTTTTGTTTTTGTTTTTTGCGCTCACGCGTTTAGGTGTCAGTTGTTGTGCGAAGAATTTCAAAAGACCTCGTTCTCATCGAGGCACCAAGACAAAACATTTTTGAGACGCGGAGCCATTAGATAGATAAAAATTTTTAGTTTTCGCCCTGGTCGTGTCACGGGGGAGAGAGCAAATCGTGAGAGATTTGGGTCTTTTGAGTGTGTGAGTGGTGTGTGGATGTGTGTCTGTGTCACAACCGCGGGGCAAACAGCGATTTCGTTTACCTTGATAAAATGGAAAACACATATCAAGATAACGCGGTCTTTTATTGATTATTTTTATCAATTGGCATGTGCTATCAGTTTTGCGCCATTTTTTTTATATTCTTTTGAGTATTTTGGTGTCGGGTTGGGGCGGGGTAGAGACGAAACCAAAAAGGAGATGAAATAGAAGAAGGCAAGGAAAACGGTCATTAAAGGATGTAGACCCCTACTAGCCATTTACGACTTGGAGACTTGGCAATGGGGGGTCATAAAAAAAAGTTAAGAAAACCAGGACCAAAGTTACAAGAAGGTGCGCGCGCGTACCCAGCCCAAATACCACATAGAGAGGAAGAGATGAGGATGAGGATGGGGAGGAGGTGGAGGTGGAGGTGGAGGCTGGATAGGAGCAATGTGTGTGTGTGTATGTTGTATGCAAGAAGCTGCGAGAGAGAATTTATTTATACCTGCTTCGGGGTCCATACCTTGTTTTGTCGTGAAGCCTCGTTATCTTTTAAGTTCGGCCATATTAGAATTTAGGCTGTTTGTCAAATATATTACAAGCACGATTCCCTTGAGCTTGGGTTTTTTGACGTGACATGACGCAGGCACCCTTTTCTTGTTTTTAACACTCGTTTGCTCCCGTCTTCATTGTTTTCCGAGACCTTTTTGTTCATTCTTGGATTCTTTTTTAGGTTTTTTGTCGTTTATGTATGGAGGCACCTAAATATTTAGGCTTTTGGGTGAAAAAAAATGTCATTGAAGTAAAAAAAAATGCAGACTCGAGATCGATGAACTTTTTTTTTCGTTTGAATGATTTTTGTAGTTCTGTGGGCTTTCTAGGAGAGAAGGTCGTTGGTACCTGGTTTTGTAGGTTCGTGGGAGGTTCTTAAGTCGTCGCCTAGTGGAAAAAAAATTTCTGTAGTGAGCATTATATGAGTGCCGTTTTGGTATGGTAGAGAGATAAGTTTGGATGTTTAGTGTATCTCACAACAGTACCCTCTGTCCCTTCTTACCGAAATGTATTTAAAACGTGTGGCCTGTGTGAATCGTTTCTTCTGTTGCCCACGGGAGAGGTGTAGGGAATGGGTGGGTGAGGGGGTTTTGCCCCATCGGATTCTGAAAATAATCTCCGTGTTTTTTGTTTTGATTCTAAAACGGAGGAGAAACCAGATTCGGTTTTCAACTTCTAATTTAGTTGACAAGACTTGTTGTTTGTTTATAAAGGAGAGGTAGGAAGCTGTGGTGGATGAGCGGGCGGAGGGGGGGCAGCAGAGGAATATATACACCACAAACAATAAGTAAACAGATTTTTCTTCTCCTTCTCTATGAAATATCTCTCGCTCTTTCAAATTCCTACATTCTTTTGGTGTGAAGCTGTCGATATTGGTTTTGAAACTTTTTGGGGGTAGGGGTAGTGTGAGCACTAAAAGAGACGAAAGTTTGGTTGTTTAATAACGGAACGGACCCCCGGGAAAGGAAGAAGTAGGTGATGGTGAGCCCCGAATAAACTTTTTGGTAAGTCGGCAGTTTTTGTTGGTTGAAGACTATTCCAGAGGATGTTGCTGACCGATTTGAGAATTCAACGTAGCTATTTGGACGGGGTGGCAGTTATACACCCCCAGATTAGATTTTAGAGCTACTTTTAGACGTTTTTTGGAGCCAAATATTAACCATAGTGGCCCTTTATTGTGTTTACTGTTTTTTTCTGAAATGTAAACATAGATAATATAATGATGATGATACTGAGCGCCATTATAAAGAATCATATGACAGAGCGCTAACGATTCTCAGGGGCTGTGGATTGGTTACTCCTGTTGTAAGCTTTTTGTTTGGATCTCTTGTATGATTGATTCGGATTCTGTCGATTGATGACTTCGAAACACAGACAAAATTAACTTTGAGATTAGTGAGGGATGATAGTGAAGGAGGATGAGAAGAATTGGGGGTGGTTTGGAGTTGGATGTTTCACGGAAAGCTCAAACTTCTTTAAAGTTGATTGAAAAGGAAAAATTTGGGAGGAGGAGAAGGACTAGGAAGCGTTGTTGTGTTAGAGTGAGGATGTGTGCCTCTCGGTTGTGTACGAAAGGGAATCTGAAGAGGTGAGGAGAAAGCGAGAGGGGGTAGGGAGTAGGCGAAGAGTTTTTCCGCGGTTCCCACAGAAGGTTTTCATCGCGAGGTTTCACGTTTTTGATTGATCATGATGAGAGGCAGCACGGGGTTAACGAACCAGAACCGTGGTTTCGGACACCGGAGGTCACGAAATCGGCCAAAAAGCTGTTTTGAGTGTCGGAGGAAGTGATCTCTCGAATTCTCTACACCCCCGACTTTCATTCTTAAATTGGCTTAGGAAACTTTTCGGAGATTCTTCAAACGTCATCCGACTCGGTTGTCTTCACTTCACAACCGAGATGGACTCGAAATAGGTTCACGAATTGTAAGGTGACGCCCCAGTCAGGAATTTTTGGACAAGTGCCCCCCTTCGCTCCAGTTTTGGACCCCCTCCCCCGTCCTCCAGTAATAATAATAATCGCGCGGTAGTTTATCACATAAACTGATTTTATGTATTTAAACCTCATGCAAAAAGGCGTAACAATTATTATAATTACTTCCAATTAATTTCGTCCAATTTACAGAGAATAATTTGTTAAATAATGACGGAGGAGATTATATTTTAGGTTATTTTAACTCGGGTCGAACAGTGGTGTCCAAAAGTGATGTTTTTTTTTTAACGTCACGGCGATTTCTATTCATTTTGACTGTTTCTGTGTGTCTAATCGTTAATGTCGAACCTTCCACTGTGCGACACACGAAGCGAAACACAAAATAATCATGAGGAGTAAGATTTATCGATACGATTTCTGGTTTTCGACACGAGGCCTCACCAGCTATTTACCCGTCTTCTTTACCACAAATTATTGCAACGGAATAAGCTATTTGAATGGTTGATGCTAATAAATTTCCTTAAATTTTGATTGTAATAAAACGCGATCACTCAATCGCTACAATGTAACATTGTAAATTTAAATGGGTGGTTTTTTAAGATGGGAGGTGGTCTGATTGTTATTATGTGGATGGAGGCCATCATCTTAATCGTCAGATTTGTTGTTTAAGATTTATGAAGTACTAATTAATATGGATGTAATTATTAATGGTGAACACTGCTGAGCGGTGTATTGTTTGGTGTTGGAGAGATGTTTGGACGTGACACATTCCAGAGAAATGGGGAAAAGAGTTTGATTTTGGTTGTTAGGAAAATCAGGTTCTAAAGCGAATGAAAGGTTGGTAGTGGTGTTCGTATGTTTGAGCGAAAAATGATTTTTGTCGAACTAATTAAAATTAATTTCGGTCAAAATATTAACCGTAGAGGTAATTTATTTTTCGGCGACATCAAAGGAAACACATTAATTGTGGTCAGTGGGAATGAAAAGGCCATGTGTTTGATATTTCGGGTGGAATTGGAAGCGAACGGAGTTTTCGTTTTTGCGATAAGGCGGTAAGCGTGAATGTTTTTTTTTGTTTGTTTCGCTGTCGTGGTTCGCTGTTGCCCGGTTTTGAAGGTTAGAGGAAACGATAGAGTTTTGCGGAAGATGGGGGAGGGCGCGTGGGGAGGTGTTGATAGATTGGAAGAGAAGGACGAAAATGGTTGGAAGTGTGTGTGTTGTGTGGGGGTGGAAAAGGCAATGACACTAGCAGATAGGAGAACAATAAAAGAAGAAGGTTTGGAAGGTGAAGAAATAAAAGAAGAAAAGAAAAAGGCGAGAGTAATGGAATCCACGACGGATCCTTTTTCCTGACCGAAGGCAGAACCCTATCTTCGGATGATTAGCGCTCCATTAAGCCGAGGGGTATGAAACGGGTCAGACGGACGGACGGACGGACGGGCGTACGGATGGATGGGCCACGGAGTAAGAAGGCACGCAGGAGGAGAAGGCCACGGAGTAATAATTCATAAAGTTATGAAAAATAGGCGGGGATTATAACGAAGTACCTTTTTTGGAAAACGGATAAATTTATAAGGTACTTGGAGAGTGTTTCTTTGATCTTTCGTTATCTCTCTCTCTCTTTCTGTCTGTATGCGTTGAGAACTCGGAAATTCAAATCCTAAACGCCGGTTTAGTGTTCGCGTGGAAATGGAAGGTGAGATGGAGGAGGAGTAGGAGAAATGAGGATATAGGCGGGGGCGGGAAGAGGTCTTAAATTGTTTATTAGATAGACGTCCTGTTCGTGTTTTTAATGGGAAGGCGTTCGTTTGCCAACGGTTTTTGGCGTCTCGAAGCGGTTTTATTCCCTCAAGATATGTCCACAGCTGGCGGGGCAAACCTCCTGGAAGTGTTAAAAGTCGAGTCGGAATTTCCTCGTTTCTCTGTGGAAGTTCTCTTCATCTGTTAGCTAGGATCCTCCCTCTGACTCTCTACTAATTGGCCGATTGTTAATTTAATTTGGAGAATTGGGTGTAGGTGGAATGGTTTTGGTTCCTTCTTCTGGGTAGTTGGCGTTAGCAACTCTCGCGTTTTTCTAATTTTTAGTTTTGTAGTTTTTCGCATTTAAGGTTTTATTTGAACAGAACTCAGCAGGATTTTACTGTCTTACTAAGAGATGTGTTTACTAAGAGATGGAAAGATCTGAGAGGAGCAGGGGTCATAACAGAGAACACCTTGACAGAAAAGTTGGCAACAGAACTAGACAAACCAAAGCCGACTGTAGTGAGAAAGGCAGAACATAGGAGATGGGAGAATATTGGCAGAAAGTAAAATGGGCTGATAGAACAAAAAGAAGAAGAAGGAACAGACAGATAATTACAGGAGACAGATAGACTACCACCAAAAACTTAACTTAAGACAGAAACCTCAAATTCTGGGCTATCCGGTCAACAAACCCAACCTAAGACGACTTTGCAACCTTCGAAACAAACTACTGACAGGGTGTTTAAAAAAAATAACTCACAAATCAGGACCGTGGTCTGTCGGTGCGAAATTTAAATCCCCGACCCACGAAACTAGGCCCCCGTGATTTATTTATAACAGCCCATAATTATAACTAATCCTAATTTCTGGGCTATTGAACCCTGTCAATAGTAATCCCGGTACGATTATTTGAAATCATGGGGAGAACACGAACAACAAACAAGGACAAAGACAAACACAAGGCAACAGAGGGAGCCTAATAGCCCAGAACCATTTCCCCTTTCAGCACCTACAAACCTTTAATTAAATTTTTTTTGTTTGTGTCTGGTTACAACCAAAGGAAACAATAAAAACCTTTTTTTTCTTTTTGTAAAAACCAAAATGGTTGCCGCGTAATAGTTCTCGCATTAATTTTTATTATTAACGCGAAATTTATTAATTTTAACTTTAAATAATCTAATACTTATCATAATTTTTACATTTTCTTTGCATTAGCGTTCTCTGTCTGTCTGTCTGTCCCTCTCTTTTCTTTATTTATTCCTTCTCCTTGTTTTTGAGCTTGTTAATTTTTTCCGCCTTAACTTAACGACTTTTTTTGCGCGTTTTCTGATTCGGAACCAACGATTGTAGTTCCCCAAAACATTTTCTCCTTTCATATGAATTAGGTGGCAACTCTCCGAGAACAAACAAACAAACAAACAAAAGGAAAACTTGTTAACATCGTCTTTTCTTTCTCTTGTGAGGTATCTATCTTCTTATATATCATTCCTCCTCCTCTCTCTCTCTACTTATCTATCTACTGTTTTAATATCTTATTGTCACTCATTCTTTTGGTATCTATATGATTCTCTGGCCTATGTATTTAGCTGACTGTTGTCCTTTCTTCCTTTCTCTTTGTCTTTTTTCCAACATATTTATCTATTTAGTTTATTTCTTCTCTCTTTGTCCCTCTTTTTATCTATAAACTTTATTTGTCGATTTTTAACATATAGCTATTTTTATCTACAACCTGTAGCTGTCTGTTCAGTACTCTAGATCTCTCTTGCGTTTGTACTTTATTTCCAAGTCAAGAGTGTATTGAATAACATCTTTTTTATCTACCTTTCTAATAAATTTTCTCTATCTGAGTGAGAGGTTTGTTTTTATATGTCTGACTTCTTTTTTTCATTATCTTGATAGACATTTGTCTATTTATCTGTGTGTCATATTTTTTCTGTCTTTGCTCCTTCTTTTTATTTAAAAGCCTATAGTTATCTTTATTTATAGCTTTTTAACCTATAATTTAGCTATTGTTATCTATAACCTATATAGTTGTCGGTCTGTTTAATATTCTAGATCTCTCTAGCGACCCATTTCTCTAGGGTTTTTCCTATTTTCTTTATCTATCTATCTGAGTTTTGTTCTTTCCTCAGTCTTCTGCGTGTGTATTTATCTTTCTCTGCCTATCTTATCTGAACGGGACAGCGGGTGTCCCCACTTTCTTTCTCTTGGTCTTTCTTCAAACATATTTTTCTATCTATTTAGTCTGTTTATTTGTCTCTTTGTTTCTCTTTTTATCTATAAACCTATAGCTATCATTATCTATAAATTTTTAACCTATAACTATTTTTATCTATAACCTATATGTTGTCTGGCTGTTTGTTTATTCCTCTAGATCTCTCTCGCGTTAAATTTGCTTTATTTCCAAATTAAGAAAATGTTGAATAACAACCTGTACAACCTGTATCTTGTATAACAAACTATTTCTCTACACTTTTTGATCTTTTCTCTGTTTATCTGTGTAATTGTGAGGTCTTATTTATTCTTATTTTATTTTACTTTTTTGAAACTCTGTGAGCAGTCTGTTTGGGTAGGTTTGGAAGGTCGTAAGGTTGACGTCACACAGCAGATAACCTGGTTTACTGGATAGATCAGAATTTGGAGGTTGTGTTTGTAGGCTTTCCTTGATTTTGGATCGTTTTGGTGAAATCTGTCTATCAGTCTCTTTAATTCCATTTATTCTTAACGATTTTTATTTATCTAGATCTCTCCTGCATATCCCTGCATATCTCTATTTCTTACTTCTTTTTCAGCCTCTAAGTGTTATTTCTTGGTCGTTCTGGTGAAATATTGTTTATATGTCTCTCTACTTCCGATTGTCTACCTATTTATTCCTACCGATTCTCTATTTATTCGGGTATCGCCTGCTATCTCTTTTCCCTTTCTATATTCTTCCCTAGCCATGTGTTCATTTGTTTAACTACCTATCTCCCTACTTTTGTTTTTATCCGTATTCACTCATTTTCTAAATCGGATCTTTCCTTATCTACAAAACTGTTTTTGTTTCTTTTTTAGTTGTTATACATACGACCCAAAGATGAAACGTATAAATGAAGAAAGTCAGTGTTTTGTAATTAGTTGTTAAAATTAAAGTCAGGTTCATCGGGTCTTGCGACCGTAAATTATAAAAGAATTAAATGGAATGGAAGTGGATGGGGGCAAATTAATTGCAGTCACGCACAAAAAAAAATTTTAGGTCCTTTTTTTGTTCTGTTTTTTTAAAAAGGAAGAAAAAATGAAGTGTTAAAATGGACTAAATTTCCCCCGAAGGTGTCTTCACTATTAAGCAGGAGCGCTGGAGGGAAGTGGTAGAGGAGGTATGGTACATTTACGTTTTCTGACGTCCCCGTGACAGCCACATACTCAGTCAGTCTCCGATAATTACCGTCTTCGTTGTGGTGGTGAATCATATTTACCGTTGAAAGTTTTGATGATTTTTTGTCTGGTGTCTGTGTATGTCTTTGGAAGAGTCACGTGATGAGAGAAAACCGGAGGGTGGATGAAAGGACGTGACCTAGTTGGCTTGTCGATGTCGTTTTTTAGCCAGAAAATGGTTTTTGTGTAGACTATCTTGATTCGGGGTGTGGTGTGCAGGTAAATTGCTTTGCCCCGCTCGCCTCAAATAACTGTACCTGTGATTTTTTTTCCTTTTCTTGATAGTGGAACAAAAGTTTTTTTTTGGAGAAACTAGCCTTTAATGATGGTGTTGTGGTGTTGAAAACGGTTTCGGGGTGATGGATCTTTTGGGGGTTGGAAGAGACTTGTCGTTTGTCGGTTTGTTGGGTTTGTCTGTCGTTTGGTTGGATTGATAAGGATGTGGAAGAGTAGAAAATTGTTTTACTAACGCATTAGTCTAGTAGAAAGAGAAAATTTTGAAATTCCCGCCAAAATATGTTAGAATGACGTCAGCTGTGACTTAGCGTTCGAAATTATAGAAAATGAGCTGTGGAAAATTCTGTTTCATAAATAAACCAACAACGCGGTGGATTAAGTTTCCAGACTCTTCATCTTTCAAGGTCACTGACATGGTTGGTAGTAATCATGGTGCCTGAAAGGGATGAAACTTCACCCCCCCCACAAAAAAAATAATCCGGATGACAAGTGTATTAGAGAAGGCATTGACAGCACTATCCGTTTATCTTGTGTCATAGATAAGGTCGACTAAGGCCTGAAGAGGGTCTCGGAACTCAAGGCTGTGATTTGGTTTGGAACTGGCTCTCGAAGAAGGTTCGCGGTGATGAAGTTGGTGTTGATGGAGAATTTATAGAAGACAATGGGATAGGCGAGAGTGAATGAACTTGATGGGGGAAACAAGGAGAAAACTACCTGAGGATGGTGTAGACACCTGTTTGAAGGTGGTTAGAAACCCTTAAATAATACGGAACGAGGGGTGCGGATTAAAATAAGGTTGTGCGTGCAGGTTTTTCAACCCTTAGACGGGGTGTTTTGTCCGTCCGTCCGTCCGTCTCTCTCCCTTTCTTCCGATTATAAATTTGACCTCTTTTAACACGTCGTTTTGTTGTGGGATCCTTTGGGTCATTCCTTCTTTCTTTTCCCGGTGTTTGGGAGTGTGAGAGGAATATCTTTCAAAGGAATCCCGTGGTTTTTGGTTGAGGAAGTCCTTTTTGAATTTTGATTGTAATCTAATGACCCGAAAAAGTTTCTTCGGGGTTGAGAAAGGAGGAAGGGGTCTCGGGTAATTAGGGATTACCTATATCTGTTGGCAGTGTAATTTGCGACAGGAAGCGTGGGGGTTGGGAAAGAATTTTCTGTGGGGGCACAGTCTTCTTCCCAGTATTTCCTTCCTCTACCTCTTCCCTCTCTTCCTCATCTTTTAATGGATTTTGAAAATTTAAAAAAAAAATTGTGAAACGGTTGCATTTATCGCTTTCTTTCGGGAGCGGGTTTTTGGGTTCGGTCGCAGCTTAAAACGTTTAACGTCTCCTCCTACCCCTCTTTCCCCTCACCCGAATCACATAATTAAATTAATTAGTTGATTATCCCGTTTCAAAAACTCTGATTGATACGGTTTTCAGGAAAGTGGTACCCAAAAAAGGAGAATGATTTGTGCGTGGATAATTAAATGAGGTCGGAAGTGGCTTTAATTGAGAGGAGAGTGAATCGAGGATGGCGGAGGGAGGGAGGAGGAGGAGGAGGAGGTCGTTTTCAGTTTTTTCTCTTGTTGTCTTATATGGTCGTGAGTTAGGTTTAGTGTTGCTGTTGTTTTCGAACCCTCTTGGCAACGTAAACCGGTAGCACTGTGTGGTGGTCATGAAGATTCCTGTTGGAGGGTTTTCGACCTATCGAAAGCTCTTCATATTTATTATTTGATAGTATCGTGAGGCTTTTGTTTTAATCGATTAGCTTTTAATCTAAATACCATCGACGAGCTTTTGACAATGTTAATCGGAAGTGTGGCGCCGGGGAGAGCGGGAGGGAGGGATGGAGAATTAATAATTCGCGCAACGGATTCGTGATAAGAGTCTAGGATGTTTGCCAAAAGACCGAAAGGAAGATGGGGAAGCGTTTCGAGACATTCAGAAAATACAAATGAAGGAGGAGACAAGTTTTTGAGAGATTTCCAATATTTCTGTAAGATTCGCGATGTGTCAGGAGAAGTATGGATGGACAAAGCAAGGCAACCAACTCTCCTAGTGTCAAGGGCCCAGATCCCAAATACGGTAGCCGCTTGACACCAGGAGGAACCACCTTTCCCTTCCTTTTCTCCTCTTTGGATGTCTCGGGGATGGTGTTTTGACCTTTTCTTCGACCTTCGTCCAGTTTTTCGAACTTTCACTAATGACTTTGTCGTTTTCTTGTTTCTTTCCAGGAAAAAAGTGGATCCTATTCCTCAAATAAAAATGTGTCGCGGTCGGATCTCAGTCCAGTGTTTGGTAAGTTTTTTGAATGAATTTTTGATGTGTTAGTGTGTGTGTTTGGAGCTGTGTTTCTCCTTCTCCACGTTTTTGTGAGAGAGAGTGTGTGTGTTGTGTGGTGTGCTCCCAAAGTAAATAACAAATTGGGAGTTTGTTTACATCACGAAATGTTTGTTTACCAGAAATGTCATCCAACAACCGATGCACTTCATGTACATTCAATTGACTTTCGTGAGATTTTTTTTTCTCCACTTCTCCCCCCAAACTCCCACCGCCCACCCTTAATGCTGTATCTGGAGTGTTCGAATAGATCAGGGTTGTTGTTGGGCTATAGAAAAGAGAACTAATTCGGAGGTTCCGTCGTGGAAGAATCACACGTGTCTCGAAGCGGAGGTGAAGTGGGAGGAGATTCGGAGGAACCAAGTACCTGCACGAAGTGTTTAATTTTTTTGGCGAGAATTTGGCGAATCAACCGCCGGCGACTTGATAAATTGAATGCGGATGAAGGAAAAATCAGTGGCGACTAGGAGGCCTCAAGGCGATCGAGCAACTTTCTTAAAATGCCGCCCGTACCTTAAACTATTTTGGCGTCGGGAGGGAAGTGTAGGAGGTGGAGGAGGGATAGAACACACGGTAATTGAAGGAGCTTCCGCGTGAATGTGTTTTTCTGCAGTCATCCTCCTCAAGAGGGTGAGTTAGGAATGAATGACGACAGTAAAGGTTGTTCTAGACCATGAGAAAAAATTCGAAGACAGACTATAAGTGGTAGGAGGATGAGGCGGGGAGTGGTGGGAAAAGATTGAGAAAGGAAAAAAGGACCAGAAGCTAGTAGTGAGACAAATAATAAAACAAAGTGATAATTGCCGAAGAGAGAAAGAGAGAGAGAGAGAGAGGTGGAATAAACTAAACAAAATCAGGTTCAACTAGGTACACTGATTCTCAGGTATATGAAGAGTTGACGAGAATTTGATTAACCATTCTCAGCCCTGGGCGATGTATTTACAACCGTAACCAGGTTGGGTGGTGTTGTGTGTGTGTAGACTTGTTGTGCTTCGTCGTTTTTTCTCTTCCATGTGCACGCACCTGCCCATTGCGCACCTTCTTCCTCTCCTCCGAGACGTGTCCGATCATCTTCTCTCCTTCGGATTTTGGCAATTCGGACAGTCTTTTGGATTTTTGTTTTTGGCAAAAGAATCACGGGATCGGCGTCTAAACTCGAAACCGAACAAACTGATCTTTTGGGTGGTGAGGGAAGGAGGTTGGGTGGTGATATCCGATCGCCTCCGGGGGCACGAGTCGACTTTGTTTCATCGGCGCTTTGAATGAATTTGACTTTGTTAATCGGAAACCCAACATGTGTGAAGCAATCCGATAGAAAGAACACACATGTGCCCACCTATTTTCGCCTTTGAACCGTTTCGGTGAGTCCCGGAGGACTCGCTTTGGTTGCCGAATCGACCTTTGTTCTCCTTTGGGATCAATTAATGGGCCCAAAGTAGCCCGGCGGAAAACGGAATGGGTGGAGAGAAGATGCCTGGCTTTTAGTCGAGTCATTAGGTTCTGATTTATCATGACGTGAGTATGTGTGTATATATCGGAAAGTAATTAAGATTCAGCTTGTTGGATTTTTTGAATGTTAGTCTGTTGGTCGCGCTGTGGTTGGGGGTTGTGCACAATGCTTTCCTCCATCTTCTTTAAAAGGAAGTTGATATATATCGAAGATTGGTTTGCACTCATTCCTTGTGGTTTGGGAGGGAGGTGTAGGCCTACAGTCTCCAACAGCAGTCGATTTAATCCAATTGTGTGTTTTTTTAATTAATCCGAATGAGATTAATAAGTTATAAATTTATTGCAGTCGAGCATTTCGATTTCGGAACTTTTCTGTGTTTTTTTTATTTCCATTATTGTCACGGTCAATATCTCGTGAAATCGGTTTTTCTTTTCCTTTGCCGCACCTGTTTTCCCTTTTTTTCTCTCCTCTAAGCCGTCGTTCGCTTTGGTCATCTGGTTTTCCATGAAATTGCAGTCAGATCTCGTTTTATGAAGTTGATAAGTTTCGTATGAAACGGTATTAAAACCCGGCGTTGATTTTGTATGGTAGTTAGGGAGAGTGATTTCGCTGATTTTCGAGAATCGTGTAAAATGAATCAGAGATGACGAAACAGAATAAAAAAGCCTTGAAGGAAGAAGAAGAGGCAAAGAGGCATGTTGTATTAGTGATTTCGATTTGTTTGGTCAAATCGTGTCGAATTGAAGGTGTTCGAATGATAAACAACGGACCATGTTGTCCCACTGTCCTGTTTTGAGGACAGCGAGGGGGGTGCCTTCTTGCATCTGCTCATGCGAACGGGGTGGGATTGAGGGTGCGAACGGTTGGATTGGTGGTTTACATTGCCTTATTGGTCTCTTAGTGACTGTGGGTTAGCATAACAGGTCCAAACTTGTCAAGTAACCTAAGAAGCTCAACGAAATTTCGCCCCCAAGTCAAGACGCAGACCTTTCAACCACAACAGTGCTTCCGGTTGTTTTCTGATAAATGCTGAGTGCTATAAATGCAAATTCAGTCGCATGATTGTTCCGATCAATGTGCAAAAGTAGCTGCTGTCCTCAATAGAAGACGATGGGTCGGAAGGGGTTAGTGGGAAACTTGAGTTTGGTCTCAAACTAACACCGAATGATAGAGAAACGAGTCGGAGTTAACTTGTGGACGTTGTTTTTGATTGTAGTTTTGGAGTTATGCGAGCTTATGAAGCTGTTTTTGCTGACTGCAAAAATATGACATAAGTATATGATTTTATTATGTTTAGAATATAATTTGATTTGGCGGAAATTCTTCAGCAAGATGATGAGGTTTCGTAGTTGTCATGAAGGAGGGTTGATGTCTTCTTAGATTTCGCAAAAATTTTGGACGAGAGGAGGAATTTTTATTGCTTCCGAATTGCAGACTTAAAACTAGGCCAGAACGTCGATGAATAGACGACTAAAAGTTGTGTGCATTATTTATGAAACGACCTTGGCCTTCTCTGAAGAGGTGGTAGTAAAAAATTTGGGATGTGGAAGAAATTTTGTGAGTTTCAAACTAACCGAAAAGGACTCGCATAGATTTGTCAGTTCTTGGACATGTGATAGATGGGTAATGGGTTTGGTCGGTGTGCAGTATTTATGAAATGATCCTCACGTTTTGTTTGAGGAGATATTCCGCCTTGGATTTAACAAAATGGAGTTTGAGGGGAAATTTATAGCTAAAAGGATTCGCATAAAACGAGGATGGAGTCTGATACTAATTAACACTTCTTCGTGTGCAATATTTTTGAAATGATTCTGATATCTCTTCACCAATAAATATTTTTTATAAGATGATGGATTTACTTATGTTATTATATTTATTTGGGGGTCGTTTTTTAAGATTCAGGCCTTGTTTGGGAGATGCAAAATCCGAATTCGGTCGGAATTGTGTCGCAGTTGATCGCGTAAAACGAGACCAGGTTTACGTAATAAAAACCGGCGGGGGCTTGTCGTGATTGGTGCCTTTCTTTGTTGACTCCACGTCATCTTTAGTTAGTGACTCCTTGGTCGTGGTGGTCGAAGGGGGGTTGGGCGGGGGTTTGTTGGCTTGTGACATTCTTTTGGGGGATGAAAGGTTTTTTTTATGGTGTTTAAATAGTTTCCGAGGGATGTTTACAGAGTTTCTGGGAATTTTTGTTTAGAGTTTGAGGAGTGGTGGTGGTGGATGAAGAACTGTTGAGATTTCTTTTGTTTTGTTTTCTTTTTTGTCATAAGCGTGCGATTGGGCTGTTATCTTGAGATAATGCCCTGGTTGGTGAAGACGGAAAGTGCTGAATGGCTCGTTTTTTGAGTAAATAAAGTTTGGGCGACAGGAGAAGGGGGGATGGTCTTTTGCTGTTGTTATATTTATCACACAAAGAAAGACCATTCGTCTTATTTATCATAAGCCCGCTGACTCAGTGTCCGATTTCTGGGTGAGGGGTTGGAGGGAGTGTGGACGGAATGGGTTTTCTCTTTTGTTCCCAGACGACCTTGGAAAGTTGAGCTTTGCTGACTCCGATGATTTTTGGCGTTTTCGTCTTGTGATTTGGCTCTAAAAATTTTTGAACGCATTTCCGTTTCCTGTTGGGTTTGATTATTCAAAACTATGTGGAGGTGGTGGGGGATCAGTATAGTTGTTTCGTGACCAGATATACACGTGGTCTAATCCCTAATGTTTTGGTCCTGAGTCATGAACCTTTCTTCATCTCTTTGGTCCCTGGTAGTCAGAGGCGGCTTGGGGTATGTGTGTGGTGTGAGGGCCTCCCGAGCAAAGTCAGTGTGGTCGGGTTATCGGTCACGGGAGACGAGAAAGGGAGGCTTAAGAGTTTAAGGAATTAACACAAGGGACCCCGAGACATTCCATCAGTTAATGATTTATATGACATTGTTGGATGTTATGTTCTGACCAAAATAAACATGTACAGGACCGTATAAAGGATTTTGTTTTTTTTGTTGGTCGAAGGACGTGTCGTTATTTCATCGATCGGAACTTTTATTTTATTTTATTTATTTCTAAATAATGTTTATTTTATACTTTTTTTCTGGTTCGAGTTGACTTTTTGGCGAAGTTGCCGTCGTTTTTTCAGTCTTTTTATGGCTTTGGCCTTGATTGAGTTTCATTAGTTTAGACATCCTAGTGTTTCGGTCGGCGTGATGGAATTGCGATTTTTCTTCGGACTGGGTAGATGTCTCACCGCTGTCTCGAAATGGGCGTGTTTCACTCTTTCTACTCCTTTTCCTTCTTGGAAACGTTTCGATTCTGGATTTGGGTGACCTAATCCGAAGGACTTGTGTCCTGGTGCTGACTCCGGGGTGGTCTTTGACTCCGTGGGAAGACTGGTTGCCTTGTTTTTCCTTATGATTTGGGTTGTATCGAAGACTGTCCTTTTGGGATGGTTATGGTGGTTAGGGATGTGTCCTGAAAGCTAAAGATGTTTGATATTGACCTATAGAAGAGGATGGGGGAGGACAATCTAGCTACAGCACTCTACTCGAGTATCGAAATGTTTTTTTGGTGTTATATCCTGACACCCTCCCCTGCCCTCTGTCCTCCTCTCGGTTTTATTCACAGACGCATTCGTTTCTCTCCACGCAACTTATTCGCAGTCTTCCGTGAAGCTTTTAAAAAGAGAGAGGAAAAGGAAGGAAGGAAGAAAGAAAAACTTCACGCCTGGCAATAACTGAGAAAATTATCCGGCAAAAAGAAGAAATTTTTCCCCCCCCCTCCCAGTCCCAGTATTCCCTTCCTTCCGAAGGAAATGAAACATGTAATACATAAACCATGTATGAAATACATCGTTAAATGGAACACACTCATAAGAGAGAGCGAGAGCGCGCACGAGAGTGAGAGAGAAAGAGAAAGAGAGAGGAAGGGAGGGAGGAAGAGGGAGAGAGAGAGAGAGAGAGGAGAGGAAGATAAGGAATAACAACATAACAAACATGCAAGTTGTTTGATGTTGTATATGCCAGACACGAGACTGATTCAGACTGCCGAGTGGTGACTGGTGAACTCTTATAACTTACTATAGTTGAGAGTCCCGTCATAACGCGAGCAATATAAACACCCAACACCCGGCTTTCCTCCTCAAGACGATGATGATGGTGGTGACTCTGGTTAACATATTTGACTCGATGGTTCGTTTTTTGGACATATATCGTTACCGGAAATGGATTCGATGGTTGGTTCTAACTGGTTCCTGTTGAAGATGTTGATGTTACCATCTATCTCGTCTGGAGTTGTTGTTTTAGCTGGCGGTGGGTGATACCTCAAAGCTGGTAGCTCTTTTGGAAGAGGAGAAAAGCTCAGTTGGGGGTTTGGGGGTGGAGGATGAAATTAAATTCCAGAGGATTGGATGAGTGGGAAAGGATAAGCTCACAAGAGCTGTGGAGTCTGGAATCTGCCATTTGGAGGGAAAGGACAGTCAAAATGGCCAAAATGCCTACTCGTGCGTGTTGGCTTTTGTCTGATTCGGGGGGAACCTCGTCAGATTTTCGGATGGGAACGCGTGAAGAAAGTCGGACACCGAAAATCTATTGTTTTGTAACGAGCTCAACATTACTCAGTCACTCTTGTTAGTAATCATCTCCTGGAGATTTTATTCTGTAACGAATTATGTCACGTTTTTGAAATGTGTGTGCAACCTCGGAAAGTTTTTATTTTTATTTTGGAACCGGGCGTTCCAGAGTATAGAGCCTTGGACGGTTCAAGGTCATCCGCGAACCTCAAAAGGATTGACCAGGGGACGAGGGATGGTAGCTTGAGGATTTGGATGTTGTTGCTGAGGTTACTCGATCGAGCTGTTGGACTAAGAAAATGTTTTTGTTTTCGTTTGGTCCTTCGGTTTGGATTGATCGTCATCTTGGAGCCTTGGGGGTGATAGAATGGTCTGGGAGGGTGTGTTATAATGGGGTCCTAAACGGTAATTAGGAATTGAGAGCTTTGAGGGGTGTTGAGTGGGTCACGTGACTCCTGAAACTTTGAACCTGTCGATGTTATGTTTTTAGTCTGAAGTAATCACAACTTCCTGGAATGTGGGGACAAGAATGAGGAACTGAACTTGTTCGTATTAAATGATGGAAGAAGGACTGCCGGGAAGTTGGATGGACGGAAGTTCAAGGAAGTTGGGAAGAGGAAACAAAAGAGTTGAAGGAAAGGTTGGAAAGGTTGAGGAGGGAAAACGGTTTGCCCCCCGCCCGGGTGGGAGTCCCAAGGTTCATTGACTTATCCACAAACCGGATTCGACAATCTGGCTGTTAGTTGGTTTTCGTCTTGGACATGATTTACAAGATAAAATTTGAAGGTCGAATACTTCGGACAAAGATGGGTAAAAATGTGAAGAAGACGGAGGCGGACGAGGGAAATCAAACGAGAGCCGGGGTCTTCGCTCCGGGTTCGTCTGCCGGGTGGGAAACGCGAATTGACCCAAGTTCTGGAGGATTTTCTTAAAGGTTTTCAAGTTTCCTTAGGTTTCGCCGACGGGGGGATGGTTGAGCGTCAGAGGCTCTCATGTCCACAAAACCTTTTTACTCAAACATTTTTATGGCGTATTATCTCATTTACATAATGAAAAAAGATTTATTGTCTTTTCTTGTGCTGTGTGAGTGGAGAGATTCGCTTTTTCCTGCGTTTCGTCGAAAGGGAAACAATGGGAGAGGGAAAGGTTGGATGGAAAACACTCCAGAGAAAGGCTTATATGAGTTTGATACCCAAAGTCAAAGCAGAAGAAGAAGAATCAAATGAATAACGGGTAGTCAGACAGAGTAACAAGACTTGATTTTTGTGGTTTGGGGTTTGGGACGGTCTAATATCCCGAAAATGGGTTTTGGAAAGGTTTGGAAGAGACTGGGATAGAGAGAGAGGAACTCGATGAAGGATCAAATGGGTTTTGAGTTGGAACTTAGTCGCCAAATTTAATTTTTGTGCTTTGGGATTTGATGAGAAGGTCGGGTGTCCCAGAGATGGGTTTCGGAACGGTTCGGAACAACTCGAGGGAGGAGGAAGTTGATTGGATCACTAATTGGCTAACAAATGATTAAACTAAGTCGCTTATTGTGTGTTTGAGGAACTCTGATATCCCGGAAATGGGTTTCAAAAAGGTTCGGGTCTGTTCGGAAGGTTTCGTAACAACTCGGAGGAGAAGGTGAAAGAGAGAGAAGCATTGAAAGGTGAATAGATAAAAACTTTTGAACAAAGTCATCAGAGTAATCTTAATCCTTTGAGGTTTGAGAAGGTCGAATATTCCAGAAATGGGTTTCGAAAAGGTTTGGAAGGTTTCTTAATAATCCCAAAGGAAACCTGAATGGGAGAAAAAGGAACTGGATGGGGTTAATAGTTGAGCTTAGATAAAGTCGCCGGGTTTAATTTTAGGTTGGAGAGGCTCATATATCCCAGGAACAGGTTTCGGAAAGGTTCGAATCTGTTCGTAAGCTTTCGGAAGGTTTCGTAACAACTCGTAAGGGAACGTGAGATGGAGAGAGAGGTAGTAGCATGACTCGAGCATTTTTGTTTTTATACTTTATTAAACGAACCATTAAGGATGGAATGTGTTTTCTCAAGACTCTTTCCTCGATGAAGAGGAGACCCCATCTACTCCCGAGGAATTTGGAGTTTTTTCATCTTCTTCTTCTTCATTATTATGATTAACATTAACCTCGTGAACGAGATTTCCGCAAGCGGTTGGTGAGTGTGAGGAGGAAGAGGAGGAGGGTAGTAGTGTGTGTGTGTAGTTTGGTAGTGGTGGTGGTAGAGGTTCGTTTCGGGAGACGACGTGAGAAAAGGCGAGATACTTGGTTCCGTCACGGAGCCAATTATTCGATGATTAGACCGAGCGTGTACAGCGTGAACATTAGGCCAAATGTAAAAATTTTAAATTGGTCTATGTTGGTCTTAGTCACAATTAATGAGCCTACGCTTTCCTCCAAGACGAAATTACTGGTTTCTGGCGATTCGTGCTTTGTTTATATCACAATGAAATTCTTAAAGGTGTTGACTTTTTCGTCATTTTTGTTTTGTTGTTGATGTTGTTGTTGGTGTGTGTGTGAGAGTGAGTGAGTGTGTTGGTTTCCTCTTTTAATACTTTGTCGAGTGGATTTGGGAGTCGTGGAGGAGAAGAGAGCGGAAGGAAGGAGAGAAAGAGCGAGAGAGGGAAGGAGAGGCTGCGCGCATGTCATCTTGTTAGGAGGAGAAGAATGCGAATTGTCGTTTGAGGTTTGAAGACGGTTCGGCGTTGTTAGGCCTTGTTAGAGGTTGGGAGTTGGGTTTGAAGGAAGAAATGAAAGAGTCTGTCATTAACCTGGGAACTGGGTGTTGAAAACGTGATCTGGAGTTTAATTGGAGGTTTGAGTGCGACTCTTGAAAGTAGACAAAATGATGGGAATGAAATTTTGTTTTGTTATTTATTGTTTGAGTGGTAGGAGGGAAAGATCGACAGGATGAGTGGAAACGAAAGCAGTTTGGGTAGTGCTGAAATATGATCAGAACGAACAAAACATGTAGCAGAATGAAACAGAACGACAGGCGGGTTCCTCCAATACTCCCAAACTGGATTCAGGAAGCTAGAAACAACGGGACCTCCAAGACACGATCTCTTTTAACCCAGAATGACAAGATGGAGGAGAAACTCCCCGTGTGGCGCAAGCTGGCCTTCGATTCTGGGGAGCCGACACTCGGGGAAAACAGATACAAAAACATCAACAAGAACTTCTTCGTAACCTTCAACACTAACTCTCTCGGCAAGAACATAGTCAGACTATTAACAGGAAAGAAGAGAAAAAGAAAAGCACAGAAGAAGAAATAGTCTAAACTAAAATAATCCGAAGATGGCCTGATGCAAAATAAATACGACAGCCAACATTGCGACTTCCGGAAGGCTTTTCTGGTGGTGCTGGTTCGTGGTTATGAGACTACAGAAGATAGTTTGGGTTGTACAAAAGACATCTCAAACAGAACGATGGGTTAAATATATAACCAGACACATTGGTATCATTACAAATTAGACTGGAATGGGAGTTAACTTGACTACCATGAGATCCAAACTGTTAACGAGCTACTGGGAACCAATCGAAGAGTTCTGGTAGAACCAGAAGATGGATTCGCGCTTCCAGGAGATGTTGTTGGTTTTTTTTTCGCGATTGTTTGTGTCTTTTTCTTTGTGCATCCAAGCGATTCCGGCATTTTTTCTTCTCTCGTCTTCTCTAATCCTCTTTGGTGATGGAATTTGTCAATTTTTGGGTCTTTGCCCGGTTTTTTTTCGGTTTTGTTACCGGATGCCGAAGTTGTTGTTTTAGATTTGTTTTTAATAACCAATTCCATCGGATTTGCCGGGTTGTTTTTCCGTTAAATTTGGCCTCCAGGGTTCTCCGCTCGCTTTAGCTGCCTTTTTTTTCCTTCTTGTTTCTTCTCACTTCGGACTTGTCATTTCAATCAAGGGAAATCCACTTTTTTTCTCACCTTGCATTAAAAAGAAGCCGGGGGTCTGCTTTAGACATTTTTTTGTGGGGAATCGATGGGCAGTCAAAACCTCTGGCGCGGCTCTTTCTCTTCCGAAGGCTCTTTTCACGAGGAAAAAATGCTTTTAGACGATTTTTTTTATTGCATCCGATTTTTTTCTAACCCTAGAAGAGAGAGAGAGAGAGAAAAATCAAGGACGTCAAACCTTAAAAACTTTCACGCAACTCACGGTCAACTTGAGACCACATTCGTAAAAAATAAAACCATAAAGAAAGAAGTAAATATTTATGGTAACTATTTCCATAAATCATGGGGGCTCTCCCCTCCCTTGGTCCGCTCCTGCACCCACCGACACAATTTTCTCCGTTTTAAAATGGATTGAAAGGTTTTTGAATGCGGCACCGGGTTTGGAGTCTTTTTAGGTTCCTGTGTTTAAGGAACGGGTTTATGGCTCTTCCCGTAAAAATTGGGAGGTTGTTTGAATGTAAGATGACATAGGATTTGTGTTCGTTTTGGGTTTGTAGTGTGTGGTGATGGAGCCTCGTGAATTCTCTCTCTCTCTCTCTCTCTCTCTCTCTCTCTCTCTCTTTCGTTCTTTTGCTTGTAGATCTTTTTTTTGAAATGTCCCAGTTGTTGTTGTCGTGGTTTATGTCCCATCGGAGATACTTCTCTCTTGGATTTCCTTCGGTTGGTTGGTTGGTTGGTTGCCTGGTTTGGATTTCTTGTAGTGTCTCGTTTCCTTCTGCAAACACACCCTCGAGACGTGACTTTTTCGTTTTTTTTTCTTTCATTTTTATTGTTTTTTCTTTCTCTCTTTTTAATTTTAGACTGGTTAGGTGTTTTGTTTTTATGCTTGGAAACAGGCTCGAACTTGAACTAGACCGGTGGTCAAAGATGGTCGTCGAGGTATCTGAAGGATGTAGTAGAAGGCGATTGATGGCGACGAGCGAAGGATGACGTCTCAAACTCCACTGTGTTTGTCTTGGTGTTTGCGTTGGGTCTTTTCCGCTCTCTTTTAGCCTCAACATAACTTTTGAGGATAGTCGTTGTTGAATATGTGCCAAGTCATCGTACGCGCGTCTCTGAATAGGAGAATGGTAGATCTGAAGGAGAGTTGTTTGTTGGTAGCGAGGCTTTTGTCCAACCCCTGGAAGCCTCCTCTTTCTCTCTCGGTCTTTCTCTGTGCTCAGGTAAATCCGCTTCCGGGGACTTTTCGGAGAAGTGAAATCTCTAACAGGAAAGGAAATTGAAGCAGATGGAGGTTGGGGGAGGTAGCGGGAAACCGACTTCTCATCCGTATCAAGCTTGTCATTATTTGATTTATCAAAATGTTTGTATCAGACTCATATCTAATCCCGTCGCACTAATCCCATCTTGGTTGATGTTTGTTAAAACCCGATTTGGGTCTTTTCATGCCAAGTTCGTGCGGTTTTTGGCGAGGGAAGTCGAAGTCTCTTCGTCCCTTCCATCCCTTCTCCTCCCACCCCCCGTCTCTCACTTCTAAGCTGTTCCCGTTTCGAATCCTTTCCTCCTTCCACCTTCGAAAAGGTTTAAAGTCTGAATCGTTTGAATCCGGGCCGTAGTAAGACCCGGAGTTTTGTGTACCCCCGGCCCCGACTCTTGTTTGATTGTTAATCCTCTTATCAGTGACGCTAAAACACTTGATCGTTAATGCCTTTCGATTTTGTCAACTCTCGTTTTGGCAGGCCTACATCCTTTTTAGAACGATCGGGAGGAGGAGGTAAGGTGGTAGAGAGGAACGAGACCGTTTTTGGGTGGTGACTTTTGAGGGTTCGAGTTAATCCTCTCGCTGAGAACTTTGTGGTGACTTGGGTTGGGTATGTGCTCTTGACAGAGAATAAATTTCTTGCGTCGTTAAAGCATTTCCGGTATCAAGTTCACGACTCGGGAGAGGTCGAGAGGAGGCATTGAGGTTTTCATCACTTGAGCGGTTACTTGTTTGTACTGCACTTGATGAAGAGCAGCATCCAGTTTAAAGGAGTGAACTATAAGACCCGGTCCTAAAAGAGACACGTTTTTAGGTTTTTCGTGAGGAGGAAGAGGTGGGCCGGTGGAGGGAGGAAGAAGTGGAAAGAGAAGCGCGATAATGAGTGGTTTTGACAAAACCACACGGACCTGCCTTCGGGTTGTTAAGAGAGAAAGAGACACCTGCTCGTGGGAAGTGGGCACTGAGCGAGAGACCTGTGGCTCTTCAGGGATGATCGTGGACGATGGTTTTGGTGGTGGGGCCTTGTTCTTAAAGAACATTCAGAAACCGGAAACGAAGAAGAAACGTGTTCCGACCTCCCGACAAGTGGTTACGGAAACCCGGTTTTCAGAAAACGGTTGTTGTTGTCGTTGGAGGACATATTTTGTAGGAGGGTAGATAAAAAGACCACCCCTTAACTTTTTATCGCCACATGTCGGGGGTGGCTATGGAATTTTTCGTCTTCTTTCGTTACCGAGGATCATAATTTAGGTTTTGGTGGATAGTCGAGATTATGTTATCTGAAACCGTTGGCTCGTTTCTGGAACTTTTTATTGCTTCATACGTGTCTTCGGATAGGAGATATCTTGGGGTTTGGTTCCCGCCTCCCCCCCAGCCTACTCTCTCATCTTGAATCACCTATCCTGGAAAGTCCTTGAAAATTTTGCTTCCAATGGTTGATGATAATTGTCGTATGACCTCGAGGCACGGAACCTAGCTTTCTCCGTCATCTTTTTGTGTTTTCGATGTCATTCAAACGTCCGGAGGCGTCTCCAAGACCCGAGTCTTTGACAGTTTCTTTCTTGGTGGTGGGTGATTAAGTCGAGGGAGTGAGAGGAAGGGGGTGGTGAGCGACTCGGCGACGGTTTGGTTTGTTTTGGTGGTGGCGGTGGTGGGTCGTTGAGTGAATGTGAAAACGAAACCGAGTCCTCAGGAGGCTCAAAGTGGGTAAGTCAGAGAGAGAGAGAGACATTTTAATAAACAAATATTTTTTTCCATTCTGTCAATTCAAAGTCTTTTTTGTCAGGAGTGACATTGGCCACTCCCCTGTCGCCTTTGGACAGTGGATCCAAAACGGTTTTGTTGTGATTTATTATGGGTTTGGTGGATTCAGGTTCATTTCTTTGGTGTGCGGTTAGCTGGAAGCGATTTTCAGTGGCGGTTCCCCCCGCACCCCAGAAGAGTTAACAAGGGATTAGTACTGTGTGTTGGAAAGTCCTGTAGACAGGCCTCCTCTCGGTTGTCGAAGCTCTCGTTTCGGTTTGGTTTCTCGAGGAATCGGTTTCTGGAAGTGAGGGAGGATAGAGAGAGACGCTAGGGGAGGGGAAGCCGCCACTGTCTTGGAAATCCCCTTTTCCACTTGATAGGGCTTGTTCAAGAGTAAAATTAGTTTAATTGGTATGTTTTCTTACGAGGATTTGTTTGAAGAGGGCCCCAAACAAGAGTCCTTGTGAATGGTTCTCTCTCTCTCTCTCTGCCTTGGCCTCGATTTCTTTTTTTCTCTTCCCTTTCTGTGTGGTTTGGGTTGAGGGTTGCCGATGATCTTTTCGATAGGAAATTTTTTTTTGGTTCTCGATCCTCCCCCTCCGGGAAGCAGCAAACAACAGACTGATGGAGTTGTTTTTTTGTTTGTTTCAGGTAAAACTGAGCCAACGCCACATACATCCTCCTTCAACATGGGATACTTGGTGTCACCGTACCCGTACCCGAATGGAGCAGGAGGACCCATTCCTGTTAGCATGGTAAGTGGTTGAGATGTTATTCCGGCGTCTGTAAACACAATAACCTCGGATTTGGGTTCTTGGTCATAGTGATTTGGGGGGCAGAAAAAGATTCAATTAAAACGCGTAAACAGAATTAAATAATAATGAGTGTCCCGTGCCAATTTCTCCTCCCACGCGTATTCATTTAATTAGACGCGGTTCTCTTTCCCTCGGAACATTCAATTTGTCCATGACCGCCGCTTTAGAGAGGAAGGAGCCACAGATTTCACAGACGGTGGTAGGTAGGTAGGTCCGTCCGTGCGTTTAGGCTATGGGAAGTAGGAGATGATGAAAGGGAAATGGATTCCTTTGTCTCTACCTCCACCTCCGACCTCCGTAACAGGACTGGCGTTTTCTTTCTTTCTTTCTTTCTCCTCTCGGTTTTGGGTCCGTGGCACGAAACCTTAAAACACAAAAGCGATTAAGGAAATGTGAGAAAAATAACCGGAACGAAAATACCTTAACTCATGATTTTGTCGGGGGAGTGTACAGTGGACGTCATCAAACAGTTGTGAAATTCACACCCAAAATGTGTTAAATAAATAAGAATTTGTTAACTAGAATCTACTTTACTTACTCAAGATTTTTTCAGGTTCCTTTTTTTTTTCTTTCTCGTTCTCGAGTCGGTCGGTGGTGGACCTTAAGAAAAAGGATCCGGACTGGGTGTTTGAAAGGAGTCAAAATAGTCTTCTTAGCTCGCGTCAGGGGCAAGAACCTTAAATTCTTCGCTATTAACGTTGGGCTTTTTGACTCATCGTAAGATGATCTATTTCGAGTATGTGAAGATGGTGTTTGGGATTGGGTTTCTTAAGGTTCCGTGCCTGCGTGTTTTTATTAGGAATCATGTTTTTCCCCGAGTGCGGTTGAGTTGGAAGGTTACGGAAAGAAGACCGGGACATGGGTTTGATTTAGGTGGCATCCCCGGTCATTTTTATGATTATCCATTAGTCATTTTTTTGTTTGGAGAAAAAAGTCAATTTTGATTTCTTGTGAAGGGAATTTTTAGTTTTAAGGTTTTGGAATTTTTGGTTTGGTTGCTGCTGTCTGGCTGTGTTTTCTTGTTAAGACTTGCTGCTTCATTCCAAAGCTTTCGTGGAATGCGTTGCGTTTTTGTTTTTCCGTCTGGTCTGATGCAAAAGCCTACTGTTGGGTCTGTCTGTTCTTGTTGAGGTTTGTTTTACTGACTAGATTACTGTTTGTTATAGAACCACACAAGCACAGATTTAGTTTGTATAATGCAAGTCACAATTCCCTGCACCCAGACTTGAGTATAGTTACTCATAGAACTCCTGTTGAGTCTGATTTGTTGCTGCTGTCTGGCTGGGTTTTCTTGTTACGACTTGCTGTTTCATTCCATAGCTTTCATGGGTTGTGTTCATTGCGTTTTTGTTTGTTTGTCTCTGTCCGGTCTGATACAAAAGCCTATTGTTAGGTCTGTGTCTGCTGTTGTTGGAGTTTGGTTTTTTACAAGCTCTTCTTGGGTTGCTATTTGTCATAGAAGCAAAACGCACAAATTTAGTTTGTATAATACATGCCTGAACCCAGATTTGAGTATAGTTACTCATAGGACTCCTGTTGGGTCTGATTTGTTGCTGCTGGCTGGCTGGGTTTACTTGCTGCTTCATTCCAAAGCTGGAATGTGTTTGTTGGTCTTTGTATGGTCTGACACAAAAGCGTACTGTTGGGTCTTGTTGGGGTTTGTATATAAAAGTCTGATATAACCCACAATCGCCTGCATCCAGCTTTGAGTCTAGTTACTCATAAAACTCCTGTTGGGATTTGTGTCTGATTTCTCGCTGTTGTATTGTTGGTTTTCCTTTGTTATCCGTACCAAACCTTCTGTATATCATGTCCAACCAATATTTGACTAATTGAGTGACACAGCCCTCCTGTTGGGTCGTTATTTCGTGTAATTCAAAATTTGAGTTTTAGAAGGAAGTGCTTGATGGTGAAGAGCTTAGGATTCCCCGTTTCCGGTGATCGGGACGTAGGATATATCATCCTGATGAGTGTTGTGGTGGCTATAGGGGAATGTATTAACCGTTTTACCGGAAGTTGTTTGTCGTCTTAGTAAAGTGCTGTGTGGGTGAGTGGGTGGGTCTGATGAAATCCAAATTTTTCGGTTGAGTTTTCCAAGTGCACGAGTTTTTCCTTTGATGTTTTCCTTTTATTTTTCAAAAGCGACCTGAGTATAAACCGGACACTTTTATGGTTGCACGTGATTCGGATGGGAAATAAATTTTTTTTTTATTGCCATCTGCCATAAATGTTTTTAAATTGCTCCGACTTTGGGTGATTCGTCGTATGCCTCCCCGTCCTCTCCACCCCCCCACGGAGACCTCCCTTCAGAACACAAGAAAGGCATTCTGCCAGGTTTTTTTTTCTGTTTTGTTGACGATGACCCCAAAATCCCTGGTTTCTGTCTTGGTCTTGTCTTTTCTTTTGATCTTCCCCGCTTCCTGGTTTCTTATTTGATTTCGAGCTGTCGGGTTTCTTTTAAAATGATTTTCGGAGAGAGATAGGAGTGGTGGGGAAGTCGTTCTACAGACACACTCAAAGATGAAGAAGAATAAGACAAAAAGCCAAAAGTACAAATTAACCTCAAGGTCACGTGGTTAAGTTCACACATACACAAAGGTGAACGTTATTGACAAACGTGATTTATGGTTTGCTATCCGGTGGTGGTTGAGTGGGTGGGAGGAGAGGTTTGGATTTTTTCTTGGTGTGGTATACGCCACTGACTTGACCGGCTTTTTAAATACTATTGACCATAAAGGAAAAAAACTAATTTAAGGAGAGGAGGGAAGTGGGAAAAAGAATCTGACACTTTTGTTAAGTTGAATTAATTTATTGCGCAGAAATTTTCGAATATAAATTGTCCGCCATTTTTTAATGTCAACACACACTTCAGGTAAATTCACGCCAATTTTTATAATCGGCCGGGTCCGAAAATTAAAACGGGCTTTGGTTTTGTTGGGTTGGTGGCTCGCGGCGTGGTCTTCTCTCTCGAATACCGTGCCGAGAGGATTTGGTCCGAAGGTTGTGTTGATGATGGTGGTAGTGGTGGTAGTGGTAGAAGGTGGAGGTTGGTTATTGGAGTTGATTTCCTTTAAGTCTTAAGAGAAGATGGTATCAGAATAGGTCGGAGACATTTTTTTTTTGTTCTCCTTCTTCTTCTATCTTTAAAGATTGTTTAACGAGAGTGAATGGATTTCCGAGAAAGATGCTCGACGAAGCGTGAAAGGAAGTGTGAAAAGGGAACGCGCGGAAGAGTTTCTGTCTTATCGGAGATGAAAATCTCGGCGGGGTGACGGGGTGGTAGATTCCGGAAGAAGAGGCGTTGGCTGTAGTCAGATGGTTTTTAAAGGAGAGGTGGTAGAGGGGGTTTCATCTTTAAATTGCTCAATCAAGAGTCAAGCAGGGTGGGGAGTAGGGTGTTGAAGGTTCTCTCTACTCCCGGTTCGGACTGTTTTGGGTTGTTGCCACTACCTCTGTTCTTTGTTTTCTTTCTTTAAACTACCACCAGATAAGCCTGGTTTTTGGTGTGTGTTCTGATGCGTTTTTTGAACTTTGGATGTTGAAATCGTTAGCCAGTCTGGGTTGTTGGTTAAAAAGTTTTGGGGGTTTCGGATTGGTTAGGAAAGGATTTGGTTGTGTGTTTTGAGTTTATTTTATGTGGCTGGAGGTGCCAGAAAGTCACGAAGTTAGCAAAATGAACCCTCGAAGATCTGACAAATTGTTTATAGTCCCCAGAGTTGTTGACTAACCGTCACAATAATTAGAAACTTGGGAGCTAGTTAGAAACATCAAATTTTTACAGACTGGTAGAGGTCGAACCACCAGAAATAAAGCTAATAAATTAATAAACAAATAAATGCAGAACAAAATAAATATAAATCAATAATATGAGTAAAAATATGATTATATATTGATAATTGAATAAATAAATTAATAAATAAAACAAAACAAATAAATGGTACCGTAAATTAATTATATTAATATTAGTAAGGTATAAAAAAAATTATAAATTCCAAACCATCAAAATTAAAACTAATTAATTAGTTGATTAATTGGTGGATAAATAAAATAAATTGCTAAAAAAATAAATAAGTATGAATGAAAAAAATATATATGATTAAATATTGATAAATAAATTAATTAATCCATAAATAAACAAAACAAATACTAAATTTGATAATGAGCAAGTAAATAGAGCCGTAATTAAATTTTACTCATAACATTTTTAAAAAATTATACAGTACAAACCAGTGGTGCGAAAAATTTTTCCGACGGTGACCCCTTCAGTAGAGAAAAAAATTTTGGCGACCCCTTGTGAGGTAGATGTTTACAAATACGATGTATAATTTTATTTATAATTTAAGAAAATACTTTTTATACAGTACAACATAAAAATCTGTCGAAGTGCCCTTTAATGTGATGTACGAGCCTGCAAGTTTCTACTTATCTATCCATGTTCGGCATTAATTCGAAATTTATAAAAATTTGGTGACCCGCAACAAACTTTAGGTGACCCCTAGTTTACGTACCTCAGGTCCAAACCACCAAAAATAAATTTAATCAAATAACTAATAAAAATAATTATTACGTAGATAAATTGCAAATGAATATAAAATAAATTTAAATATGATAAAATATTGATAATTTAATTAATGTATAAAAATTCTAAAGTTCGTTATGAGTAAATAAAAAAATTATAAGTTCAAACAACTAAAAATAAATACAATCAACTAATTAATTATTAATTACGTAGATGAAATTGTTACACAAATAAATGCTTAATTAAATAAATATAAATTAAAAACTTGAGTAAAAGTATATAAATATGATGAGTATTGATAAATATATTAATAAATAAATAAACAAAAATTTTCATTCAATAATGAACTAATGAATAAAATTATAGAGTAATTATACTCATAACATATAAAAAATTATAAAATTATTTTAGAAAAACGACTGAATATATAAATTAATTGAGCTGATTAATGAGTTTAATAGCTAAATACTTAAATGTGATAAATTCGTTAGAAGTATAAAAATATACTAAACTCTATTTATAGACTATAAAGTGTGAAACCATTTCATAAATTTGGGTGACGGTTTGAGGGACAGGAAAGCAAAAATTCCCAGAAGGCGGGTGGAGTCGAAATGTCACCCCGGAAAGACGTGGCAGTAGATGCTTTCACTCGTTTGGGGGTGGGTGGGGAGAATCCGTCATTCTGGACTTGACAAAGGGAACAGCGTCGCATCCAGACCAGAGCATTTTAGAGTAAACACGCGTGGAAAATGGAATCAATCGATTAGTCGAAACGAACGGGTCTTCTCCTCTCCTAATTATCATGGAAGCGGAGCGGTAGAGGAGTAGGTTCCGGGGATGCTGGGGACGGGGAGAGGGAAGGGGGAATGAATGAAAATCGAAAATTACGTGTTACCAACCGTGTTAAAAAGAGAGAAGAAATTAAATAATGTTTATTTTAACATTTGTTGAAGATCTTATTAAAAAAAAGGAGAAGAGGAAGAGAGAGAGAGAGAGATGGAGCGGACCCCCTCATCATCGTCTTTTCACCTAACCAAACTATATTTATTCTCTTTCGTCTGCCTCTGCGGCAAATGAAAATTATTAGTAATCGGAACGATAAGAAGATGACGTGTAAATGAGTCGTTGAAGGGTTCGGATTAGCTCTTTTTAGAATTCCCGTGACGAAGATCGGAAATTCGAGTGATGGATTTTTAGCGTAAGATGACATATTCGTCCCGGTTTGAAGTAATAGCCCCTGTGGGTCTTTTGGTTTCGGGAAAATTTTTTTTCTTATTTTCCTTTTTTTTATTTTGGGGCTTTTGTCTCGGGACGATCGATGGAGTCGAAGGAGTGCCCCGGGGGCACAGTCCTAGGTCCTATTCTGTGTTTTTAATAATAAGTATTCTCGGCTGAGTTTTTTCTAACGAGGATTCTTCACTAAATACGTTTTTCTTCGGGGGGGTATTTCTGGTTCTTTCACGGGTTTAAAGACCTTCGAGTTTTTTTGGTTGTAATTGTGGGTTTTGGGTTTTTTCGGGAGCGGTTGGCAATTAAATTTTTTTGTTTTGAAATGAGATTGTTTTTGTTCTTTTTGACACCTTTTTGGTTTGGTTCGGTCATTTTTTCTAAGTGTTGAGTTTCTTTGGGGGCGGGGGCCGTCTCGTAGGTTCATTTGATTGGTTTGGTTTGGGTTTTGCAAGTGCGACGTGAGGTGATTAGTTGGTATCATCATTTAAGGTTGTTGGTTTGGTTGATGAGCGAACTTCCTTACTGGGTCGTGTTTGGTGCTCTGATCGTGCAGAGTAGAGAGCAGTTCATCCCCGAAACGAATGTCTTGTGTGGAGTTTGTCCAAAATGTTAAAAAAGGAAGTGGAGGAGGAGGTTGTTGAAATATATTTCCGGTCCTGATTGTTTTTTATTTGGGTCTCTGGCAGGCAGTTTTTAGTTTGGGTCTTTCAAGCACAAAAGAAGGAGGAGGAGGAGGGAAAAAAAATCTCCAAAAAGCAAACACGAGAAAAACGTCAGACTCGCAGGTACAAATTGTGGACACAAGTGGCTCTCACCTTGTTTAGTTAATTGTACCTTATACCTTAATTGATAGTTGGGTTAGTTCAAACAAAAGAATTTTTTTCTCTTTCGTCTTCTTCTGGTTGTTGTGTTGTTTTTTTTTCGGTGGAAGTGGGCACCTCGAGGGTCTTGTGGTGTGAGATCCTTTCCCGGAAAATTTTTGCGCAAGGTTTTCGGTTTTGGCCACCCAGGAGATCATCTCCTTTCATTCATCCAGCCAGGTTGGGATGAAGAGGAAATGGGAGGGTCACCACGGAGGAATCCGCCGGCGAAACTTGTTGAAAGAGTGTCGTTGGTTCGTTGGTTGGTTGGAAGATGAGTTACCTTGTTGAATTCATTAGGATGAGATTGAAGATTCGAGTAGGCAGGATTGTCAGGTACTAGGCACCGGGTGGGAGGTGTGCGGAGGGAAATGGGAGAGTGAAGGGAGAACGTGGTATGTGATCTTTTCTGGAATAAAATGTGACAAGTGCATCGCCCTTTTGGTTTTTTAACTTTTTTTGTGTCTGGATTTTAGTTTGTAAGTCTTCTTTTTTGTTGTTGTTGTGGTCGAACCTGAAATAATGGTTTTGATGTGGTCCTGAATTGATTGATTGAATGATAGTTTTGATCGATCAAAAGATGGGTGTTGGTCTTTGAAAAAATTCGTCCTCCTTCTAACAGACGAAGAAGATTAGGTGTTAGGCGATGATGACGAAGAAGACGAAGGAAGGAAGGAGATAGAAAGGGAAAAGAATTTTTGACAAGAGAGAGAATGTACCTGTCACGGAGCTGGACACCAGACGGAAATCATTTGGAATTCCTCGGGTTTTTGTGAAGAGTTTTTTGAGGAGGTGGGGTCGGGGGGACCTCTCTCTCGACGGATGGACCAGCCATCTAAACTCGTTTCTCCGGTATCTCACGAATTGCCCCCCCTCCCCAGATTTCCATCATCATAATGATCATCCTCACGATCGTCATTATTTCATTCGAATTGGGTGAGAAGATGATGATGAGGGCTCGGCCTTGGATTAAGGGGTGTTGCAGGTGTCAGTTTTCATGGTTCATCTGCTCGTTTTTACTCCTTTACTCACCTCGTTAAGGTTTCTGCTGCCTCCCACCACCACCACCACCAACTACTCTCTTCTTTGTAAATTTGTTTTGACACGTTGAAATCGTTTTCGTTTGTGAGATGGTGGTGGCGGTACCTGAAAATGTATTTTTTGGTGTTTTCTAAGAAGAGGTGTAGGAGGAAGTAGCGAATGTTTGAAGAAGAAGAGTTTGGGGGATGGGGGAAAGGTTGGTGGAAGGAGATGAAATCCATTTTGGTCAAATAATGGCATCTTTCCACGGTTGAACGGTTCCAAATCTATTTTTGAAGGTGTAACTTATTAGATTTCAACGAGGTGGAAGTAAATAATTTTTTCTTTTGAGTTTCTGGTTTTTTATTAGAATAAATAAATTATTATGTAGGCTTTTCAGGTTCGTTGTCAGGTTCTTCTCTGTCGAGATTTTTATTTTTAAATCGTTTTTGATGGTGGTTGTCTGAGAGATGAGACTATTGGGTTTTGTGTGTCTTCTTGTGTTCTTTCTACCTTCTTCTCAGGCTTTGACTAACTGTTTTGTATCCTTTTGCTCGAATTAGGTTTGTTGGTTAGGCTAACCCATCCCTCAAATTATTTTCCCTCCAAAACTTCACCGTATTATGTTGTAGAATATGATATAGTTATCATAGAATCCATATAGCTGTACTATATAGAGGACTCAGGGAGGTAAGGGTTTCATATTTGACTCATTTCTAAATAGATTTGTAAGACGTGCGAAAGAGCCCGGTGGGTATGGTCTGTATCCCCTCCTACTACAGCTTTGTTGTATGTAGTCACCTAAAAATAGCCCAAAGGGTCATGGCAGCAACCATCTTTTGAGGGTCTCCACCTGCTTTCGCCCGTCTCTCTCCAAGTCACCGTTTTGTACCGTTCACGTCTACCGGTCTAGAGAGTTAAGGAAGATAGTCCTTCGTCGGGATGTTTTGAGTCGTGGTTTTAGTCAAGGATGGGAGATATGAATGAGGCGAAACGAAGTTTGGAATTCGAGATTTGGGAGATTGCCTTGGGTGTATGCGGGGACGGACCATATGTGGACTCGATAAAACGTCCCGAATCGTTTTTTAAATGTTGGACATAAAATTTTATTTAAATAGGTTCGGGTTTTGTAGGTCCTCGTTTTTTATTTTTCGGATGGACGACTGAAGAGTTAATAAAAGATGGCGGAGAATTCGATTTGGAATATGTTTGCGAATTCTCTGGCGGGGATTTGATTCGAGAAGATTTATTTTTGAGGAAGGCCGAAGTCTAAATCAAGTCTTACGTGGCAGTAGTAATTGACGACGCGCAACAATGAACGCGGAAAGGGGGTAGGGGGAGGTGGGGCAGCGTGAGGAAAGAGAGATTTGAAACGCGTTTCACATATATTCCGTTCCGAATGGGATTTTTTAATTGCTCTTCATTTGTCACGGGCTCCTGGGTCCCCCTTCCCTCCTTCCTGTCTCCTCTCGCCTTGGTCGACGCTGTTTCTCTCCTGGGTCTGGGTTTTGCAACGTTCGCACCGCCCAAGTTTGGTGTGCGTTGTTGTTTACCCGCGAGACTGGAAGTGAAAGAGAGTGGTTAAGAAACACACAGCCTTCTTTGAATGGAAGTGACATTTTTTTTGTGACCGGCTTCAATTCCGGCTTTTTCTTCGGAGTGTTAGAACCCAGGGCCGAACACACAGACAGGCTCGCGGACAAAGGATTTCTTTCATTTCCGAGCGCACACAAACAATCAAGGGCGTGGGCCCCCTCGTTGTCGTGTGTCCGTGTGGCCCAGGAGTGCGAAATGAAAACATGCCATTTGGAAATTCCGTCCGATTTAGATGTAACAGATTCGGCAACTGGTTTTTTGTCCGGACGGGGAGGCGGGGTGGAAGGGGGAAGAAACAGAAGAAAGAGATGAAAATCAAGGCGTGTGCCTCGTAAAAAAGCCCCAAAAAAGGAGGAGGGAAACAGGAAAATGAAACCATAAGCGTGGGATTCTGAAAGGTGTGCTTTCGCCTGAGATCAAGATCACTTAATTTTTGGGGGGAGGCTGAGGGAGAAGAAGGAGGAGGAATGGAAATGAATAGGTTAGGTATTGTATGTACCTGAAGTCATTGGCTTGGCGAAATTGATTTTCGGGGGTTGGGTGGGTGGGGAAGATGCTGGGGTGTTGGTGTGAGACGGTTATTGAAAAAAATCGTTTCCGATGAAATGTCAAGATTTACAGCTAATAAATATATTTTTGGTTAGGTTTTGGGAACCTGTGGTCGTACCTGAATTGGATTCTAATAACCCTGATGGCTGTTGGTGGGAGTCGTTTTCGATTTCAGATCGTTTGGCGGTTTTCGGGAGGCGAGGAAGGAGGGTTATGATTCAGTTGTGAGCTTTGTTTGTTTCAGGTTTTGATGTTGTCTTCAGGTTTGGATGTTCTGTGTTTAAGGTATGGGAGGCGTTTTCTGGTCGTTCGATTCATCTTTGTTGGGGTTTTGAATACTCGGAAAAGTTTCGGATAGTTTGCGAGCTTTTTTTCTTGTGTTTGAATTTGGAGTGAGTAACTGTTTCCTGTTGGAGTTCGCGGTCATTTGTTTTTCTTTTCCCTCCCCGTTTGTTTTGGTTATCTGTAGGATTTCCCCAGACAAGTGGAAAGGTTTGGGACAATAGAATCGGTTCGTTAACTTTTTATTTGATTTCCTTTTGGTTGACGGAACTCGAAAAGGAGATGGTTGGACTGAGCAACCAACCAAACAGAAAAAGGGAGGAGAAGGAGGAGGAAGAAGAGGAGGTTCTGTTATGACAGGGGGGAAGAACAAAAAAGCTCTGGAACGTAGAGGAAAGCCAACAATGAGTGTAAAAAAGCCGGTCTGGATATTGTTGACAGAGAGTTATTTCGGGAATAGCCGGCAATAAGATAAATTAAGGGGCACGTGTATCCGGTGTCCCTGCTTTTTGTACGCACACCTCCTTCAGGGCCCTTCCTTCCTTCCGTCCTTCCTCTTCTTCCTCCCGACAGGAGTTTCTTACTTTCATCGTTTTTCAACAGAGAGGAAATATTTTAAATATTTCTTTTTGAAAACGAATATTATCCGAATCGCTTGAGGGTAGATATCCGTTGAAACTTTGGGTTTTGGGTTTTAGGCTGTCGGTGGGATTGTGAGGAGGGGGAGAGGAAACGATTTGAAAGGTGCTGCTGCTGTTGTTGTTTAAAACATCAGATCTTTTGTTTGTTTGTTGGTTCGTTGGAAAGAAAGTTTAAAGTCTAGGAGGAGGAGGAGAGGCAAGGGATGGTATGGAGGTGGTGGAAGCTGGTTGTGAGAAGGGATTGTTGAGGTTCATTCATACCAAAGGTGCTCGGATTAGGTTAGAAAGAGGACAATATGGGACGGAAGGAAGATGAAGGGAGGTAGGGGTGGAGGAAGGAATGGAATCAAATCACCCAAATCACCACGCACACAAATATATTGAAGGTCGAGCACGTAATTAGACATGATACGTGACTTGGAAGGTCTTCCGCGTCTTCTTTTAACTCGACTCAACCCTCTCGGCGATGATGAAATGAGTAAGGCTACTTAAACCGGGGCGCGAGCAGCCCTCAGGTTATCGAGTTATAGATTTGCGTAAGCTTGTCTCCGAACAAAAGAACAAAAAACCGAAAATTGGTGTCGTCCTGCTATTGATAGAAAGAAGAAGATAAAAGAGAGGACGGAAGGAAGGAGGAGGAGGAGGGAACGGGAAAAAGTGTCCGAAACGATTTTAATGACCAACGTTTTTAAAGCAAGAAATCGCAATTATGAAGTTGGATGGATGGATGGATGGATAGACGGATAGACGGACGGATAGACCGTAAGGAGGGAAGAGGAGAGAGAAGAGAGTGAGAGAGAGATGCGGCCCTAATGACGTTTTAAATCATAGCTTAGGCCAAAACACTTAATTTTTTGTTTTCCAAGTACAAAACGATCAATATTTCTCATCTTAAGAAGCCATTTTTTGCTCCTTTAATCCGATCCTTAATTTTTTGAAGAAGGATTTTTAATGGAGTTGGTAAAAAGGAGACAAGCAAAGAAGAAGAAGAAGAAGGAAGGAAGGAAGAAGGGGTTTTTGGCGGCGGCAAAGGGAACCGTTCCATTGCGCTCTTGTTTGTATTGCTTTGGGTCTACCGGCAAGAGAGAGAGATTGCTAAGTGAAAGCTCGTCGGAACGGTTAGGGATAGCCGGAAGTTACTTGAAATAGGTTCGGAGGAAAGGTACAAAGGAAAGGAAACTGAAGGATACGTGGTGTTACATTTCAACATATGAGAAAGAAGGAGAGTATACCCAGAGGACCAATCTTAGTGATGCTTTTTGTAATTTAGATAATCCAGTGAAAGATTTTAGTTTTGAATGTTGAGAAGTAAAGAGAGGAAGGGAGACAAGCAGAAAAAAGTGGAAAAGAAAGGAGAAAGAAATAGCCAGACATAGATAGAAAAAAGAAGAGGAGGAAGAGCTGATGAGAGAAAGAAGAAGCTAAAGGTAGGAGAGAAAAATCGAGAAAAGAGACAGACAGAATGATAGAAAGAGATAGAGCGACAAATACAAAGAAAGAAATGAGAGAGAGATAGAATACTGTTGAAGAGGAGAGGGAGATAAACATAGACAGAAAAAAGAGGAGGCTGAGAGAAAGGTAGAAACACAGAAAGAAAGAGAGAGAAATGGAAAAGAGTCAGTGAAGACAAAAAGCAGAGGATGTAGAAACAGATAGAAAGGAGAGGGAGAATGCCTAGAAGAAAGAAGGCGAGGATAACAGACGAAAAGGAAAAAAAGAGTTAAGCATAGACAGAAAAGAGAGAGATGATGAAAGAAAGGTAGAAACAAGATAGAAAGAAATAGGAAAAAAAGAGAAAAAGAGACAGTCAAAGACAGAAGCAAAAAGTGACATATATGAGATGAGATGGCATAGATGGAAAAGACCTTGGAAGAATGTGAGGAAGAGGAAGAGAGATAAAAGAGATGGGTGGAGGACCAGAAACGGAACGCCGTGGTTGAAGAATTTCATCTTAACGCCATCAATGAAAAAAAATTTTCAATTTCCCAAAAGCAAAGGAAGAAGAGGACGAAGACGAAGAAGACGAAGGAAAAAGATGTTCCAATAAATTTCAATTAACGAACGGTTACATAAATCGTTACTATTTATGTGCAAACCAATTTAGAACTGAATTTACGAAACGAGTTTTGGTGAAGAACCTCGTAACCGGCTTGGAAATATGAGAAAGAAGTTCGCCGGAGAATCGATAAGCGCGGCGTCTCTGGCGGCGGTGGCGGCGATAGAAGACGCGCGCATTTCAAGGGCCCTACGAGAAAGACGGCGAAGGGCTGTGGACGGGTGCGGTTAAGTACCGCGGGCGCGGTTTCGAAGTGTGTCTGTGTGTGGTGAATGTGGTATCGATACCAGTCCAGTTGGTGTCCTCTGAACGTCTTCTGCTTTGGAAGGTTACTGCTGACTGATGGAACTTTGTGGGTTTGAATGGAGATGTGGGTTTAGGTTTATTTCAAAAGTGGTCTAAGTTTTCCTGCTTCTTTAGGCTGGTTTTTGATATGCTATGACGTCATAGTTTGCCTTTTGAGTGGTGCCTTTGAGTCTCTTTCAGGTTCAGTTTGTGTCGTCTTGTCTTCTGGAAGTTTACTTGCCTTATGTTCTGTCCCATCACTTCTTTTATATGAGCCTTAGGAAAGCTTATTTCTTTCTCTAGATATTTATTTATTTATCTGTTTATCTATCTATCTTTTTCTCCCTTTGTTTTTGTCTTCTCTCTCGCTTTCTACCTACATCTCCCTTTTCTTTTCCATCTCTAATTATCTGTCAACTTACTTCTCTTCTTCTTTTCCTCTCTATTTGCTCACCTGTCCTTCATTTCTTGGTCGTGGTCGTATGTTTCCTTCTAGTACTTTTTCATTTCTTGGTCTATTCATCTTTCTACTTGGTCTAATTATGTTCCTTTGGTTTTTCTTCGTCTAAACCTAGTTTTTGTTGAAGAAAGTTGTTCCCGGATGGGATTTCTTTTTAAGGTTCCACTAAGCTTTACTAGTTTCATTGTATTTTCGTGTCGCTTTTAGTCGGAGGAAGAAAATTTTTTCATTTCCGGTTTGGCTGGGTTCCCTTTAATCAGTTCAGGGCTCGGAAACCAGAGGACCACCGACGTACGATTAGGTTTGCCTGTCTGCCTCTTATCGATTTCCTTCTTTCAGGTTCGTGATTTTTATAGGTGTCGGGTTGGAAATGGGGGGGCAGTGAGACCATTTTGTGTCACGATTTGTTGTAATTTCGTCATTTGGGTTTGAAAGACCGGTTCTTCACAACCTGTCGCGCGAGACTTTTCGCTTTGCTTTCGTCTGATAAATGATGAGCGAGGAGGAGAGGTGAGCGGGGAGGAGGAGACAAAGGAAAGATAAAAATAAAAATGGAATTTAACCTCTCGCTAAAAATATTTGACTTAAATGTTGCGTTAAAAATTAAAACAAAAAAAATTGTTAATTAACGTCGGGTGCTTTCGATTATTTAATTATTGATAATTAATTGTGCGTACGGTGGCGCGCAAAAAAAGTTTTCATTTAGTTTTTGAAGTTTGGCGGCGGAAATTGGTCGAGTTCCTTTGAATCGGAAACGCGGTTTTGAAATTGTTGACGGAAGACTAACTGTCTCTCTCTCTCCTGTGCTCTCTCATTTGCCTTTCTCTCTCCTCTCCTTCCTCTTTAAATAGAAAAAAAAATTGGCAGCCGATTTAACGGTCCGCGATCACGATTGAGCAATTTACCTTTGGGTTAGCTGTATAAACTTCTTTCATGGCTCGTTTGGTGGACGAGTTGGAGTAAGAAGAGAGTCGGACGTGTCTTGGGGCGGTTTTCCAATCAAGTCGGAGAGGAAAAGGAAAAAGGAAAATGGCCGGATGAGTGAAAGATGGCGGTGGATGGGGAGATGGAGTTTGATTGGTTTTTTGCACTCGTTTTTGGGGTTTTGGTTGGAGTGTGTGTGCTCTGTTAACTTCTCTCTTTGGGTGTCTATTTATTTATCTATTTCTCTGTTTCTGTATTTGTTTGTCTATCTACTTGTTTCTTCTCGTTTGCTTTCCACCTATGTGATTATCTTTGAAGCTGTGTTCGTTTTTCTACTTGTATGACTCATTCTTTCTGTTTCCGGTTTGTTTACTTATCCGTTTTTTGTCTATCTACTTATCTATGTCTAGTTTAGGTTTAGTTAGTGTTAGTTAGTGCTGACCTTGAAATTTCTTTTGGTTCTTGTCTTTCCAATGTTTCTTCTGATCTTCTTTGGTGTCTTCTCTCTAGATGAGACTTGAAGGGTTCTTATTTGTTACTTTCATTCTGGGGAAGTCTATTTATATTTCTGTCTGTCTGTCTATCTGTCTCTTTTTAACTTTTTCTTTGTCTTCTTCTGTCTCTGATGGATTTGTCGACTTATTTTCGTCTTCGTGTCTTTTTGGACTTCTTATTTGCTTTTTCTGGGTGTCTAGGCGTCTACTCAATTCTCTAGTTTCTCTCTCAAAGTCTGATTTTTCGCTCATCTCTTTTTCTTCTTTATTTTGCCTACTTTTTCTGGATGTTTATTTATCTTTTTCTCTGTTTCTTTATTTGTTTATCTATCTACTTGTTTCTTCTCATTTGCTTTCCAGCTCTGTAACTATCTTTCAACCGGTCTCCCTTTTTTATGACGTATTTCTTTCTCTGTCTTTCCTTTTATCTACCGATTTGCTTACTTATCTGTTGCTTTGTCTATCTATCTACTTATCTTTGTCTAATTTCACCCATGCAGCTTTGTATTTTGGGTTTAGTTTGTTAGTGCTGACTTCGAAATTTCTTTTGATTCTTGTCTTCTTAATGTTTCTTCTTTTGTGTCCTCTTCCTAGATGAGACTTGAAGGGTTCTTATTCGTTACTTTCATTCTGGATAAGTCTGTTTATATATGTCTGTCTGTCTATCTGTGTCTTGTTGAATCTACTTCTCTCTTTTTTAACTCTTACTTGATCTTCTTCTGTCTCTGATGGATTTGTCGACTTATTTCTGTTTTCTTGTCTTTTTGGACTTCTTACTTGCTTTTTCTGAATGTCTCCTTTCTTATCTACTAACTCTCTCAAAGTCTGGTTGTTCGACCTGTCTGTTTTGTAGCTTTTCGCTGAGTGTGATTGAGAAGTATGTTGTATTGGGGGTGTGTTGTGATTAAAGAGCTTGGAGGGCGGTGGATTGTAGGTGTTCCCAGAGCGAATTTATTTGCCAAGAGTCGGATGGCTTCGTGGAACAGTGGGTAGGTGGAGTTGGATTTCTTCATTCTCGTGTCAGACGAAGAAAATTGTTTAATTTCCGGCTTGAAACGGAACCTCGGGAAATTTTTCCATTTCCCTTCCCCTTTTTCCTTTTTCTAATTCGTCACAAAATAAAAATGAAAAGGTAACGTTTTCATTATCCTTGGCAGAATGATTTCAGGATGACACGGAACCGGAAAAGGAATAATGTCCAGTTGTAAATGGAATACATTAAAAACCTTTTTTTCCTGTCTTTCTTTTTGTGTCGTTCCACCCAGAAAGTGTCCTCCCCCTCCATGAGAGAAAAAGCATTTCATAATTAACTTTTTTTTTGCTGTTGCTGTTGGTGACCAGTGGTCGTTTTTTTTGTCGTAATGAGCCTTTACGGTGTCTCGCTAAGGAGGGCGGGTGGGCTGTTGAATACAAACCGCCAACCGTATTCATCATTGTCTTTCGAGTATGATGGTAGACATGTTCCTAAGGGCGGTGCCCCCCGTTTTGGAAAAGACAAATACACCAACTCCTTCTTCTTGTCCTCCTCTGCATGTCATTTTTTTGCTGTATGTTTTGAGCTTGGGGGGTGGTTTATGGTTCGTAAAGATGAGTAACACCGATATGTCAGTTTGGTGAAGGGTTGATCGATGAGAGTTTTGGGCCCTTTTTTTGGCGAACGTTCCGTTCGGGTTTTTTATTTCTTTTTCTGGGAAGTCGTTAATAACAAAGAATTTCGGGGGAGGTTGTCTTTTCCCGGGGAATGCGCTTTTCTCCTTGGCAATTAAGTTTTTTTTAAAGGAGGTAAGGGAGGCGGGGAAGGGAGGTTTCCCGCTGGTTAATGACAAGTTGTTCCCGAATATTCTTCTTTAATCAGACAAGGAAAAATTAGTGGAAATTACTCCGCCTTCTCGTTCTCTTTTGGTAGATAATTGTTTTATCCGTGATGGAGGAGGAGGAGGAAGGGTTTCGAGCGACGTCTGTTCAGCTTAGCTGAGAGGGAGGTGCGTAAAAGGGTTCACGGTTGTCTTTGGGATGAAGAGGAGTTTGATTAGATACCCTGGATGAACCTTATCAGGAGTTTAAAACCGGTTGGAAATAATTTACGTAGGCGCGATCAATATGAAAGTATAAGAAACTCAAAGACAGTCAGGATATTCTGTTTTCATTTGGGAGTTTTGTAGCAGACAAAAAAAATTTTTTTGTTTTGTTTGGGGTTGGTGTAGAGAGTAGAATAGATCCATCCCCACACACATACACACTTGTGTCGTAGTAGTCTTCGGAAGGACGAGTTGGAGGAGGATTATTTGTTTTGAACAAAAGATCAGGTATCGAATCCAATTCCAGGAACAAACCCTCCTAGGGTGCTATAGGGGGTGCGTTTCTTTCGCCTTGTTTATGATGAAACCTCCCCCGGTTGTTGAAGGAAGAGAATATCTTTCAGTCTTCCTTTCTTTATTCTTCTTCTTTTTTACTTCCCTTAATCCGGAGGCTTTGGGGGTTGCGCATATCCCGGTTGGTTGTGTTTAAACAAGGTACGGAATGAATTATGTGAGGATTTTTCTCAGGCATCTTATGATTGGGATGGTATTAGGGGAACGCTAAGCCGGATTCTTGTTTATTAGTTTAGCCTACTAACGCCCAATTTTAGTTCTACAGTATATACTTATAGATATTTAGTTACCCTCCTCCCCTTAGTAATAAAATAGTTTAGAAATTTTCTTGTTAAATCTAATTTGTTTGAAATTTGCCCCGTCATGTAAATAGGACACTGGGGTCACATATATGTGTTTGATGAATCGAAACATAATGTCCGTTCTGTACGTTACACCAAATTCACGGTAAAATTGATAAATCGGGCGAATATTTCTTGCTATTATTCATAATTGCCAACTAATCTGGTCGGTTAATGTGACAAATTTCTGAATATTTATCACATTTACCGGCTAGTCTATAAAAATTGAAGTTTTACGTTCGAAATTACCAGCTTTTATAATCTAAAAATGTGAAATTAAAAAAAAAAAATCCTGAGTTGGATATTTTATAAAATAACCGGTAAATGTGATAAATGTGACACGGGTAAGTTACGGAGAGTGTGGTAAATTAGGCTAACATTTATAATTCCCGAGGATTATAGGTAATCTCCAACTAAACTTGATAAATGTGCCGGTTTCTCTGAATATTTATCACATTTACCGGTTAGTTTATAAAATATCCAACTCCTAATTTGGAAAGTTTTATTAAAACCATATATATTTATAGACTAGCCGGTAAATGTGATAAATATTTGGTCACATTTATCAGATTCTATCGTTTGTTATGAATTATCTTCGGGAATTATGTATGTATTTGCCCGATTAATCACTTTTACCGTAAAATACATGTCATAATTATTTCCGGTTTAGATATTGTATTCTGTATAAATCATTTTGGTGTAAAATATTATACAATGGAAAGCTTTTATTTTAGTGAAATAAATATTTCAGTTATCATTGTAATTCCCTGACGAATGTTTATCTACACTTCTGATGAACTTTAAGTACCAGTGTCTTATTTGAAGGACAGCGGTACGCAAAATTTAGAATAAAAATTGGTTTTCGTATGTTTTCTCCTAACTGATCATGAGTATAGGTTTTAATACCTGTATATAAATTGATGATATGGTGTGTGACTTCTACCATTATAACTAGATTGTACAAGAAAGTCATTTTGACTGCTTTATACGGGCACATACGTTTCAGTCTTTCTGGTGTTAAAGTCGTGATTAGTGGCGGAGTTATGTATACAGTGTTTGTTATATTTATACAAAATATATGAGGATATAAATCAACAATAAAAAAATAATAATTGGTATGTAGGAAATATATAGGCGTACAGTAAATCTTTCTTTTAATTGAACAAATATGTGGGTTGAAGAAAAAAATTTTTGGTGTCCTGAAAATAGTACGATGGTTTTTAATGGGTTAAAGGGGTGGGTTTTTAAATTGGATGTATGGATTCGGAGAAGTTTGATTTATATTTAGGGGTTTTGAGAGTGGTTCTATTTAAAAGGAAAATTGTCCTGTATGGTGGTTGAGGGTTCGTCAGGTGCCTTGTTTGGTGGTGGTGGGCAATGGGAATAGTACGATGAAACCTTCTCGACGTTTTTATTTATTTATTTTGATTAGTTTCGGGTCGTTGTGTAAGGATGATGAACGAATGAAAAGGACAGAGACGAGGGGGTGGGAACTCCAAGTCACCGGGGCGAAATCCATTTCCAAGTGTAAAACCTCCAAAAATAGTTCAGGCATCAAATCATATTAGTCGCCATTCAAGTGAAAAACAAATACAAAACCCGGAGGACTCGCCTTTCGGTCGGAAATTGGAGAGAAGGAACCTAAGATGATGGGTCACGTCGTTAGCGAGAGAAGCGAGGACGGGGGTCGACTTAGACTGAGTCGTTAATCACCGAGACGAATCATTAAAAGATGGGAGGGCGACGTGATAATGAAATGGTTTTTCGGGTTTTCGTAAATTGGATTGTCGTCGTCCTTTTTGTGGATGTGTTCATGCCAGGGGATGATGGAAATTCTCGGGGGTGTATAGTTTTAGAAAGAGAGGAGCGGGGTGGGAGGGTGGTAGAGAAAAAGGTAGCTCGGGCTTCCAAGAAGGAAGGACAGATAGGGGGGGAGGGATGAAATTCCTTTTGAAAAGATACCCCCGGTGATGACGCATAGACACTATTACATGGGTTGTCGGATATAGGAATGTCCGAGGGATGGTGGGGGGTTGGTTGGTTGTGCATTCCAAGAGAATGGTTCCACGCACCCCCGCACCCTTAAAATTCATTCATCGAAGGTTTTTTCTTGTTGGTATCCATCAACAGAGTTAGTGGTAATGAGTGCCTGAAAATTCTGGGTACCGTTACCCTCTCTTTCGGTGGTGATTAATGACCAAGGAGGCGGTTTTCTATTCAATTTTGGAAATCGTTTTTGAACTGTGTCTTTGTTTGGTGCGTGTTGTTTTGGGGGATGAGGGTGGCGGGGGTGGTGGTTGGAGAGTGACGGGAACCTCCTTTTCAAAAGAGAAGATAACAAGTTTGACATTTTTTTAATTTTGAAAATCCTCCGTCGCTATTGTTTCCTTTGTTTTCTGGGAAATGTCTTGTTTGCAATTTTAGGGGATGAGGCTGAGGGGTTGTGATTGATTTGAAATGGTCTTTGTTGTTGGTTATCTAGTTCCTGATGGGTTTGTTGAACGGTTTTTTGGCTAGGTTTTGTTGACCGGAAGTTGAGTATGATTTTGATGTTGTTTGTAGGAATGTGTGAGTGAAGAGATTGGATGCGGTAATTGGAGTCAACAATAAACCCTAGACACCTACCGGGAGGGGTTAATTGACCGATCTTTGAGTACACTTATCACAAGTTTTGATTATGGCATCTCTTTCTACTTTGTCCTTAGAGTATCTTTTGGTATATTTTTCAATATCTGAGGCGATTGTCGTTCTGTCGGTTCCATCAGAAATCTAACTTTTCTTCTGTCTTCTGGGTGTGTTCAAAATTTTTGGGTCATCAGCAGTGTCGTAGTCATTTCCTAAACTATATAACACAGTAATTGGTTGCACCTCTCTGCTCTTAGCTTCAAGGCTGTACTGAAGTTTGACATCTGTAGGTGATGTCTGGTCGTGTAAATATCGCAGACTTTCGTGAAGGTTTCATTTCATAAATATTGCACACATTTGTTAGGAAAAATAAATATTTCATGAAGAGTCCATTTCATAAATATTGCACACTTTCAACTAGTTTTTATTCCATAACTAATACACACTTGGTTGTTTTGTTTCATAAATATTGCACAGTTTTTCGAAGTATTCATTTCATAAATATTGCACACTCCTTCATAAAAATTTGTTTCGATAAATTTATTGCTGAGCTATGAAAACTCATTTCATAAATATTGCACATTTTGAATTTATTCAATGAATATTGCACATACTTTCATTGACCCTTTTTTTTATTTCATAATTAATGCACACTTGAAAGACATTATTCTAAATGCTGCAGGCTTGTTTTTATTTCATAAATATTGCACACTCCTTCATAAAAATTAGTTTCAAAAATTTATTGCTGACTTGTAAAAACTCAATTCATTCATACTGCATAGTATTTCGAAGGATTCATTTCATAAATACTGCACATTCTGGAAGGAATCTGTTCCTTAAATATTGCAGACGCTGACATGAAGGTTTCAAAAATGATGTTAGCTACTCGAGACTAGTCATTCAAAAAAGATGGAAAAAAGGGAAAATTGAAGTGAGCCTAACGGTTTTCTCCTCCTTTTTGTGTTTCGACAATAAGCGGAAGGAATCGGTTTCGAATCTCCACCCTGTTTCCGGCACTGAATGACGACGTCAATTCCTTGACAAAAAAAGGCGTTAAACTTACTCAAAACATAAGAAAGGAATCTTTTGACAAAAAGGTTTTTCTATCAGGTTCGTGGTTACAGAATTCACACACGGAGAGGGAGACAAAGGTTCCATCTTCTTCTCCGTCCGTCTTTTCTTTTGCTCTTGTTAACCTGGGATTTCAGTGCCGTAGGATGAGAATCCCGTAGTTTCTCACCCTTGGGAAGATTGTATTATAAATTCGGATGACATTTTTAAAGGATTACGGAACCGGAAACGGGGGATGGAGGTGGGGGTAATATGATCGTTTCATTTCAAACGTCAATCTCTCGATGGCAGAACAAATCTTTTCTTTGGGGCTTCACTGTCGAAAAGGACCGTGATGACTGGCTTTTAAATTGAAATTTAAGGAAAATAATCCGCCCCCGATTTTGTCGGGGTGTGTTTCCCTTTACCGTTTGCCATCGTTCTTTTCTTCCCTTTTTTGAGAAGGACAATCTTGTATGACATTGTCGGGGGTTGTGTGTCAGTGCTACCTTCCGTTCTGTTCTGTTGAGTTTTTGGTTTTTGAAAAAGGTGGCTTTTATTTTTTTGGGGGATGGGGTGGGAAAATTGTTTGTTAATTATGGTTAATGAATGATTCTTAATTGGTTCGTGAGAGGAAGTAGTTGTCTGAAAGGGTTTTGGGGTTGTTTTTGGTTTATTGCTTTCAGCTTCTTAAGAGGTGACATATCCGTCTTTCTGAGTTGTTTAGTCGAGTTAGTTTTAGTCTTGTTGTTATAGTCAGTTGTTTTTGGTAGTTTGTCTTTGTTCCTGGGAATCTGCCAAACGGGAACTAGCTTTTTGGGCGGTTGCAGGATGTGTTTGAGTAGGTTCCTGTAGGTGGCAGTGTTGGGAGGTGCTTCTGTCGTTCTAACCTAATTTCATGGTGGAATGTGTGGAAGTATTTGTGTCCCTTTAGTATTTGATGTATTTAGAAACTTACAGTTTAGTCTTTGGCTTGGCTACCATGATGGGTTTCCTCCGTAGGCTTTGTTGGTTTTAGATATTCTCAAGAGTAAGACGCCTGACTTTGGTTTGTGTTAATAAATGTCGTCAAAGGTTTTCGTAGGACAAACCGGAAGTGATAAAATACCTTAGACTACTCTCAGAGTTGTTAAGAAGATGGGATTCTACACGCGGACACCATACACCAGGCCGAGGTCTAATGGGCTAATGATGCAAGCATAAAACCTTCATCCAAAATTTTGACACTTGAGGATTACTTGTCGAACCTCTCTCTCTCTCTCTCTGGTTTGAGATAACATCTCGAACGTTTTTTTATTTTCATTCTCTTCTTCATTTTCTTTAGCACCTATAAACCTGAGTAATTAAGGCGCTACTAAAAACGAAGCAGAGATTCTCGTTTCTAACCCAAACCCACATTCGTCCTTCCCTCGGAAGCAGCGACTTCTCTCTCTCCAAACGGCGGCCATCTTTCAAGAGAGACACACAAAGACTGAGAGAAATTATTGCGCAATTAATATCCAGTAGTCAAACAAGGTTTTCGATTCATGGAAGTCGGGTGCCTGGTGCCTGCCACAACGGATCAGATAAAACGGCGAATCAGACAATAAACAGACGGCGCGTATGAATAAATAAGTAAATAAATAAATAAATAGATAGATAGATAGGTAGATAAATAATTTAAAGTGTAGAACGGTTTTTTGCAAGGATTTTGGTTGGGAGGGGGCGAGTAAAAATTTACTCATTTCCGGAATTTGGATCTGTGACCATGCGTCCCGACGTCCATGATGATGATGATGATAATTATTCATTGCGTGAAGCGTGGTTGTTGACGCTTAAATAAGATGAAGTGGTTTAATTAATTTATAAATATTGAAACAGTGGCTGGTTAGCTGTTATTCGGTCGGTCGGCCATGCGTGGCCCCCAGACGGTATTTAACGTGCCAATTTCAATGTCTTTTGGGAGGCGGTGGCGGTGGTAGTGTCGGTGGTGGTGGCGGCGGCAGCGTTGGAAGTTAGGAGAAGATATCACACGCGGTAGCTCCTGTTCTCATGGTCTCTCTCTGTCTAAAACGAATCGCCGACGTCTGTTAGTGACAATAGATGATTTTTTTGTTTTGTGTGTTTTTTTCTTGACTTTGACGGACGAGAATCCGACCAGAAATTTTTCTTCTTCTTCGGGGGCCGGGGGGCAGCGGTAGGGTTTTAAGGAAATTCCTCGAGTCAGCGAAGGAAATGAACCGGATCGAAATGAATTATTTTTCTTTCTTTCTTCTCTTTGTTAATTAATTCATTAGACAATTTAATTTTTTTTGTTTAGCTTTTCTTTCTATCTCTCTCCTCTTCCTCTCCTCCTCCTCTTCGGTATCGAATTAGTTTTCGTTTCTGTCAATTTGATGTTAAATGATTTTATTATTATTTCGTTTTGTGTTGTTGGCTCTCTGTAAGATGTCGTTTGTGTAGTTTTGGGTTTTCGTGTTTGGAGAGGAGGAGGGGATTGGTCTCAACTTCCGGTTTCGGAAATCTGGGAAAGTCTTCTCTTTCCTGTTGTTGTCTCTCTCTTCAGTCTTGTCGTCGTTTAGAGAGGGTTTTGAATTCCTATTGTATCATAGTATAATGAACACAAGTCGCATAACTCTCGAAATTTCTTAACATCTATGTGTGCAGTATTTATGAAATGAGTTCCTCATCCTCGTCTTTGAGTGAGAAATGAGATTTTCGGTTGTATCAGTTCGATGTTGGGTGATTTGATTTTTGTATGTTGGTGTGCGATGTTGTTTCTGTAGTTTGGTTGTTGGGGGAAGGGGATTGATCTCAACTTCCGGTTTCCGGGAATCTGGGAAAGTCTTCTCCTTCCTGTTGTTGTCTCTCTTGAGTCGAGAGTCTTGTGTTGATTATATGGTATAATAGGAAGCCAAACGTCTTTTAAAACGACAAATCACAAAGTACTCGATATTTCTCAACATCTGCGTGTGCAATATTTATGAAACGAGTTCTACATATTCCTCATCCCTCGTATTTGAGTGGTAAATTAGATTTCCGGTTATATCAGTTTGATATTGAGCGATTTGATTTTTACACGTTGGTGTCTCCCTGTGCGATGTCGTTTCTGTAGTTTGGCTGTTGGGGATTGATTTTCAACTTCCGGTTTCTCTCCGTTGTTGTCTGTCTTGCTAATACCAAAATTTGGGGTTTGTGCTTTTAATTTGTCTAGGATTTCAGAACACACTTCACAGACATAGTTCCCTCTCTTCCTCTCTCTGGGCTGTGCATTATTTATGAAATAAATTGTGGACTGGTTGAATCGAGGTGTGACTTAACTTCCGGTCTCCAAAAATTCGTGAAAGTTTTCTCTTCGGTGTATTGACTCCCTTGCACGCGGTTTGGTGTCACGCTGTCAAGTTGCATAATCCCGGCTTGGTGTTGCGAGTGCGTGCAAGATTTATGAAATGAGTTCTCGAGATTCGTAACACCTTTCTCCGGAGGTGTGGACCGTTCTTAAAACCTTTAGAACTGTGTCACGTGTGGCATGGTGTTTTCGTGTCGGGTGTTTGTGTCGTGCGTGTTTGTTGGTTTTCAGTATAAATGGAGAGAATATGAAGGGAAAGAAGTCAAAAGTTAATATTATAAACAAAAAAAAAGATTTTTAATCCTCTTAGTTAAAAGTTTCATTATCATAATCACTTTTACACGTAATTATGTTATTAAGGAGTGGGAGGGCGTGGTGGGAGAGGCGGGGGGACAGACGGAACCTGATTTGTGTTTTTAATTCTTTTCTCAAATTTAAATCTCTTGTCATTGTTGTTTGACGTTTCCAGTATTTCCAGTGTCAAATGAAATTAGTTTCGGTTTCTTTACAATTTGGTTCCACGTCCGAATGTGCGATCAGTCATGGATCTGCCCTCCTCCATTTATGTCCTCGTCGGTGGTGACCACCTATTTTTTTGTGTGTGTGTCGGTTTGTGGGAAGGTGTTTCTTGTTTGTTTTCCTTCTCCTTCTTCTGTTGTTGTGGTTTGGTTCCGGCTTCCGGGGTTGTTTGATTTCGGGTCTTTAAAGACGGTTAACGCCGCACGCACGCTCACTCGCTGACTTGCTTTCTCACACAAAGAAAGATGGAATCGGAACGTAGCCGAACAATTTGTCAATTCATTTGGGTGATTAACGACCCGCGCCTGGTTGTTGTGTTGGAATTGACTAATTCCACGTCGAAGAGAGTGAGTGAGTAAGCGAGAGAGAGAGAGGAGAAGGAAGATGGCTCGGGATACTACAGAAGAAAAGTTGGCAACGAGGAATGATTTACAACGGCAATAACTGTCACTGAGTTTACATATGCGATTTGACTTGTTATGGACTAGAGGAGGAGGGGTAGGAGGTGGAGGGCGGGTGGGAGGAGAGTGGGAGCTATAATTGGGATTTATGTGTCATTTATCCCGCCTGATATATATATATTCAAAAAAAACCTGATGGGAATGAGATCCGTCTCTAGTGTTCATTCATCGGGAGGAAGACCGGTTGAGAGGATGAGAGAAACACGGGGGAGGAGGAGGGATGGAAGAATGATAGAGTCCACAGTGTCGATGTCCAAGTCGAGGACGTTTTAATAAGGTTTTGACAATTGGTCGCCAAAGACAAACACGCAACAATAACAAACCGGATAATTGAAGGACGGTCCTTTGCCCCGCCACCACAGTACTCTACCCTCCGAAAGGAGACAATCGAAAAGGACCCACAAGTCGCCGGGAGGTTGACCATTAAAGTACAAAAAGGTTCGGAATTCTCATTGTGAGAGCTCTTTGTTAGCTATCAAGCCAATTTATCAAAAAATGTAGAAAAAAAAATTTTTTTCCTTTCTTCTTGAAGGGTGGAATAGGTCGGGGGCTGGGGTTGGAGGGGGTGGTTTTTTAAAAATGCCACTTCACCAAGTTTTGTTGAGGTTTTGAGTTCTCTAAAAAAAAAATTTATTTATGGATTTTCGTAGGTTTTTCGGTTGAAAAGAGTTTTGTGAAAAGGAAGAGAGAGAAGCAACAACAGGGTAGTGTAATAGTGTGGGAGAGGGGGAGGTGGGAGCAGCCAGGCAAAACCAACAGGAAAAGGGATTAATATGGGTTAAGGAGCAGAAAGAAAGGCAAGAAGGAAGGTAAACCATATTCCCAGGTCGCTGTTGGAAGGCGTCAGTAAAACCTTTCTAATCCACCCGGAAGAAAGCCCGAAAATCCTTACCGCCGGTGTCTTTCTGGAGGAAACCAAACCCCAAAAGCAACCCTCTACCGTTGAAGGGGCGAGAAATCAAGGACGAGAGTAAAGACAACAGGAGGACGAAACAGGATTCGCGGTCGGGAGATTAGGAGAGATAAAGACCGTCGTCTTCCCCCTCCGGGATTTTTTGTTTTTTGTCTGTGGCCACCTTCACCTGAGGTTTCTCTTCCCACAAGGCTGTGGTCCTCGAAATTAGAACCCGCAATAAAAATCCCCCGGTTCCTAAGGTTTTTCGCACGCGGGGCCCCCGAAGGGAAATTATAACTGGCGGACTCGGTATCGCGTGATTCTCTCTCTTTCGCCCAAACAGTTGAATGATTAAGAGGAAACTTGGGGGGTGGGGTCGGGGGTTTCCCCAGAGGTATAATTAAGATATGATTTCATTTATTTATTATTTCTTTCTCTCTCTCTTTCATAAGTGAAAATTCTAAATAAGTAAATAAATAAATAAATAATTAAACGTTTCCACCATGCGATGTGTTAATTTAATAATCGAATTCAATGAGGTTGGAAGGCGGAGGACGGGGGGGAGGTGGAGGAGGGAAAAGGGCATTAATTCATTATTTAATCGTGCGAAGGGAAGGTAATGAAGGAAATTTTTCGTGGCAAAGTCCGACGATTATTTTAAAAAAGAAATTTTTATTTTAGTCCCGGATGAGTGCCAAATTAAAATTTGTTTAATTTGTCATTGGTGGCAATTATAATGGAAGATATACGTTGATGTATAGATGACTGCTATTAATAAAAGGAGGAGGAAGAAGAAGGAAGGTAGGAAGTGAGTGAGTGGTTGGGAACAGGGTGAGAGTGAGGTGAGGAGGTATTAGGAGGACTACGTCAGATATCGTTTTTACCGGTGAATATCTTGGCAGGAATCGTGGAGAAGTCGATGGCTTTTTAAATCGTGGTCAGTGGGCGAAAGCAAGGACTTTGGTGGTGGCAGGGTGTCGGGGGGTTGAAACAAGACAAATATTGGTTGTTGATGATGGGTAGGTATTTCCGGTTGAGTGTGCTGGTTGTGTCTCTTTGAGGGTGTCCTATCTTTACCACGAGGGTTTGGAGTAAGAATGTTTGAAACTAGATCCATTACAAACTGGGTTGGTGACATCATGTGTTATACTAACTTAGCAGGAATAGAATGGTGTAGAAGATGAAAAGATGTGGAGAGAAAGAAGGGAGGTTAGGACCCAAAACGTTGTGCAGTGTTTCCACGGAGCCAGGAGTCTTGAAAGAGAGTGGGTGGGAATGATAACAGAACCAGAATAAGACGAATTAGAGTCGAAACAATACAGAAACGGATTAAGAAACCGCAGAAAAGGGATTAAGACTATGGAAATGATATACGTCAAAGAGGAGGTGAAGAAGGTAAAGGACAGCAAAGAAGAGCGGAAGGAGTGACGAAGGTAAAAGATGAAAGAGAGAAAGGAAGAAGAGGCCCGGTCGGTGGTCGCGGTCTGTTATAGGAATGGCGTGTTGTGCACGAGGCAGCGGAAATTCCTTTCTCTCTCATTCCAACCAACCATCTTCAACCTGTAATCCAGCCGTCACCGAGACAGAACGAGAATCCAATGATCCATGTCGGACGTTATTAACTCGCTGAAATATGTCCAAAATCTTAAATCAGGCGTCAAACCAGAGAACAGAGAGAGCGAGAGAGAGAGGCTGGTATTTATTTCCCGGGGTAAGCGGGTGTCTCACATCGGGAGAGGAAGGCAGCTGTAGTCGGGGAGGGCGGGCCGGGGGGCTAACTTCTTAAGAATCGTCGTCGCAGCGGGGAAAGTTAGTGTTGGACGATTGCCATACCCTTGCTGGTAACCTGCCCAGCTAATCAGTCGAACGGAATTTTTTCGTTAAATTAATCCAGCTGTTTTGTGTTTGTTTCGGTTTTTGCTAGAAGACCTGGGTTTTCGGGGACCCAAAAGTAAGAATTTGCTCAGGCTCGGGGTTTTTACGCCCCCATCCGTACGAAATCGGAGAGAAAATGGTGAAGGAGTTCCTTCAGGCAGACAGGAAAAAGACAGATGAAGAAAAATGAGGATGGGATTCATTATTTTATCTGACACTAATTGCCCGGTGATTAAATTCCTTTGTTGTTGTTTTCTTTTCTTCTTCTTCTTCTTTTTCTACTCCTTCTCCTTCCTCTTCTACTATCGTCTGACGTGAGTTTCTTAAAGGATTTATTGAGTGGAGAAGGATGGGAAGTGGAAGGAGGAAACGGTGACACGAATTCCTAACAAATCCTTGGCGAGTCTGAGGATGGACATTCCTTTTATGAAATGATTGCGATGAAATTGGACTCGGGCTCTCGTTGAATTCTTTTTCAAGTTTGTCATGTTGGTAGTGGTTCTTTGATAGGAAGAATGAATGCCGTGGTAGTCTTGTAGCGGTTTAAGGGAAATGCAGGGTGACTGAATTATTGTCGTTGGAGATGTTGCGATTGGATGAGGAGGTTAAGCAAGGTATACACACTCGGGGTGTCGCGCAAAACTCAAAGGGATGCTGGATGGAGTATCTCCGGGAAAAGAACAGAAAATGGGAGGAGATACTGAGGAATATTGACCGGTGTTGGATGTTGGAAGAGGGAAAATGGGAGAGAGTGAGAGAGAGAGAGAGACGTCGGCGGGGATTTTCACCCGAGCGGGTTTCCTTGGAGATGGCATCTCTTCATTTCAGCTAGGCCTGGCCTTGCTCAATTTATTCGCCACACGCCACTGATTAGCAAATAAATTACTTTTGGCTCGGCCGACCACCGTAGAACGCGATGTCCGCCATTTTGTATGGTTAAATGCGAAACTTTGCCCACAATTTTTGCATTTTTACGAGGAGCCGTTTTTATCAGAAGAACGCAAGCGTTTTTACGATTTTTCTTTTTACTTTTCCCGGCCCATGGGCCCTCTTAGACCCCCCCTCCTCCCGTCCAAACTATACGCTTAAACACGTGTCTCACATACTCTATAACCTTTGCATGTGTTTGCGATTTGAAGTTATTACAACAGGAAAAAAATCTTTGGGACTTGGGGAAGGGCGGGAGGACACCGTTTTCCGTCGAGACGGTTTTTATTACTTTCATACGGGGAGCTCTACCGGGTATTGCTGTCGGAGAGGAATACGTAGAGTTTGAGACTTGAAAGAATTGTGGGCTTTTGTCTGAGAGCTTTGTGAATGGTGGGATAGTAAACGTGGGAAGGTAAACGCCTATTTAGGAGGAGGAGGAGGAGGAGGGATACAGAGAGAGAGAATAGTCATGGGCATGTGTTGTAGATCGAAGAAAGAGACTGAATGACTGACTAAGATTACAATTATTAACGGACGATTATGTTCCGAAGAGTAATAAGTGGTTGAGGAAACGTTTTCGTTATGTACAGGGTGTCGCACAATTCGCTGTACCATTTTAAACCGGAATAAATTATTCGCTTGTTAAACTTGTTGTTGTTGGTGTTGTTGATTCACGTGGGCAGGTGTCGCTTCGGTCGGTGCAGTGCCTTTGGTCTTGTTTGAGTGAGAGCGTTTAGGGGCTGTAATTTTCGGGGGAGGTGCCGTTTAAGTTTCTAAAACTCCCCTGTCAGGTTGTAACCCTAAGTTGTTCCGGGATTTTCGGGTCAGGTTCTAGTTTTATTCAATCCGGTCACGTGACTTGATGATAATTTTTTGGGGGTTTCTGGAGGTAACCACTTTGTCTATCAGCTACAAACGCAACAGTAGCAAAAGAAGTCACGTCAGCAAAAATTCGGGTAAGTTTTTAGTGGTGGTCTAGATCTGTTCACTGATCACGTGACCCACCCCCCGCGGCAAACCTTTAAATAACTTTAAAACCGAAATCGGAAGAAGGAGAAAAGTGTTCAAAGATGGCAGTTCTGTGTCCCGGTCGATGGTTCAGGTTTTTAAGGTTCGATCCTTTTATTGTTGCTGCTATTGTGTGTTTGTGTGTTGGTTTTGTTGACGGAGGTTTTTTATTTTTATGTTTATTGTTCCGTTGTGAAAGTCAGAATCGTAAAAGGACATAAAAAGGGAAAAAGTCGTAATTTGGTCGGTTTACATAAAAAATTAATGGCGGATTCGTGTAGAATTAAAGTTAACGAGAGGCGAATGGCTTTTTTTTGTCGGGGAGCTTAGCGGAGCTTTAGAAAGTGGGAAAAGCTCGATTCGTAAGTTTTAATCCCGGGCTGGGAGGCGGGGGTGGTGGAGGAGGGCTGAGGATGTTTTTCTGGTAGTGCGTTTGACCGGGAAATGGAGGGAAATTTGTCGCATTTTTTTTTCGTTTTTAATTTTTAAAAAGTTGGTTTGATGCTGTTGTTCCTGTGCTTCATCTTTTTCTTGCTTATTTTTGGTTAAATTGATGCTCTGTTGTTCTCCTTTCTAATTCCTCTCTTTGTTTAGGTTTAGGTGTGTGTTACTTCCTCTTTAGCTTTTCTTCTCTCTTCTGTCTGTCTTTCTTAGGTAGTGTAGTTTGTTGCTTTTGTCTTTTATTCTGTTGTGCAGTTTTGTTATTTAGTTCTATTTCTTTCTCTAATTGTCTCGTTTTTCTGGTTTGTTTACTTTTCATTGTAGTTATCTAGTGTCTTTGTCTACATTCCTTGTCTTTTTCCCTTTTCTTTTGAATTTTCTCGTTCCTGATTTCCTCTCTGATTAAATTTTTCTTTTAAATTGTCTTAGTTTTTGTTTATTTCTGTTTCTTAGTTTGATTTGTTAAAAAAAATTCTTTTGCTTATATAATATATAATATATTTTCTTGTTTCCGTATATTTTTTCCTCTATTTGTCTTCTTCTTCTTATTTCTTTACTTAACTGTTTTCCTCGTTTTTTGTTTCTTGATTTGTTTTCTATTTCTCTTTTGTGTTTATTTCTTCTCTTGAGGTAGGTTTCTTAGTTTGTCTTTCATCTGTTTTTACTCTGTTTCCACTTTTCTTTTTCTGTTTTTCTAGGTCTTTGTTCTCATAATGTTCTCGCTTTTTGCAATACTATCTCTTTGTTTTGGTTTATATATCTTCTCTCTGTGGTGTTTGTTTTTTTTTATTTTCTCCTGGTTGTTTTTCTTGTTTATGGCCATTTGTTTCTTTCTTTCAAATGTTCTTGTTCTGTCACCAAGTATGATCAATTGTATATCTCGGTTTTGGAATTTCTTTCCATGAACCTTTCTGTTTGTATTGATTTTTATCGGGTGATTCTTTATCGTTTTTTCTTCTCTTTGCAGTTTGAAGTATATATCTTTAAAATACATCCTCTTTTTACCTGTCTCTTCTTTCTCTTGTCCTCCTCTTCCCTGAACTCAGTCTTTCATCAATTTCTCAAGGTAATGATATCCAGTTTATTCAAATCTCGCTTTCTGGAGACAATGTCTAGTTTCGTTTTTCTTCTTCTTCTTCTCTTTATCAACAGCATCGCCTTTTTGATATCTCTCTCCTAAAAAAAATTGATTTCGGTTTAACGCTGGGTGTCGGTGACGGATCGTCTAGTCACAACGCAGATAATCACTCACACACGGAGTCACTGAATTCAAGTCTTGTTCGCAGTCGGCCATATTTGTTTTGGTTTTTGCTCTGAGTTGCGTCAAGTAAAAGAAGCAAAAAAAAGAGGTAAAAGCGATAAGCGCAAGGTTTATTAATAAATAATAAAAATAATTTAATTAACCATAAATAAAAGAGAGAAAGAGAAGAAGCGAGTACATAAAGCCGGAATTCGCGGCAGAAGGGAGTGGCAGTTGAAATGGTTTCTTTTGGGCCAAATGGCATTTTTATCGTGAAAAATATTTTATTTTATATTATTATTGCTGTTTTATATAAATAAATAATATTTATTTGAGTGAGAGTGAAGGGGAGGAAGGCGGGCGGGGCGGAGGTTAGAGTTGGAGTTGTCCGGTAGCCGGCTCACAGACTAAAAAATTTCCTTTTCGAACCGACGGATGGTTATCTCCTACCGTCACGCATTCAAAAACCTTTGTACAGGGTGTCTCGTAAAATATGGTTCTGTGGAGGTTTGACTATAGGCTGGGGGTGGGAGGGAACCTGATAACTCACCTCGACGGAGTTGAAGTTAGCGGGTATTGATTTAGACGGGTGTTGGCCTTAGCGGAGAGAAAAACTTCTTTCGGGTCGCCCTGTTATTTATTTATTTTATTAACGTTGTTAATAGGTGGATTTGTATTTTATTTTATTAAAAGAGAGAGAGAAGTTGAGTTAATAAATAAATAGAATTGCGTCATTTTGGTTGTCCAAATAAGAAAAACTGCAGGAAGCGAGTGTTGTGCCAAAAAAAAATTTTTTTTTTTGTTTGTTTGTTTGGAATGGTAACGCAAGTTTCGAGTCATCCTGTGTTTGGAATTTTTTTTTTGTGGCTGCTGTGATTCATACGTGTGTCAGTAAGGGAATGATTAAAATTAAGTGTATGAATGAATAGATAAATAAGTAAATAAATAAATAAATAAGGAAGGGCATAAGATCAAACCTGGTTTTTTAGGTTTTTAACGACGGGATTCGCGGATTTTGTGTTGCCTCTCTCTCTCTCTCTGTGTTTGTCTTTTCTTGTGTTTGTTGTTGTTGTTGTTGTCGTTCTCCTCTCTCTCTCTGTCTTCTTATGATTTGATGGAAGCGATTGGGCCAAATAACGGTTGGAATGTCGCGCTTTAACTGCATCGAATAGTCGTAGGTGAATCGGCATTTCGTCGCTGATTTTTAGAGGTTTTGTCCTACCTAACTGGAGATGAGGAAGGAAAGGAGGGAGGGGAAGACGTGGAGAAGAGGAATGTTGATTGAAATGGTCAGGAAGAAGGTCGTTCAGGGAAGAAGTTGTTGGAATGTCAGGTTGATGCCTTCATAAAAAGTGGTTCAAGTTCGAAGATGAGGAACCAGGTTGGTGGGAAGCAATCCAATCAATCATTCACGGGGGGAGTTATCCCCGAAATTCAGGTACCAAGGCAACCTGTTGTCCGGGTTCTTTGAAAAGTCAGTTTTTCCCACATTTTTCCTCCTCATCTCTTGTCAAGGGTGGTAAGAAATCACTTCCTCGTAGAAATAAGGAAAAGTCAAACAGTTTTCGTTGGCCTTTCTCAGGTTCAGAGCGCCAGGTACGATCTTTCATTCCGAAAACAGTCCGAAGCTCTCAAAATTCAGCAATATACCTCCCCCCCCAAGTTTTCTCTCTTTTAGAACTCTCCAATAAATACTGGAATGAGAGTGTGCAATATTTATGAAATAAATCCTCTTCAGACGTGTGCAGTATTTATAAAACGAATCTTTCTGAAAAGTGTGCAGTAATTATGAAATGTATCACTCCAAAAAGTGATTTTTTGAAATAAATTTACCCTAAAAGTGTGCAGTATTTATGAAATCATTTTTGTCATAAGTGTGCAGGACTTATAAAATGGGCATCAATTAGGAAGAAGAGTTCTTTGATTAAAAGTGAACTCTTCAAACACGTGTGCAATATTTTTGAAATTAATGCCTTTCAAATGTGTGCAATATTTATGAAACTAATCTTTCTAAAAAATTTGCATTATTTTTGAAGTAAATTCTGACAGAAATCGTGCAGTATTTATGGAATGAATTCCTCCTAAAACTGTGAATATTTTTGAAATTATGACCTTTCAAAAGTGTGCAGTATTTTTGAAATGAATTCTCGTAGAAATCGTGCAGTATTTATGAAATGAATCTTTCTCAAAAGTGTGTGCAATATTTATGGAACCAATGCTATTAAAAATCGTGCAGTATTTGATTAGATTTCGTCAGCGAACAGTTTCCTTTAACAAATAACCTTAAACACGGATGAGGTGAGGAAACAGCAGTAGACGAGCAACAGAACTAGCTAACGTTACACAAAAATCAGGCGCGTAACTGAGAAAGAAGATTATAAAAGTAGACAGAATGTGGAATTGATAGTTATGAGAAGAATAGATGGATTGGTGAAGGTTGTGAAGAGTAATCGTCCTTCCTGTTGTTCGGTTTTTGTTTTCTTTAAATCAAAGCTGAAGTAGAAGAAGGTAGATGAAGAGGAGGAGGAGATGGAACAAAAGTTTTAGTGTTTCGTTGAGGAAAAAAATTTTTTTTGCAACATTGCCATGAAAGTTTTTTTGTTTAATGGCTTTAGTTTTCCGTTACGCGCTTTGACGATCCACTCGTAAAACTGTTAATTATTTCTTTCTTTTTTTGCTTATAAAGTCAGCGCCGTAAATTCAGTTATTATTCGTCGGGAGATTGTTGTTGTTGTTGTTGTTGTTTGTTTGTATGTGTTTTGAATGAATGATGCTGATTTTCTTTTGTTTTTGAACTTCAAATTCGAAAATTTTTAAAAATTTTGGCGGTTTCGGTTGTTAACCCCCTTTTTCCTACTATTTGCAACTTTATGTGATTGATTGAATGAATGATTGATTGATTAACTCGTTTCGTTCCCTCACAAATTTCTCACAAGGTGATAAATATACCAAAGTGTCCTATTTTGAGGACAGTCGGAAGTATTTTGTCATTCAGCTCCTACTTGTTCAAACGAGGTGGGATTTATGGTACGGTAAGTCGGATGGATGGCTAACATGACCTGAGTCTCTCGGTGTCTGTGAACCACCTTACCAGGTTCAAACTTGCCACCGAATATAAATAACCGCAAAAAAAAATTTGCTCTCAAGTCACAAAAATGCGACGTACCTTCGAGGTACGACTAGGTATCTGGTTCTTTTCTGTCGAATGATGTAAACAGATCACTACAGAGTGGCTGTGAATTGGAATTCAATGATCAGATTGGGTCGGTGGGTTTTTTATTGAGCGAAAAAAGCTGCCGTAGTTAAGGAAAAATGATGCCGTCCTAAAAAGAGAACAGTGGGATAAAATGTTTTGCTGGCAGTCTTTTGTTGGTCTTCTTCCAAGGTCTAGAGTGCCAGGCACAATTCCTCATTCCGAAAACAGTCCACATTTCTCAAACTACAGCACTGTACTCCCTCCCTCAAGTTCTCTCTCTTTTAGAGCTTTCTAGTAAATACTGGAATTGATGTACTAAGATATATAATATAAATATCTTCATATCGTCCGAGGGCATTGAAGATAAAGAGCACAATACAAAAACACAAATTTAGAATACACATGAAGTATATAAGATCAGATCAGATCAATAATGTTGTCTGGCGGCGAATACCTTTTCTTTCTTCCTTATTGATCTCTGCTCGAAAGGTTTTCCTGTTTCTCGCAATGCTGCTGTTTTCCTGAATTTCAGTAAAATATTTTATTTTTGAGCTTCCTGTTGTTATTTTGTCTTGCTACATAAATTTCAAAAGTTTAAACTGCTGTAAGGGTGGGTTTTCAGCGATCTGTAGGCCTTTCTGAGCGCGATTCATCGTATCAGATATTTATACTAAAATATATAAAACGTAGATAAATTATTAATTAATTTTAATTTCTTTTTGTTTTAGGTAAGTGTCACGATTCACATATTTGAGGATGAAATGCTGTCGGATGAAAGAATGGTTGCTGCTGGTTGCTGATAATTCGATTTTTGGTTTTTATAACAACAGCATCGAGGGAGAGAGAGGTATAGATATGTATGTAGGCGGGAGAAAATTTTTTTTTTTATACATGTTGAGGGAGACGTAAACATGAGTTGCTAGGAAGCTGAGGAGGAGAAATTTAAATGAAAAGGAATTTTCCCCCGAACACACCCTTATCGGAGGGTTGTTTTCTTTATGTATACGCCCTAACTCTCGAAGAATGGAAGCCGTTAACCCTGAGGCAGATTTCCGCTTCGATTCAGCAGTCATTTTCCTCTCCTCCGCGACGGCTATGTTTTTCTTGTGATGATTTCTTCCTGAGATGTATATATACCAGCCAGGAGGAAGGGGGTAGAGGTTTTGGTGGTGATTGAAAAAGCTTTATTACTCAATTCCTTTTGTGCCAAGACCGCAATCGGAAAAGGGAAGCTGTTTGGAGAGAAGGCGGTGAAGAGAGAGAGAGGGAACCAGAAAGACTCGTTAATTTTAGATTAAGTAATTAATTTCAAAGTGTTAAGAGAGAGAGCGGTTGTTTGGGTCGGTTCATTCATAAAATGGCGAGTTTGGATGCGCGAAAGCTCGCGGAGAGTAATAATAGAAGGCGAACGGAAATAGAACGGTCCGAACGCGCTCCGGTATGAAATTGAAATTTAAGTGGAGAATTAAGAAACCCGGTAACCCGTCAGGGGTATGTGTCAGTTGGTTTGGGTTCGTTTCGGATCTCCGGCCAAGATGTCTCCGGTTACTCGTCGGAAAGCCCACTCGGTGTGCCAACATTTCCCGAGAAGTAAACCAAAACTTTGGATGTTGTAACGCGGTCGCTTTTTTTGGTGCGGAATTTTGGAGCTTGAGGAGTGTGGCTGGGGGGTGGGTTAGTGGATGAAAGACAGTTGGAGGGGGTAGGTGGAGGTTACAAGCGGTAGAAGATGGAAGAAGAAAAGCATCCGAGGGAAATATCGATATTTTACAAATATTCGGTTGTGGAATATTTTCAAGATGGCGGATGATCTACCCTCAAGGTCTTTTGCTAAACTATGCGAAACCTTTCCATCTTCCATCTCTCTCTCGCTCTCGTTTTTGCTTCTTTTTTGTGTCCTCACAATCGATCAATTCTGAGAACTTGGGCTCTATCAATCATCGGATGAAATTGGTTTTTTGACTGGAGGCGGGAGAGGTGAAGGGAAGTGAAAAGGATGTCGCATCGTAGCTCAGATCCTGTTTCTCTGTAGATAGTGGTTGTAGACTTAAATTCAAATCACCGAAATTCCGTTTTGAAGGTTTTGGGGGGTCCTTGCAAACAGGTACCATGGGAATGTTTGGACGACGAGGTTTTTCGTTGTCGGCGACACTGACGTGAAAGACCAGAAAACCGGATGGTCGAAACCGAAATTTCCTTGACCGATTTTGTGACATTGTCAGGAGGAATCGCAGTCATCCTTGCTTTCACCTGTTCAGGTTTGATGACGACCTCACTTTTTTAAGGTTTTGATTCCCCTGCGACTTCGTTTCCTTGACTGTCACATTTTATTTAGTTCTTCTTCGTCGATCGGTGGTTCATTTTATAGGTCATCATCGATGGGGAAGTCATAAATCTAACTTTTTCCTTTGGGAAGATGACGTGTGCCGATATCACCTATTGACACGTCGTTTGTTTGAGTTATTAATTAATGTAGATGGGGATGAGTTGGTTGGTGGCTTCTCGGAAGGGGTTGTTCTGCACACAGCGACAAAGAAAGTTTGTTTTCTCGATATCGGTTCGATTTATCAAACAGTCAGCAAACAATTGCCGGTAGCAAAAACGGGTTTTTCGGGGGTGAGTCAAGTCTGAGCGGAGAGGTAATCGATGGACGTGAAGGAAGGTTGGTGGAATTACGAGCGGACAAGGAGTCGGTCATTCGAGATATGATTGATCGGGAACGACCCCCGTGTGTGTGTGTCTGTTCGTTAAAATCTTTTGATTCGGGAGAGGAGAGGGCCTAAGGAGGGCAGAGGGGGCTGGGAGAGAGAAGCAAAATACAGAGTCATCCGAGGTCGTTTGTTTTAATCGCGGTTCAGAATCTAAATTGTTATATAGCGATTCGAGTGTGTGTGTCACAATAATTAAAGTAAGAAATGCGGATGAGATAGGAGAAGTCATTGACAGGGTGACATGTGCTCATCGATCTGTATCAAGTCAATCGGGTCGGACGAGTTGACACCCGGTGCGAGGCGGGGAGAAGAAGGAGGAGGAGGAGGGACAAGTTGGAAAGAACCTGATTTTTGTCTTTGAAGAGTGCATCACACCCATCTCTCCCAACAAGGGTTAACGAGGTCGATGCTAGATTTGGGTTTTTGCGACATTTTTCCTTTCCTCATTGAAACCGCGGACCTTGTTTTGGTCCATTGAGAAGATGGAGGTTCGATTTGACTGAGATGAAGAGCAGCGGTATCTTGTTTACTCTTATCTGTATTCTGCTGTTGGTTTCGTATCTTACCACCGAACTTCTTCATTGGGAGACGGTATATTCTTCTTCCTCTATTTGGTTGTTTTCTGTTGTAGCTTGTAGTCAGGTCCTGAGAAAAACGGTGAGGAACTGGAAATCGGCTGTTGGTTTGAAGAATTTGAGAGAGGGGGAGACAGAAACAAACAGAGAAAGAGAGGAGATGTGATCTGTTGAGTTAATGTGTCGATGAGTAGGTGTTTGACACATGCACGTCGGCAAGAGTTTTGGAGGTGAGATAAGAGGAGGAAGAGAAGATGGAGAGGAGGAAGAAGAGGAGATGGGAGACGGAGCGTAAGTCAAGCTTCCTATCGTCTGCTTTTTGTCAGGGAACCCAAGTCTCGGGGAAGTCTTTGATTTATTCCTTTTCTGTCTAATTATAAACAGGAGCGACCCCATCCTCCTCCTCCTTTGTTGCTCTCTCTCTCTGTGTATGTATTAGAGAATTTCACGACTCTCTTTCATCTCGATAGCTGTAGAAACAAATCCGAACCTCGCTTTCTGGGAATATGATCATCTTGAAAACCCATCTCCTTCTCTCGTTTCGACAACCTAACAAAACCGTTTTCTGTATCACCCCCCCACCTCCCCGATGTTCTTTAAATCCAAGTTAACTCGGAATTATTTAAATGAAAACTCGACCCAAGACCCCGAACTTCCATTTGGAGAATCTTGTCCAACAAACAAACAAACAAAACACGAATCCCCCGCGCTCGACATTCAACATCGCAAATTAAATGAAACTGCTTATCTCCCGAGGCTACCTCGCAAAACGGATAACGACGACACGGAGAAGAAGAAGGGCCTCCGAGGACAAGGACAACCGACAACCAACAAGCAAACACTTCAAAAAGTCAAAACTCTGGGGATTTACGAAGAAGAAACAGAATAAAAATAAATAAAAGGAGGAGAAAGAAAAGGGAAAAACACGAAAATCTCGTGTATCAACAAAAAATATTAAACACTTATATGGGCCCGACACACAGGCACAGGCACAGGCACTGTTACAGACACAACACACTACTCACACGAGGGGCAAGGGAAAAAAAATTAAAAACGAGTTGTCGCGAGATAAAGAAATAAAATAAAAGACACAAAACCAAACCTGAATTTCCCATATTTTAAATTCCTGTATCGCTTGTAGGAGTAAAAGCGAGGTGGAGGACGAGGTGGTGGTAGTGGTGGAGGAGGACGGAGGGAGGCAGGGAGGTAGGAAGTGAGGGACACCTGATATTCATCAACGTGTAAAACAAGTAGCCATACTTTTTTTTTATTTCTTCGTTTCGATCCTGTTCCTCCGACGTGTGAAAGGGTTGACGCGGGTGGTGTTAAAAGTACCTGAGAAACGCCTTCTTACAAGTGTCGCAACCGTTCTGTACCTGGCGCCCACCGAAATCGTCTAAATGTTTGGTGGTTGACGGTTTCAAGAGGGGGTTGGATTGGTAGTTACGGTGGAAGGTGCGTGTTTGGGTTTTCTGTCTGTCTGTGGCTCTGTCTCACTTCGTGTTTCTCTCTTCCTTGTCACTGCTTTCTTTTTGTGTTCCTCTTTTCTTCTTCTTTCTCTTCGTCTATACGTTCCTCGTTCTCTCTCTCTCTTTGTTTCTCTCCTCCTTCTCTACTTTTGTCACTGCTAGTTTTGCTTTCCTTCTTCCCTCTTCACTTTCCTCTTGTTACCCTCTCTTCCTTCCTTCTTCTCTCTTAATCTCTTTCATTCTTTTTCAGTTCTCTGTACCTTCCCCCCTCTCCATCTTTGTTTTTCTCTTCCTTGTCACTGTTTTTGTTTTGTTTTCTTTTTCCTTCCTTCTCTTCTCACCTTTGTCTTTATTTTTCTTCTTTTCTTCTTCCTTTGTCTTTGTTTTTCTCCTTTTTTTCAGGCTTTTTCTTTTCTTTTTCTTTTTTTTTCCTACTTCTCTGTCACTCTCTGTGTTGTTTATCTTTTTCTTCCTTTCTATATTTGTTTCTCTTCCTGTCTCACTTTCTCCCACCCCCTCTCCTTCTCTCTGCAGTTGTGTGTCTGTTTCTGTCTCTTTCTGTCTCAGTATTTTTGTTTCTAGCTCTCATTTAAAGTTTACCCACAACTTTTGAATTATTTCGTAGACGTTTCACCTCCTCCTTCTCGAACATTCCGAGGGGAGGGTTTATATTCCTTTCCCAATTGGTCAAATCCCAAATTTGAGAGTCGAAACCTCTTGTCGTCGTTATTGTTGTGTACGACTGAGGGGAACAAAGATTTTTTCCGCATGGAAATTGGTGGTTAACGAACCGTCGACAAAACCCGAAGAGTAGGAATGGAAGTAGGAGATGGACCGGGAGAGGGAGGCTGTGGGAGCTGGTAGGGGCACCGGGGCACCAAAAATATTTCAATCGGGAGTTTGGAAGGGGTAGGAGGGGGCGAGCGAACGGTTGAATGAATGAATGGTTGGGTGAACGTGGACGAAGGCAAAAGGCTTTATTCGTTCTACGATTCATTACTAATTAATCCATTTTGGAAATTTTTGGTTTTTTTATGTTTTTTTACTTTTTATTTTTAGTACGCCGACCCTAACTCATCATATGGGATAAACTGTTTATATTTAGTTTTAATTTTACTGTCGGCTCGTACATTTTCGAAACGCTGCCGACAATTTCTCGAAAGTGATGAGGGGAAACTTCATTTCTGTTGGTTGGTCGTGTGATCAATCTTTGTACCTCCTGTTTCTTCTTGTTTGCTGGTGTCTTTGGTGACGGATAGGAATGGTGGATTTGAAGACATCCATTTCTGACCGGAAGTAGAAATGATAGGAATTTGCTAAATCGGGAGAATGATTGGGTGAGTGTGCGGGGGTTCTGTTAGACATAACTGATGAAGACCATCGTTCAAGTTGGTGGATTTCGTTTGTGGGCAGTAGGTGAGAGAGAAAGATTGTCTTTGGGTTTTGTTTCTCCTGACCAAACTTCACGCCGGACAAGACCCACAAACGCCATCTTTCATTCATCTCCCCCCGAGGCCACACGTCGAAGGTTTTTCTCTTTGAATTATAGTCTCCCCAATTTTAGTTGAGTCGTTCATAAATCAAAAATGTTGCCGGGTTGCGACGACCACGCAAATCAAAGAAGAAAAATTTCAAGAAGTGGAGGAGGGACAGGAGGAGGAGGAGCTGAGTTCGGGCTGTGTGTGTGCGTGTGATAGAAACCAAAAGTCATCCACATAGAGGAGGGAAACCTTCCTCGCAACAAGGATCCCATTCAAGAGAACAAATCGACGAGACCTACATTGGAGAAACCTTAAATATCGGAAGTGAGTCGAACGGAAATGCAAGATGAATGCAAGCCACATGTCTGCTGAGAGATAGATGTGGATGAGGAGGAGAAAGGTGGCGAAGGGAGGGAGGAGAGGGATTCAAAGTTTATAATTTGTATGTTAACATGGAGTAATTTCGAGTTAAATGCTCTCGCCACCTTTCTTTGACGGGGGGCCCCGTTGGTGTTGGTTTCTTCTTTTAACTCGAGGAGGAGGAGGAGGAAGAGGAGGTAAGCCAGAAACGTCATCGAATGTAAGAAATAAATTTATTTATTGTTTTGTAAAAGTCTTACCGTCGGGAAAATGGCCAACCTCGATTTTTCCAAGAGTTTTATAGAGTGTGTCCAATCGGTTGCGGCCATTTCGCGAGGTCTTTTGATTTTTTGTTGTTTGGTTGGTAAGCCTTCACAAGTCTGAAGATGAACAAGTTTTCACTCTCTCTCTGTGTGTGTGTGTTTCTGTCTCCTTGCGTTCTTTGGATCGGCGGCCAAGTTGTTGATTTAAGTGATTCCCAAGAGGCTTTGGTTTTTTGTTGTGGGGAAAGGCGGAGTCGAGTCGAATTGTTTTTTTGTAGTCGTAGTTGTAGTTGTAGTTGTTGTTGCTTGTTTGTGGTTTTTGATTTTGATTGACTGATTGTTTCCGTTTGGGATATTGGTTTTGTGGCGAAATTGGTTTCCTTCGGTCGTCGTTTTACTCTCCGTACCTGTTTTGGTTTGGTTTTCGCGTCTGCTTGTCTGAGATTGAGTCTGGTCGTTGGGTGTTTTAGGTTGGTCGTGGATCTGCGGTCTTTCCAAGTTTTTTTTCCTTTTCTGTGTTGTGACGTTTGGGTTTGTCTCGTTTGTGGTTTGAGGATTGTTTTTTAGCTAACGAGAGAGTGGAAGATGGAAAAAAGAAACAAAACGAAAGATGGAGTTGAAGAAGATGAGATAGAGAAAGTGTGGAGACACGAAGAGTCTCTCTCTGCGATTAGGTTAATCCCAAAGGTCAAGAACACCGACCGGGCGACCCGGTCCGACTATAATTCGGATACCAGACATTTTGGGGGAAGGACATGACACGTTTTTCGATTTACAGAAAAGAAACAAAAAATTTGGTGTGTGTGTGTCCTCCTCCTCCTCTCCTCGCTTTCAGGTTTTCAAACCCTGTTGTAAATTTCAGTCAGGTCGTTCCAGGTGTGGTGTTGGAGTGCCAAGAAATTTAATTGGAAAGAGTAACGGAAGAGGGGCTCGAAATCTAGATTGGCAGATCTTTGTCCCGGGGGGGCAGGGGAGTTTGGCGGGGCGTTGAATTTCCAGTTTTTCGGTTTGTTTTTTTCGGGGTTGGGTTAAGTGAATGCCTGCCTGCCTGCCTGTTTGCCTGCCTTCGCCCTTCTTTTCCTTTTTATCACATCCACGCTATCTCGCAACACTTCGACCGCCAACATAAATCATTAATTACGAGAGAAGAACGTTTTCGAGAGAGAGAGAGATGAAGGAGGAGGGAAGAGGAAGACAAAAAGCTCATTAATTTCTTTTTTTTTTCACTTCTGGCAAGTTCCTTTTCCTTCAAACGTGTGAATGTGGAAACACACGAAGAGAAGGCGGTGGAAGAGGAGGTGGAGGGCCCAAGCGACGCGTTAGAAGGGCGTAAACGGGTTGCTTTATTACAATGGCACTAATGGCTTACTAATTACTTTATAAATATGCTCGCGTTTGATTATTTTCCGTCTCTCTCTCTCTACACGGTTAAGCCGTTTCTATCTCCTGCCCACGCTAAGCCGGTTGCTGTTCCTCTCTCTCTCTCTCTCTCTCCTCACGCACACAAAAAGGAATTTTCGGTTCCTCGTTAAAGCACGGATAATTGGCCGCTTTGGAGCTTTTTATCGGTTCGAAAGTTTATTGAATACAAACAGCCGTATTAAATAAACAGAATCGGTTATGAAAAGAGTTTGAAATTTTTTTTTTATTTGTATGATTGCTCTCTCTCTCTCTCTCTCTCATTTCTCTTTTCATCTTTTCAAATGTACGCCCTCCTCCTGTTCGTCGTAGTCGTAGTCGTGCTCGATCATTAGGATTCCATTTTACGATGGTAATTAGTTATCTGTCGACGGAATTTTTTTTTGTGGTGTGTGTGTGTGTTGAAGCGGTGATTGTCAATGAACTAGACTATCATCTCTTGAATGAGTGGAATGTGTCACTTGTTGTTGGCTTTCTAGTTTTTATTTACGTCAGTTTTTGTTAAACGGTTATTTCTGGCTGATCGTTTTGCTGTACTCCTCCTCCTCCTATCTCACTCGTTCATTTGCTGTCGGTTTCGCTCATCTGTGTCCTCTCTTTTGATGGGTTTTTTCATGACTGATACGATGCTTCTGAATGTTTATTGGAATTGGTGTGACTTAGTTGTGAGGTTTTATGGGTTATCTGTATCATTGTATTGTATATATCGTACGGTAAAAGTGATAAATAAGACGAATATATATCTCCAACTAAGCTTGGTTAATGTGACAAAGGACTGAGTATTTATAGACCCCACACAACCGATATAAATCTCAAGTGGCAGCAATTTCCCAACAACTATTGCTATAATTTTAAACAACTATTGCTGACATATTCCCCGGCAATTATTCATAATCACCAACTAGGTTAATGTGACAAATTAGTGAGTGCTTATCACATTTACCGGTTAGTTTATAAAATATCTAACTCTTAATCTGAGCCAAATTTTATTAAAATGTGATAGATACTCGGTAACCATTTATTAGTTTTACCGGGTTGTTTATACATCCTTCAACTTGTAATGTGAAATTTAATAAAATTTTGCTCATACTGCGTGTTGGATATTTTAAAAGCTAGTCGGTAAATGTGATAAATATTCAGTAAATTATCACATTTACGAAGCTTAGTTGGCGATTTGGAATAATAGACTAGAAATATATATATTGTTACCATTTATCACTTTTACCGTACCATATTTTGCGATATTATAATATTTTTTAGCTCATATAATGCGAAATTTACGTCAGAACTAAGTCACATCAATTCCGATATGCATGGCATCGTATCAGACATTAAAAAACCATCCAAAGAGACTAAATGTTGGATTTTTAAGTTTCTTTATACAGTTATACATTTAAATGTTACAAGTACAGTTCTTACACTACAGGGTAGCCAACTTTTTCAAATTCTCCTAATGCTGCTGTTGAGGTTCTGAAAGGCAAATGTCTCCAGAGATCCCCGGCTTGGCGTCCTTCTGACTCTTCCATGGTTCTGTCTTTCTATTGGGTTTGTAGTGTTCATTCGTGAGATGCTTGTCACTCTAATCTCTTCTTCCATGGTTGTTCCTGTCGGGTGCTTTGAGCTTTAGGACTAGTCAGCAGAAGTTTTGGAAGGTTTAAGGTCAGAAAACGACAGCAAGGAAGGAAGGGAGGGATTATATATACAGAATACTCTCCCTATTTATCACTTTTACCGCAATAAGGTGTAAGGTATAGGACCGATGTTATCTTGTTCACTTTCCCTTCGAACTTGGTGACGAAGTTTTTATTTTAAGATGCTGTAAAGGAAATCGAAAAAGGAAAAATTGGGATGAGAAGGAGGAGGAGGAGAGAGTAGACGGGAGGAAGGAGGAGAATCCATCTCGCTTTTCTTTTTGTACGAAAGGAGAGTTTTGAAGTGTTTATTCGTTCGCGAAGGAAAAAAATTTTTTTTCTTTTTCTTTCTAAAAAGAAGATATAAAATGTCGAGTGAAATAAACCAGCGGAAACAGTGGGAAATGGATTGGAAGTGCGTTTGCGTGTGTTTATAAACAGAAATAAAAAGTCTCGAAATTGGAAAGGAGAAAGAGGGATTCGAGAAATACTGTTTCAAAGAGAATAGACAGCTTCGAAGTGGATAGAAATCGATTTTGGGTGATCCATCAGGAAAGACAAGATCAGAAGAAGACGGAGAAATGGCCAAAGACGAAGACGGTTAATAAATAAGTATAAAAAGGAGATAGATAAACGATTTGTTGGGGGAAAGATAATTTATTTATTGATAAATGAGAGATATAAATTATATTATAAGAAGATATGAGTTATAGTATATTATAATTTTTCGCCCTACGGCAATGAAAATTAGATTATTACGGTTCGGTATATAGTGAGTTGTGATGTTGGCTCTGACACTGGCCTCCTTCGTATCTTTCCTTTGGCCATCTTGTCTGGTTTGTTGTTTCGTTAGGTTTGTAGTTTGGGTTGTGCTTGGATGTTCTGGATTTTGATTCTGAGTTTTCCAATTTTTTTGCTGACTTTTGGATGACTGCCTGTAGCTGAACAATAGACAATGACAAACGGGGAAACCCTTTTAAAGAAATGGCGGGAAATTTTTAAATTTGAAATTTGAGGGTTGTAGCTTAGCTTAGAGACAGGTTTGAACGTGTTTGAGGAGCCGGAAGTTGGGAGAAGTTTTGTTTGTACCTATAATAGTAGGTAGTGATTGGTACTCACTACAATTACAATTTATGTTAGTCACATTATTTACAAACCAAATTACACTTTTAAAAAGCAAACACCACCCCCCCTTCATCCAGTTTATTCTTTCTGTTGTTTTCGAGTAACCAACAGCTTCGCCGAAGTCATTCCAACACTTTTCCTGTATATAAAGACAGTATATCAGGTGACCATCTCTTGGTGTGACCTGCCCGTTTCTGTTAGCTCACAATTTGGGTTACGGTTCTGATTCGTCTTCGATTTGTTGGTGTGATGTACCAATGTTCAGCATATTCGACATAATATTGGATTTTTAGTTTCTCATACAGTTAAGGGCTACAAATACAATTCACCATGACACACACTACAGGGTTGCCAACCTTTTTTTAAATCTTAATACTGCCGTTGAGGCTCTGGAAGGCAAAATTCTCCAGAATCCCGGCTTGGCGTCCTTCTGACTCTTCCATGGTTTTGTCTCTGTTGGGTTTGTAGTGTTCATTGGTGGGATGATTGTCACTCTATTCTCTTCTTGTGTTTGTTCCTGTCGGGCGCTTTCGTTGTCTTGTTTGGATTGTAGGACTTATCAGCAGAAGTTTTGGAAGGTTTACCACTTCTCCGGTGAGTCCAGCAGGCCGTGTATGATATTGTCCACGTCGAGAAGTCGAAAGATTTGCTGAAGTTCGAGTCGTTAAGTTTATCAACCTAGAAGTGTAGTAGTTGTAAAATAGTAGTCTGGCACTTAAACCACTACAGCACAGACCTTCCACTTTAGCTTCCAGTATTTCGTTCAAAGTTTTCACCAAAGAGAAACGAGTTGAGACTGGGAAGAGGAAAGTTTTAGGAGAAGGAAGTCGGGAAAGAGTTGTCAACATCAAACCGGAAAACCAGGGGAGTGACAGAGGAAGATACTTCAAAACATATCGTCACAGTTTTTAAACACAATACAGTGAGAAGAACGACAAAGAAAGAACAGAACCGGGCACCAGGGTCTCAACTCAAATTCTGGGGAATAAATATTTAAAAAGAAAAAAATGTTCAAAAGAGAAGAGAACAAAAGGAGATGAGGAAGGAAGTGATGATAATAAAAAGAAAAACATTCCAAATTGGGAGATTTTTAGAGAAGAAGGAAAATCCCGAAGGGGAAGAAAATTACCATGAAAGCGTGGAAAAAAGCCTAAAAGTCATTAGACCAAAGCCAGAAAGAAAGAAAGAAAGGAGAGGAAGAAAGGAATATGACTCGTTAAACGAAATTAGAAGAAAGGGAGAGGGGCTGGGAGGAGAAGAGAAAGAGCCGGAGAGGGAGGAAAGCAATCTCTCAATAGATAGATAGAACGGGAGAACGGGCGAACGGGAGAAACGTAAACATCAATTATTTTAACGTTACGACGGCAATAAGGCAACCAAGAAGACTCTTCTTCTCCTTCTCCTTCATTCATTCCTCGAATTTGTCTTTAAAATATTATAAATAGGCTAATATATCTATCCGATGATAGTCGCGATGACTCATTTATACTAACTGCTTCCGGTTTTTGTTGATATGCGAACGTTTAAAACGGTCGTTCGGTTTTTAATGGCTTTGGAGTGTTGGAGAAGAGTTAAAGACTTTCTTAGGCTCTTGAAAGGGTTGTTAGCCTAATCGATGGGTTGTTATTGAGATGATCTAACTGTCACGTGACTTCTTCGTTTGTGCTTTTCTTCTTTTCGTTCGGTTGCTCTTGTCCTCCTTAGTGCCTAGTATGCTTCTGTAGATTTTGTTGAGTTCCCGTTTGGTGACTGTAGGGTGCGGATAGGTTAGCTATCATGACGAGCGAACATGGGTTAGTATCCTGCCGTATTCCTTGCTTCTGATATGCTAAATCTTCCTCTCTCCAAGCTCTAGGCGGTGTTTCGACCTCACAATATAAGTTTGTTGAAGCTAACGAGACACAAAGGGCTAAGAAGTCATCGGAAGCCTTTTTATCAGACTCATTAAAAACATCAACTAGTCAGAAAGTTGGTAAAACATCTATCAAAGTCACGCCTACCGAACAAGCTAACAATCCCAGAACCAGTGGACAAGGTAAAACCAATCCATCAACAACCTTATGAAGATGAACACCTTCCAACATCCAGACAAGACGGGAAAAAAAGTCCGCGAAGGTGTGGCTCAACCATTCAATCGCCAAAGTCGTTTGATTCCACCTGTGCCCCCCTGGGTCACACATCCACTCAAAATGTTTAGATGGGGGATTAGGCGAGCGAGAGGGAAAAGGACTTGTATCCATGTTGACTGTTTTGATATAGCACAAGTATTAGGGTCAATAATAAATTCATAAGTTATCATATGCTAGTGTAAGAGGAGGATAGGGTCAGGTGGGGTGATGGCAGGAGAGAGCGGGGATAAGGATATATGAGAGCAAGGGTCGAGCACCCCGTCAAGTGTCTGTGTTGTGTGCGAGCGTGCCCGGGAGACCGCAGAGAGGGTCGTCATGACAAATATGAATATAATATTGAATATGATTACAGTTATTAAAATTTCATGGTAGGCTAGTCGTAGTTAGGGGTTGAGAAACACTTTCACCCCTTTGTGTTCCCCCGTTCGCTCTCTCATTGTTATAATCATCATCATCATCATTATTATCCGTGAACGGTTCATTTCATCTCTTTAAGTTGGTAGTGTTCACACACATTCGCGGTCACTGATTCGATTATGATCGGGGTTATTAATTCGCCCACCCGATTATGAGAGGCTGGTGGTTAAATCCTGCCCGGAAGGAATTTGGCTCTTGTTTCTCTCTCTCTCTCTCTCTCGCTGTTTTGTTTTGTTTCCCTTCTTGGATAACCAGAGCATTTATGCTGGTGGGATAGTCTAGGAGATGATGGACCGTTTTTTGGGGGATTAGGCGGTGGAACGGGGGGTTAAAACACCGGACTAAATGTTGTTTTTCAAAATGGCGAGGCGTCTTTGTTTATCTAAAGCCACTTCTCTTTCACTCGTCATCAAAGTGTCTTGATGATGTGGACGGTGCGCGCGGTCCAAACGCACCACACTAATCCGCCCGAAAACCGCTTACCGAATACGGAATCAAGTGGCGTCTCCCCGTGTGGATTTCGACTCGAATTGGGAACATCCACAAAACTGATTAGTGTCTCTTTGTCGGATAGCCGAACGAGGAGGCAGAGAGGAGGGGCACGCTCGAACACCTCGCAACTTCAAACCCGATAAGGACAACTCGAAGGGATTAAGACATTTTTGTTACTCGGTCACCGGTTAGGAAATCTGGGAGGGACTCGTACATATCTCCCCACCCGTTTGGCTATCAGTCGGTATCTCTATACCGAAAGGAGACAGAGGAGTGTCACTCGTTCCCGCCACGTGTCATATCGTGTAAAAGGGGAAGAGGGAGGTCTTAACGCGCCACTGTCTAAATTATATCAATTAATAGAACAACCTGCGCGGAATTTAAAGCCGCCTCTGGTCATATTATAATTGCAGACACAAACACAGAGAGGGGGAGAGACCATGGACCACTCACACTCATGATGATGATAACGACAATGGCCGAAGTTGTCAGTGTTGGTATTATGTAAATGTGTTTATTGGGCAAACTCATTAATTTATTTTCCCCCGAGTCGTCAATTGAAAATTGTTTCGGACGGTGTTGGAATCAAGAAAACGAGTTAACTCGTAGCTGGGTTTTTTGTTGTTTTGTTTTGTCTTTTGGGATGCAAAGCACTCACTCACCACGAAACCTTATTTACATATGAATGAGGATGTATGGAGTCGGTTAAAGGACCATTGTTTTCACCTGGATGAGGTCCGACGCCACTATCCCCTGTTGGAGAGGGATGGGGTAGGTAGTGCTGTGAGAGGAGGAGGAGGAGGAGAAAGAAGACGCGTTCGTTGGGTGGATGGTGGTTCTGCCTGACCAGAAAAATCACTTTTTAATGATGGCGGCGGCGGTCGTCATGTCCTTGAGATTTGACGAGAGGTTTTTCGAGTTGTTTAACCGGAGACGTCATTGATTGGAATCTTTTTTTGGTTCGGGTTTGGGTTTCTCTGCGTCCGAAGACTTGTCGTTGATGGTGAGGTTCGGTTTGGTCGGTTATCGATTGAAATCATCTTCGGAATGAATTGCTGCGTTGCATTTTTTTTGGTACTCGGGAAGGAGGAGGTGGTGGTCGGACTGGAAAGGGTTGGTTTTCCACAAAAGACAAATCTTCAAAAGTGATTAATTGGATCGGTTTCCGGATGAAAGGAGAGACGCCATTATAGTTATAAAAACAAAATTGGTGTGCCAGAGGCGCGAGAATAATTGGCGACCGGTTCTGTTTTTGCGCGTTTTTTTAGGGCTTCCCCTCCTCTCCGCTATCCGTGCTGTTGTTGCTGGCAACGAACCGAGGAAGTCTAGAAAAGAAGTTCCGACAGAAAAGAGAGGGCTTAATGGCCATTCATCCCATTCCATCTCCATCCTCCTCCTCTCTTTTAGCTGATGATGATCTCGTTGAAGCTTTTTGATTAGGAATCGGATTTTTTATTTTATTTTAACTTCTCTCTCTCTCCCTTCCCGGGGGAACGGCGAACGGATTACGATGTTGTAAATTTAGTTCCGAAGAAGGAAGGGAGTTGGGGGTGGCGGCGGGGAGGAGGAAGAGAGTGAAACGCCCGAACGAAAATGGAAAGAAATTCGTTTAGTAAAATCTTGTTATTAAACTTGGAATTGGGAGTGATGGGGGTTGAATAGTTTAAGGGTTGGTCCAGCTCATTTAAATCCACTCAAAATCCCTTTTTACAGACGACCCTCTTCGTGTCCTCCCTCCCCCGCCGTCTCTCTCCTCTCGAGTTCGTTCGCTTCCTTAGTTTTGCGGTTTGCCCGAACGGTTTCCCCGAGAAAAGTTTCGCTCAAGAGACTCGAGAAGTTTTTTCCTTTTTGTTTCTCGGAAGTTTGTTTGCTGTTTCCGGTTTTTCGGAAGCTATAACCGGTTTGTGAGTTTGTGAGTTACGACTCGTCTTTGATCACAGGAGCGAAAGAAACACGTTTCAGACGACAAAGAAGTTGGATTCTGTCTTTCTCAATAGATTCAAGGTTGGTGATAGGCTGGCACGAGGACTGGCAGACGGGGAAGACCAAGGAGTTGAGTATTGACAAAGGAAAAGCCAAAGACAGACGGAGAGGTGAGGGGAGGGAGAGGAGGAGACGTGATAGGTGCGGATACAAGGATTTCTGGTTGCAAAGCGTCCCAGCCTAATGAGTGGGACGTGGTGTCACATCCGCGGAAGGAAATAAGGCGCCGACAGTCATCAAATACCGAAACCAAGGATGACCTTGAGGACCGTTCGGACCTGGGACAGATCGGGAGGTTGCTTTAATCCAGAGATGGCGTAATTGTCTTGTTTCCGGTTTCTTGTTGTTGTTGTTGCTGTTCTTCTCCCCTTCGGAGTCAGGACCTGTTGAAATATCATCAGGTACTAGCTGGGAGCTTCCTTGATAAGTTGATTTGAGTGTCGGGTGCCTTATTTGGATGGTTTGGATTTTGGGTGGGCGGTCGTAAGTCGGGTAAGATAGTGTTTAGCTGGTTGACGTTCTACCTTTCAAGGTTTCTCTTGTTCTCGTTTTCTGTTGATTCGGGTTTGTCTTCTTTCCAGCGTCAGCATTCGTTTCATCTGTCTACTATTCTGTTTTCTGAAGATTTTTTCGCCATCTTGATTTAAAAACTGGCAACCACGGTGTCCCTTCCTCCGTCTTTTTCTCCTTATCTACTCCATCATCTTATCTTTTCTCCACTAAAAATTTTTCTTGTCGATTTCCAACTTTGATTCGAATCCTTGATTCCAGCAAAAATTAAAAATTGTCGTTATCTACTCTTTCTCATCTCCTCTTTATTTACTTTCACCAAGTTGTCGTCTGGAAGAAGGAGATGGGTGGAAGGTGAGGGAGGGAGAGGTAGATATAGAAGGAGAGGCTTTGACTTCATTCACATGACTCTTTTACCTTGACTCAAGACTTGGGTCTCTTATCTCCTGACTAGATGGCGTGGTTCTGGCTCGATGGTCAGTCTCTCTCTCTCTGGGTTTCGAGAGAAAAAATTTTTTTTCTTAAAAGACATTCTTACGTCATCTAGACGATATCTGATCTCTGGACTTCTCTCTCGTGCGAATGGGTTGGTTTAAGGTGGAGGGGTTTGTTGAATGAGGAACGCGATTCCCGTACCTGGAGGTATAAAGGGAAACCCGAGAGCTTAGAACTGGTTCAAAGAAATCGTAAAAGTAATAAAAAGTAGATAGAGTGTTTGATGGGAAAGAAGTCCGCATTTGTCATCCTCTGGGTAGTCGTACCTTGAATTCCAAGAATCGGGAGAGGCATGAAACCTGGTTAAAACTCGGTTTGTAAGATGAGAAGATGGAATAAGATTTGGTTGGGTGATTAGGCTTTTGAGGAAGACGTAGATAATGAAAGGAAAAGTCGGTCAAGGAAGGAAAGATTGGCGGTGGGAAACCTGGGAAAAAGGTAAATTTTGATTTGGGGTGTTGTAAAGGTCTTGATAGAAAGACGAGTCGAGTGTTAGGAGATAGATCCAGCTCGGGGGGCAAGGGAAAGTAAAGGTTGTCGGTGGGAGTAAGGGAAAGGGCAAGAGATACGACATGTTAATGTGAGGAAGGATGAGGAGGAGATAATTCGGAGGTAAAACGCTACTACTTCCTACTAGTTTTGGTTATCTGATCTGGAGATTGGTATCATGAGACTGTAGCGACCGACGAACGGTTTTAAAACCCTAACCCACTGAAACCGTTCGGTGGTTGTAACCGGTTTTAATTCCTGTAGTTTTTGAAATCATCCCAAATTAGTACTAAGAAGGTATGAGGGGTAGCCCAAATTTTGAGTGAGTGGGAGAAGTGATGAAATCTCCAAACTTGTGGAACCATGAGACCCAAGTTTGGGTTGTTGGACAAAGAGAGTACAGTGCAGGAAAAAGGAAAATTATGTTCTGTCCTCGGGGGAGTGAAGATGGGAGAAACTTTCCGTCTTTTTTTAATTTTTGAGGAATGAGGAGGTGGATGAAGACGAGGGGGTGAAAGGGGGATGAAAAAGACAAGAGAAAAAACTCGCCGTAGAATTAGCAAAGTAGAAATTACTACCCCCTTTGCCTCCCCGTTTCTCCCTTGAAATAATTGTGAGTCTGTGCATGTCACTTTTCTGTTAATTAGTGGAGGTAATTAATGGAAATCGTAAGAAGATTACCCGGGTCGTTTGCAAAAGATCGCGGGACCTTAGTCAATTAAGGGAAAAAGAAAAACGGAGTTGGAAAGGAAGGAAAGTCAGGGACGGAAGCGGGCGAGGCCCCAAAATCCCGAGTTTTACAACAACTTCTTGATTTTCCTCCTGAGAATCATAACAAAAGAGACTCCAGTTACATGTGTGTTAGGGGTTGTTGAGGGTGAGGGGTGGGCTGCAGACTCACGGTTTAGAAAGCTTGGATTTACCGGAGGACTTTTTTTTTGCGTTTCTTCCAGAGGAAGGTGGAAACAACCGGGTTTGTTCAAAGGAAGCAATTATTACGTGGCGAGTGGTCGTGACGTCATGCGGCACCCTGAGGCTGTTGGAAGAGGTTGTCGGGGAGCGGGGAAGGGAGGGAATGAAAACGGCGAGAGGGATGCACAAAACGGTTTTTCAAGCTTTCGGCCCTCGAGGCCGTTCCTCGGTATTAATTCCGTACTACACCCGAGTTCTCTATCCTCAAAGAAAATTTTTTTTATTTATTTATTTATCGATCTTCCTTTTCATCCCTTAACTCAACCCCCATCCCCTCCCACACTCGTTTCATTACGTAGGCGCGTTAAACAAAATTTGAAGCTAAAATCCTCGTTTTGTGGTCGCTTTTCAAAGCTTCGCACATCATTTCCTCTTTGTTACCTGTTTTAAAGATGTTTCTCTCTCTCTCTCCTTCAAGTTGTCAGGTATCAGGTAGGCGTCTGTTAGAAATGGCATAAAAAAAATGTTTGTGTATGTGAGGATGGAAGTAAGAAGAAGGCAGGAAAAAAAAGAGATGAAAATATTTAGAGGATTCTTGTAATCCAGTCCGGACAAGTTTTGATTGGTCGGAGAGCCTGACTTCTGTTTTCTTGTAAAAATTCAGGTTCGAAGAGAGAGAGAGAGAGAGAGAGAAAATTTAATCTGGTTTTCTAAACATTTCACGGCTTCTCACAAAATTATTTGGGCGTAAACTCTTTTTTTTCTCTTCTAATTGGAATTTTTGAAAGCCGAACTGAAGTGTCAAGTCCTCTCTCTCTCTCTCGCACTCGCTTCCTCGCTTCTTTTTAAAGGTTTTCAAGGTATGCGATTAGGTTTTGTAGGATTATTATTATTTTTGAAATGTTGTTTTGTTTGATGTTGTCTTAAGAGCAGAGCAGAGTCTTAGTTGTTGCGTTTTGGGCTGGGGGATTCGGTTGGGCTTGTTTATCAACTCAGCCGACTGGGAGGTGGTTGGTGTCAGCTTAGAAGGTACTGTCTGTTCCTAAAGGTTTTGAAGGTTTCATCTGAGAGTTGGAGGTGTTGTTTAATAAGATTAGCTATAAGCTGAAGGTTGATTAGTAAACCTATCCAGAAGGATGATGGAAAGGGTGGCGTCGAAGTGTTTCAAAGGGGTTGTAAGATGTTTTCAGGGTTTTGTTGGTTAGTGGCTGAGTAAAGTTAAAGTAGAGGATGAAAGAGAGAGGATGGAAATAGAATGAGGGTAAGGAAAGAAAGAGACAGAATACAGAGAGAGGGAGGGAGGCAGGGGCAAAAATAAATCAGAGAGAAACAGGAACGTAAAAGTACAGGGAGGCAGAAACAGAGATAGGAACTCAGAGAAAGATGTAGAAAAAGAAATAAGAACTAAGAGAAAGACAGAAACCTAGAGAGAGGAAGAGAGGGGGTGGAGATGCTGAGAGAATAGAAATAAGATGAGGATAGGGAAAGGAAGACACAAAATGGAGAGCGAGTGACAGGGACACAGAATGAAGGAGATAGATAGAGATAGATGCAGCAACAGAGAAAAGAACTGAGAGTAAGAGAGAGGGACTGAAGCAAAGATAAGAAATCAGAGGGAGAAACATAGGAATTGAAAGAGAAGAAGAGAGAGTAACACGAATACAGAAAGAGGAACAGAAATGGGAACTTAGAAGCAGGGACAGAGAAAGGAGCTCAGAGTGGGAGGGAGGAACAGAGATAAGAACTAAGAGAGAAAGACAGGAACACAGAAAGAGAGAGAGAGAGATGTAGACGCGTGGAAGTCACCATTTTAATCATGAAGGCGAAGAAAAACGATGAAGAAGGCAACCGTGACCATAATCATTTCCGCTTCATCGAGTGTACACATGGAGCGCGGACCTGGAGGAGAGGAAGAGAGAGAGAGAGAGAAGAGGAGAAAGATTTCAGGCACATATTTTCGTCTTGTTGTCTGTTTAAGGGTGTACACCTACTTTCAAAAACGATAATTTGACAAAGGAAAACAATCACAGGTTTTATCTAGGTTCGAACGAGACTGGATGTACACCCCGGGTGAGACTCATAAGAAGACGGAAAGACGGAAAAGAAACAACTGGGGAAGGGGTTCAATTAATCCCGGTCATCTTTCCTTCGGCCTTATTTTAAAAATCTAAATTGATGGTTTGAGTTTGTTGGTTTTGTGATGAGTTTTGAAGTCTTTTATTGTTTCCTTTGAACCTTTTTTTTAATCCGATTGAAGTACCTGTAAATCTTAATCGGTCCTGAAATTCTTGTGAATTTTTGGTGATTTCATTGTTGTATTGTACTTCAAGGTTGCCAGCCTTCACGCATTCACCAAAACTGCTTTCTTTTTGTTATTTTTATCCTTTTGTTAGCTGGGTCGCCATGTTTGAAAAGGATTTCTTCCTCGAACCTGAATTTCTCATTAATTACCTTCCCTTTCTTTTGCTTTCGTTAACTGTATTGTGGAGATCATCGGTCGTTTCTTGGAATCCTTATTTTGAAGTGTTTGTTGATTCAAACCGATGAATTGGGTTACAACTATTCTGTCGTGAAGTCTCTTGGTAGACATGCAAACTAGAAAAGATGAAAACAGAGACACAGATTTGTTGTATTTCCTCTTATTGCTGATGTGAGCTGAGTTTTAACTTACACACGAAGAAGGTGAGGAAGAAAAGAGTGAACGAAAGGTGTGGGGAAGGTAAAAGCTGGATTACAAGCTGTGTAGAACGTTTAGGATATAGGAACAAAGAGAGAAGGAAAGGAGAGAGAAAGACAACACAAAGAGAAGAACAAACAGTTAAGAAAGAATATAAGAAGAAAGAGGAGTTGTAATAGAGGAAAACCATTTCGGCGGTTCTTCCTCCAACCGGACAGACACCCTGTACCTTAATGGTTTTAGGTGTTACCGGGCGGGCGCGCGCCAGTAACTTTTGTTTTACTTAACATGTCAGGTCGCGCCTTGAACTCTTTTTAACAGGAGTCAACTTCCTCATTTGTGCACTAATTGCTCGTGTAAACGTAATTGCATCACGCCGTCAATGAATGATTCTCCCCAATCCTTCATCTTCTTCTTCTGTATTTCCGTCTATTTCCGAAAGGAAAATATTTTCGCCAAAGAATAAAAAGCCGAAGAGGGAAGGAAGAGGAGAGAGAGAGAGAGGGGAAGCGATGATGTAAGTGACCAAGGCCAAGGACAAACTCGAAACCACCGTCCCGAAAACCGTCACCCGAAACTAAGAAGAATCAGGTACGGAACGGTCGTCGAACACGTGACTCAGTCTTCTAGCGAAGATGACCGGAGAGGAGAGTAAATAACGAGAGAATGACTGGACAAGAGTGCAAAGACTTGGAGAGAAGAAAATTGAAAGTATTTCGTGACCGAAGCCCGCGTGGGGGCCTCCCCGAAAAGAAAAAAAAATCTTCGGCTGTGCTGGGTAGGAGGAGGAGGAGGAGGAAACGTCGAAAGTGATGGAACAGCGAAGGGAAAGAACAAAAAAAAATTTGAAATTCAAAAAAGATTTTATTGTTAAGATTCCTGCCGAAACCGTTCGGGAGCACGAAAAATACACGTTCGTCATTGTGACTGACACCAAAGGAACACACACAAAGGAGAGAGAGGGTAGGAAGGGCTTGGGGAGGGGATGGGTTTGGCAAGGCGTTGGAAGGATAGTGGAATTGAAGACAGGTCGAACGGGAAAGGCGTTCGTCGGGTTATCAGGCTTTGCTTTGTTTGTTTACCTCTCTCTCTGTGACTCCGGAAGTGAGTGAAATCCTTATCTCGCATTCTTTAAGATGCTCATCAGCATCCCATTCATCATTACTCGTGTTTCCTCTCGTTCTCCTTCTTCTCCTCCGGGAGAACGGGGAGAGGGGGAGGAGGTTAATTGAAAGTTTCTTGAGGAGAATAATTCTTCGGTGGAAAGTTTTTTTGAAAGGAAAGCTTGATGAGAGTTGGGAAATTCTCTTCCTTCTCTCCTGTCTCCTCTCATCCTTTTCACTCCTTCCTCCATCTTTTACTCATTAAAGTTTATTTATTTATTTTTTTTTATATTTCTTCTCGAAGAGGAAAATTGGAAAATGGAGGCTCTCGAGCGAGAAGTTGACTAATTTTCACTCTCTTGAATTTTTTGTTGTAGTTTTCCTCTTAGCCTCCCTCATCATCTCCCCTCTTTCTGTCTTCCTTCCGCCACCAAATTCCTCTTGACTCTGGAAAGGAGTGGGAATGTGATGAATGTTTGATATGAACGTATGAGGGTTGGTAACCAGGAGGAGAAGAGAGGAGAGAGGAGGTAGAAGGAATACGGCTAATTAATTATTTATTTGAGGATTGTTGTGAGAGTGGGAAAGAAGCACCTGAAATCGATCTGGAGGAGGAGGAGAACGTTTTTGATGTTCGTCTTCCTGGTTGTAACAGTTCTTCCTTTCTGAGGAGGTTTGTTAGTTGTTTCCGTCTCTTTCTTCATCTTCTTGGTTTCTTTCCTTTTTTGTTTTTGTTTCCTTCTGTTTTCTATCTTTATTTGCATTCCTTTGAGTCCTTTTTTGATTTTCTTTGTTTGTGTTGACTGACAGTTTAATTTCGTGAAAAACTTGTGAGTGGCCGGTTAAAACACCTCAACAGCGAAGTGATTGTTGGGAATTGGAGCCCTTATCCTGTTGGACTCACGAATGAGAACCTAAATTTATAGCTTCAACTATACAGTCTTAGTTTCGAGTAACCCCTCCTCGGAAAATATACTCACCACCGACAGAATTTTGCACCTGTTGTTGTAAAATACTACTGCCAACCTTTCCTCCTGTATGAAAGTAGAACTTTTGGTGGTACAGCCTCTTCCAACTCATTCCAGTTCGTCGGAATTTCAGGATTTCGGAAATGACTCTCACGGTACAAGATTGTTAAAAGACTCAAAGGAAATCAAGTGAGTCTGTCATAGTTTGTTGTTGTTTTAGTTAAACAAACGGATTCATTATTTAAGTCGACTGTGAAAATGACATAAGTCCCTAAAGAGAGAGAGAGGACAAGACAAAGACGCCGCCATTGTTTTTTAAGGAGACAAACGGTCGGATTAATGAAATTATCAAATTAAACCAAAGCTGTAAAAAAAAAGAAGTGCGACATCACGACAGCATTGTTTACAGCACCTTCGTGTTGGAAGAGAAGGAGGGAGAGGGAGGGAGAAGAGAAATTTATGGCGGCTTTAACATTTTTTTGTTAACATCCTAAACGGAATATGAAGAATTCTCGTGTTGTCTTCTTCCCTCCCTCTCTGCCTCTTCTTCCTCCTCTCTCTCTCTTCTATCTACTCCTCTTACTTCTCTCCTCCGGAGAAAAAGAGTTAAAAAAAACGAAAAAACAATAAAATTTGAATTTACATGGAGGATGCGACACCCAAAGTGTGGCGCCAGTCGCCGGGGAGGGCCTTCGTAAACGTATTTCCACCCCGGAATTTGGGTTGGTACCACCGTAATCCAGACCCGGGACAGAGTTTTTATAGGTTTTTGCGGTTAGGACTTTCGGAGGAGAATGAAGAGGAGGTGGTGGTAAGAGAAGGAGGAAGACCGTTTAGATTCGTGCTGTCGTAAATCGGAAAGCTTTTCTGGCTGGAAGGAGGAAGAGGGTGATGAATGTTTGATGACGTGTTAAAAGCCGGAAGATTTTTTTGACTCACGGAGGGATTATCTATCTGGCGTGCGGATTTGGTTGAGGGTTGGTGTTTCATTCGACTTTACCTGTTTCCTCACCTTAGAGAAGTCAAACTGATGGCTGCAGTAGAATAACGGTGGTGGCAACCGTTCAACCCGAACGCCTTGTCGCGCACTCATTTTCAGGTCCTCACCAAACAATCCCTCAACACTTTTGTTTGCCTACAGCACCCTCATCTTGATGTCAAACAGAGAGTGGTTGGTAGGATTGTCTGTCTTTAAAGACGATGCTCTCTAGATAATTTTATCTTTTTCTTGTTTTGTTCAGTTCCCACCTTCTTCCCGTTCCTCGCTCCTACTTCTTTTGTTTTGTACATTATCATCTACTATCTTCTTCCTTCTACTACCATCTTTCTTGGCTTTCAAAACAATCGGAAGAAGAAGAAAACATTTGAAAGCTCTTGGTTTCGTTCTGTTCTCTTGTTTCATCTTTCTAGGTTAAATGTTTTCGATTTTTATTCATCACATTATCTTTTGTGTTTATCTATCTGTTTATCACTCGCGTTTATTTTTATCTTTCTTTCCCCGGTTCGTTATCTTTGGTCGTTTTAGGAGTATCTTGGGTTTTGAAAAGACACAAATCTTTTGTGTTGTAATTGGGTTGATAGGTTTGCTGACAAGGTATGTTATAGATAATAGCTGGTATGTTACAGCCACGTCTGCGTGGGACAGAATTTGAAGATGATGGAAAGATTGAAACAGGAGAAACCATTTCCGGTTTTAAGGAACAGAGAGGAGTTGGAGGTCATTAATTAGTCGAGTCATTAAGGATTGAAAGAAAGCATCTCGCGAGGGTGGGAGGAGGAGGAGGAAAACGGAAACGGAAATGGAAAGAAAGAAATCGTGGAATTAATTGAATGCTCTTTGTTTCCGGGAGGAGGACGAGGAGAAGGAGAGAGGGATGACTGAGGGAGGTTTTAATTTGAGTTGCGGACAGGGTCTCTGCGGACGCCATTTTCCTCCTTTCTACCTTTCCCACCTTTTGACCCTCCACGCTATGATGGATAATCCTTATTTCGTATTCCGTTTGCTGACGGAAGGTCTCCTACGAAGTGGATCGGGGCGGGAGGAGGAGGAGGAGGATGAAAAGATGTTATTACTGTCTTGGGTCTCTGGTTTCTTCTTTTTCTAAGGCTCTTTCGGGAGGAAGAGTGAATGAGGTCATCTTCTGTGAAAGGAGGCAGAGTTAATTACAATTTGCGGACATTTTGGTTTTTTAAACCGGAAGTGGTTGAATAACCCCGGTATCCGGTTCTCTCATCAAGGGTAGATGGTGTTTGGTGTTGGGTGAAATGGTTTTTGCGTCATTTTCTGTTGGCGTTGGGATTTTGTCGGAAGTTGGGACGAAATGAAAGGCTGAGGGAAAAGAAAGCAAGATGGCGGCGGATGGGAGTGGAAACGCAAGTTAGAATGCATTAATAAAGAAGTATCAATAATTCCTCTTCCTTTCTGTTCTCTTTCTCCTTTTTTTCCGTTATTCCCTCATTCGCAGAAGTCTCTTCTCAAAAGGAATTATTTAGGGAAATATAAAAATGAATATTTAACCATCCTCCGTCTCTTCCTCTGTCCCTCTCTCCCTCCCTCGGGAGCTCCCTCTTCTACCTTCCTCACTACCACCGTTTTTTGCTGCAGCAGCCTCATTCCCAGATGGTCGTTTTGCTTTTTTGGGTCTTCCGTTCTTTGTTTTGAGTTTGCCTTGTCATGTCTTCCTCCTCGTCTCTCTTTCTTATCGGTAGTTGATGAAAGGCAGAGGAAGTAGCGTTCTCTGTACCTTATAATGAATATCATTCGAAACTCAAAAAAACTCCGGTAGTACAGGTTGAATCTGTCGAGGAGGTAAATAACCGAGCTTAGCTGTATCTGTTGAACCGGAAATGGAATGTTTTTGATACAGTTGGAGGTGAGTGATTGAGCTTTGAGGGTAGAGGGGAACGGGGAGGAGCTTCCAGATTCTGTTTCGAAGAATAGAGAGACGAGGAGATGGGAATGAATAGAAGGAGAGGTGAATGAGCTTTCCATTCACCGATTGTAGTCGGCAGCGGCAAAGAATCGAATGAATAGAGAAGAAAATGACAAAAAGTCAGGTGTCGGAATTGGCGTGAAACAATCGATGAACGGAATGAACGGCCGAACGGATATTTTGTGCGTTTGAAATCGTCAAAGGGAGATGGACAAAAGACGGATTTCGAATCGAGCTATTCAAAGGAGGCGTGAAAAGGTTCCGGGCGTTCGAGTTCGCCGAATAGATTTTTGAAACTGGAGAAGATGAAAAAGAAAAAAGAAATTCAAGATGGCGGACGGTTGGAGTCTTTTCCTGTAGATGATTATTTTAGGTTAGGACGAAGTGGACAAACCTGAAACCCGCGTTTCCAAGTATCGTTCGTGTTTTCTTTGCGTGGGTTTGTTGTGACGTCATCGGTCTGAAAGATCGAACCAAAGCCCAGAAGATGGCTAGAAGAAGTAGACGTAGACGAGGAAAAAACGATTTGAATAAGAAAAGTCCATCTGTATGAGAAATCAGGGATTGTCAGGTATCCAGCTGCGTGACTTGACGAACCAGTTTCCTCCCCTCCTCCTCCTTCGGAACCTTCCACTTTGTCTTCTTCTGTCTTTTGGCGAGCTTTTATCATGCGTGACGACACTGTCCGCTATGAATCTACTTTGGTTCTGATTACTCTGTCATTTACGGAACACGAAATGATTTTTCGATCAGGTGGAAGCTTTGAGGGAGGGATAAAAGCTTTCGGGAAACCGGGTTAACCGTTTTGATGTTTCTATTATGTCGTTGGGGGTGTTTTCCGGATCTATTAGAAGATTTGGTGTAATAGATGAAGGTGTTTGGTTCGTTGGTGTGGGTTTGGAGAAGACTTTACTTCCACAGAATGGAAGTAGCTCAAGTTCAAGGTGAGTTTGGTTGAATGTCTTGAACCGACGACAGCATTTCGTGTTATCTACTATTTCACAGCTATTTTTTTGAAACTGTTGTTCATTTTTGTAATTTTTGGTTTCTCTTTGTCTTTCAGGTAAGTGTTTTGATCATCTATACCAATAATGACATCGAGAGGTGTTTGAGTCACAAGAAGAGACGGTGTGGTTGTCTGGTTTTGTTTTAATGTGGGTCTTCCAATTGTAGTATAAGATTGTAGTCTGGGAGGACCCACATTAGAACAGAGGTAGTCAATTCTAGTCTAAGGAGAGTCAAGATTCTTCATGGGTAAGATGTTGTAGATATTTATAAGTGAAAACGAGCAACAAACACGTCATAGACAGGTATGCTAGGAATAGATGGTGAGAATGTCAGGTTGGTAGACTTGGGTCACGATTGTTCAAAGCTTGGAAGAAGCGAAGTCTGCCATTTGACCTTTTTTCCTACTAAGCAGAATCTATTTATTATTTATACTGTTTCCTGTCGGAGTGTTTGAGTGAAAGGGTGTTAGGGGGTGGGAAGAGGAAAAAGATGACGAGAACGGCGAGAAACTGCGTTCCATCTCCCTCTAACGTCGTTTGTTTGTCTACCTCACGTCGAGTGGGGTTAGGTAGAGGCCACGTTAATGTTAGTCATTTCAACCTGGTTGGAAGTCCTTCACCACCGGGGAAAATGTAAATTAATTGCCTTCAATCCGTCGTGTTATAAATTAGAAACGGGAAGGCGGTGGAGGAGGAGAGGGGATGCGGTTTAAGAGTGAAGTGGTCATGTTCCTTCGGAATGACGGAGGGACGTAACATCACGAAGAAGACATTTCGAACGTGGTCCCGTCGACAAGGGAACACACACACAGCACAGTCACAGGCACGATGGTGGCGTTTGGGAAAACGATTTTGGATTCCGCGTGCGAAGACGAGTCGGTCCGTCGTCCCATCTCGTGAATCGTAAAAGGCGGTGGAGGAGGAGACACGGGAGGTTGGTGACTATTTAAGACGGAAGTACTGGAATGAGTCAGGTTGAAGGGGGTTTGGGGAAGGTCGCGAGAAGGGCCACCGGCGAAGATTTTTTTTCCGAATTGGTATTCCCATCACGGCTTCCGGTTTTTTTTTTGGCGGCGGGAACTCGGGGTGTGTTTCCGGTTCGAGGAGGGTTGTTGGTAATAAAAGGAATCGTTGATGGTGGAAAGAATTTTTTAAGGAAACACATGGTCCAGGAAAGGGTGTGTGTGTGAGTTTGTCACGTGATGGCGTGACCAGGAGGATGTATCAGGGGTGGGTGTATTCGCGTAACTCTAAGGGAACACACAAATCTGGGAAGAGCCTTTAATAATTTAAGGAACAGCTTTCCTTTCTTCTTCCTCCCCAAGCTTCCGCTCTGCTTTCAGAATTTCACGGGAAAAGTCAGAGGGAAGATAAAATTTTTTAAACAAACAGGAAATGGAAAAGTGTGGACTTAATGGAGCAGCGGTTTTCTCATCTCTCCTGCAGAGTGGTCAGTTGGTCTTCCCCTCCGTTCTGTTCGCTTTGGGTGGGTGAGAGAGGCGTTCGGGGGTCGTTTCCAGAAGGGAAAAAAAATCCGAACCAGTGGACGTGGCTAGTTTCTGCCAATTTTCCTTTTCTTTGGCCATTACGTCCGCTTCTTTAGTCTCTCTTTCGCTCTTTCTGTCGTCTTGTAGGGGTCGGTGAAATGGACGAGAAAATAAGTTTGAAGGCGTTTTCGTTTCTGTTTCTTGCTGTTGGCCGCTGTGTGACCGGGGGATGGAGGCGGAAAGTTGGGGCCGAGGGCGAAGGACTCTGTTCGGTTTTTCTTTGTTTGTTTTGTCTGACTTTTTCCTTTTTTTTCTTTCCCCTTTTGTTTACAAACATTTAGGGGACGACAGTAATTTTCGAACGTGAAAATTTTATTTTGTTGAATTTGAGCGATTTCGAATGGTTCGAAAATTGGTTTTTCTTTCCTCTCTTTTTAAAAATTGTTTGTTTGGGTCTGTTCCCTTCGTCCATTTTTAGAATGAGGAAGTAGAAGAATAGAAAATCAATCGATTGTGGTGAGAAAGTCTGTCAGGGGTCGTTGGACTGATTCCCGTGTTTGTTTTTGCTGGATCCTTTCGAGTGTTTGCAAAACAAAGCGTGCGAGGAAGAGATAAGGAAAGAAGACGGAGAAAGTGGGTGAGTAAGAGGATGTAAATAGCATACAAAGAGGAGTGAAGAAAGAAAGACATAAAGGAAGTCAGCAAACATTATCTTCAAAAATCGGACAACAACAGCGCAAATTCTTCCAAAACAAAAACTTCACCAAAGTCTTCTTTGTACTCCACCCCTCTCCGAAGAATCTGTGCCACGAATATGTTTCACTCTGCACGCACTCTCCCGTTCTGGCTTGTTATCAAGGATTACGAAACTGTCCTCGCCATGGTTTTTTGAGGAACCGAATGAAGAAAGACAGAATGCGAAGAAGAAGAAGAAGAAAAGGGGTAGGAGAAGGAGGAAAAGCGTTCGTGATTAGTTTCACAACGGAGGGCGAAGACCGGAGATAATCCGTCGCTTGAGGGTGACCAAATCCACTCGACTTGGAGATGTAGCAATCCTTTTTGGCATTCTCTCCGGTCTTTTGGAGATAAGACCCGGTGGAGGGAGGCAGGGAGGGTGCGGAGGGAGGAGAACCGCGGCGGGAACCTGAAAACATCGTCCGCATTTACGAAATCCGATATTCGTCTCGTCTTTTGGCTTCTGCCTCGTTTTTTTTGGCCTCTATGCTAATTTTTATTTGCGGAATATTTTACCTGCCGAGTGACAACGCAGATGGGAGGTTTGTGAGCCTGAACCTGACCCCCGTTCCCACTCTCCTAGTTCTTCTTAATCTACTTTTGCAAACAATTCTCAGGAAGGTTTGGTATGGTCGTTACTTTTGAAGAAAGATTTAACCGGAAATTTATTTCAAAAATAATGCACACTTACATTCCACGCGACCAATAGCGAAAGGGGTATTGAATCATTTTACCCTTTTTTATATTAAATTTATACAATTTATATATTATCAAGTATAAATCCGTTGTCTCAGTTCCGGTTGTCAGGTCCTTGTTTGTTTGTCTACTCTTTCATCTATCTACCGGTCTTATCTATTTGTCGGAATGAAAGTTGTCGGACGGAAGTGAGTAAAAATAGTTTCGGTTCTCGAGAATAAATAGATAATGAAGCCGCCATTTTGTTTTGGTTTTTTAAATAGATAAGTAAATTGATTTTTTGAGTCGTTTCCCCCGAAACGAATATTTTGTAAATAAATTGAAATTAACAAGACGTGTGAAGGAGAGAAAAACGAGTCGTGGGGCGGGGACCGAAGGGAGAGGGAGGCGGGGGAAGGAGGAGGAGAAGCCGCCCAGAGGGCCCGACCCAAGGTTCCCGAGAAGGACGGGAAAGCCGAAATTGCCGAGCTGTTGTTTCAAATTTGTTAAATTTATGATTTAATAGAATGAATGTTAAAAATTTTAAAGAAATGAACAAGGCATGCACAGGTACAGGTACAACCAATTAGTTCAGGGGTGGCCTTAATCGTTTTTTCGGTCGTCGTTTTGGTTCTCTTGTGCTCTCTTACTCTCTCTCTGGTCTGAGTCGTTTTTAGGTTTTGGGTGGTAGGTGGATTTTGTGTCTGTAGTCTGTTCTTATACTTCTTCCTTGGAGGTGCTTTTCTCGTTCTGAAGTATCTTTGTAGAGCTTGAGACTCGTTTTTCTTTCGTTGGGAGTCTTGATTTTATTTGCGTCTCAGAACTCTTGCTCTGTGGATGAGATGAAGGAAAAGAGAACCGGAGTAAAAGGAAAGGAACAAAACAGAAACGGAAAAGAATAGAAAAAGAACAAACACGACCGGAACAGCAGAGAATTAAATAATAACAGAAACAGTACAGAATAGCATAAGAATAAGAAACAAAACAAAATAGAATAAGAACAGAAATGAAACAGGATAGAATGAGAACAGAAGCAAGACAGAATGGAGTGAGAATAGACACAGAAGAGAATAAAACAGAAACGGAATGGAATATAACAAGAAACAGCACAAAACGAAGAAAAGGAAGAAGAAATAGAATTTAGGTTGAAGACTACACTGTACAGCTGTGAAGCTGAAAAAAAGCCAAACCCAAGAACGAAAAATAGTGAAGAGAAGAGAGAAAGTGACACAACAGAAAGAAAGAAGAATAAGGACAAATAAGAAAACAGGAGGATGCGTTGAAATGGCAGAAAACGAAGAAAGAAGTCAAAAAGGAGGAGAAGAAGAAGAAGAAGAAGAAGACAAGAGGCCATGTTGTCCACCACTGCCGACACTCAAGAAGCACAGCTCAGTTTATTTAGTGAATTTGACACAAGTTGTCATGTCCGAGTATAATTACCGCTCGGCCATTATCGCTGGTTCCTCTCCCGTTCAAGACCTTGAACGGCTCCCCGATAAGCTAAACATAGCCATCTCATCCCGCTCACGTTTTCCCTTCCAACACATAATTATCTCCGGTGAATCTTACCTTTTTTAAATTACACCTTTCCATCCTCCGATTTCATAACCTCAACTCCTTCTTCCTAGCATTCGTCCGTACGTCCGTCTGTCCATCCGTCCGTCCACCCGTCCACCCGTTCCTCTCTCTCTCTCTCTTTTGTTTTTTATCCGTTTTTCAGTTTCCTCCTTTTTTGTCTTGTTTTCGTCTACTCAACCGTAACACAGCTTCCAGTCTTTGGTGACTTTGTTGTTACTCCTCCTCCTCCTCCTCCTCCCCTCTAACGAGAGCTACTGTCCACCTTAAATTGTGCGGGGAAATTAGGTGTTATTTCACGGTTGGATGACATTCGGCGAGGAACGGAAATAAAAAGTGGGAAGTTGGGTTTGGGTGTTAGTCGTCGGGTGAGGTTTGCGGTTTACGTGCCAGGTTCCGAGGAGGAGGTGGTGGTGGTGGTGGTCGTGATGGGATCGGGGGTGTGGGAAGCGTTTTAAGAAATGACGTCACAGGCGCTTTCGTTTCAAGGTTCGGGTTAAGACGTTCGTGTCGACGCTTTTCCTTTTTACCCTCCTACCCAAACCCCCGTGTCACACATCACGCGACGTCTTCCTTCCCGGTTTCTCTCCTCCTCCCCCGCCCACCATTCCTTCTACCTCTTTCCTGAAAACCGCTCAACCAACAGGGAATTATAAATGAACCTGGTGGGAATTCAACCGGGTTGTGTGGGATCGTCGAACCTAAGACACAGGAAAATAAGAAATTCACTCGCTCACCCGGTTTTTGGGGGGGCGTTCGCGCAAGTATCTATTAATAACACCGTTTCCGGTGTTTGTTGTTTCTTGGATTCGTCGGCGAGTACCAGACAAGGACACACCGTCGGAGTAAACCGTTCGCATAAATAATTGAAAGACTAATTAACGGAATAATCTAAGCCGTAAAATATGAAAGACGAAGAGAGAGAGAGACCGGGAGGTGAGCCGTTACTTGTTCTTTGTCCAAAAACAACATATCAGAAGAAGAAGAGGATGAGGATGCCAACACAGCTGTGTGCACTCAGACCCCCGACTTTCCTCGGATGCATTACACCGCTAATTATTCTCATTCCGCGCGTTATTGCTTTCTAATAATAATTTTGTTATGTTGTGAAAAGGATTTTTGGGCGGGAAAGTGAGAGATGGAGGAGTGGGATGGCGGGTGGAAGAGAGAGGAGAAGGAAAAGATGGGAAAGGAGGATGTGAAATGATTTTTGATGAGACGGGAGCTTTTTTAAAAGCTTTATTATGAGCTTTGAGGGAGAGATAAAAGCTTTCGGGAAATCGGGCTGACGGTTTTGATGTTTTTATTATGTCGTCTACTACTCGGGGGTGTTTTCCGGATCTATTAGAAGATGTGGTGTGATAGATGACTTTGAGAGAGAGGGGGGAAGGAACACAAGTAGAAACAACGAAAGGGACTTGAAGCAAAGTCAAGAAGAAGAAGGAACAGGAAGGCAAGCTCAAAAGCTCCCATACTTAAAATATGATCTGGGAGATGAAGAAAGCGAACAGTTCGAACGGTTCCATTACTCAGTCATCCACACGGACCCAACACACAACCACAAGCGAAGGTGTTTGAACTTTGTTTGGAAGAAACAAATTCGTGTGTGTCGATCGCCTGTCGAAGGATACGCATGCGGATAGTCATCTATCTATTCATTCAGATCGTTAACTCGTTTTCTTCTTTTCCTCTGGAGAGGAGAAGGAGGAGGAGATGGGAGGGAGGAGGAGAACGGGTCTCTCAACCAGATACAATCAGGTTTTTTTCGTCGTGAAATGTTTTCGTCGAACGCCTGGAGACGATAATATTTTGGAGATGGAGGGACCCGGGAGGGAGTAGGAGACGGAGGATGAAGAGGATGAGGAGGAGACGCCCTCGCTGACACGACCGTAAATCAAAGAAACTCGTAGCCATGATCTCGTTCGGGGATTTCTCGCTCCCGAGAGTTACGACTCCGGCTATTCATCATGATGAATGCTTCTGGCACTCGGAGGAAGTGCACCGTCGAGAATGTGTTCTGGTGGGCCCCCAGACCCCGAGGGGCCCCCTTTTCTCTCTCTCTTCTCGGATCGATGATTAATGAACAATTTTGTTGTCGTCGCCATTGTTGTGCGGTGGATGTTGTCACCGTTGGATGACGTTGCATCCCAACAATTGTAAATCAATTAAGAGAAGACGGACATTGTTTCGACGGAAGTTCTCGCATCTCGTGAAAGATGGTTCTGCGCTCGCCGGAAATAGTTGAAAGAGCGGGTGCGGGGGGGAGGAAGAGGAGAAACCGGAAACCAGTCTTTACGTTCTTGTTGACGGTTGCGAAACTCGGATTTTGAGTTTCTCTCCGGTTTCCTTTCCTTATTTCCGCGGCTCTGATTTCTTTCTCCTCCGTCCGTCCCTCTTCCTCCTCAAATTTTTCCATTTTAATGACCGTTTTCCTTCCTCTCTTGTTACTCCTCCTCCTCCTCTCTCTCGTTTTTCTGTTGTGCTGGGGAACTTTATAAGCTGGGTACGAGTTCGAAATAACGATGTCGCGTTTTCCTCCCTTCTGAGGGCTTTTTCGTTTTTTGGTTTAGTTGTTGCTGAAGGCATTGGGTTTGGTTTGGAAGCTTTTGGGGTGTTCGCGTTTCCAGGAAGTCTGTACTTTAAAGATAACTGAAGATGAGTCGTGTTGAGTGGGATGTGGGGAAGAGGGAGAGAGAAGACATACACTGTATCACGTGGACTATCGTCTCTCTTCTAGTATTGGTTTCGTATCATGCGAACGGATTGGTTCATACAGAAACTCTGCGTTCTTGGGAGCTTTCCTTTTTCTTCTTATTGGATAGTTGGAGTGGCTACCTTTTTGTAATCAGATTTAGTAGTTTGTAGTCAGAGTTGTAGACTTTGTATTTGTAAATAGTGCGAATTGGAAGAAGGAAGAAGGAAAAAAGAGAGGAAGACAGACAGACCAACAGAGAGACAAACATACCGAATGGAAGAAAGAAAGCAATACAGAGACAGAGAGAGAGAGAGGAAGAGAGAAGAGAGATAAACGAACAGACAGACAGAAAGGAGAGAAGAACAAAACCCAAACATCTCATTCCCAGACCTTAAGAGCGGGAGTTGTGGTGGGGGCAATATTTTCAAAATTTCAGTGCACCAGGTTTTTGCTCCGTCGGCGTTCGGAAGGAAGTCGTCCCGCCCACCCGTCAACTGATTGATTATTGATTTCCCATCGTCAAACGATAAATTGCTCGCTAATCGAAATTTACATTTTATCCCAAAGAGTTGCCCCCTCCCTCCTCCACCGTCTCGTTCGACTACGCAAGCGTTTTCCACTTGTATGAACGTACGTGACTTGTGCATGCACAACACGTTCCCCCGAGAATTCGGGATGATGCTCTCCAACGAGACTTTCATCGATTCTCTCTGTTTTTTTCCTGTCGTTTGTTCTTAATCGGGAAAATCGATTATGGTTGGGGGTGAGGGGGATGAGGTGAGTTTCTCTGTTCTCGGGTTGCGTCTAACAAACTCGAAACTTTTTCTTTTCTTTTATCGTCTGTGAGTGGGTTCTTTGTGATGAATATATCGCGGGGGCGGAGGTTCTCAAAAACGTCGGGAGTTTTCCTTTGAAAAGCTCGAATATCTTCCGGTTTTTAGGGATTAAGAAAATTTCTTTTTACTTTTTGACAGGTCTTGTGGAAGATTTCCTTCCTTCGTTGCTGAATTTGGTTTCGAGTTTATAATTTCCCTCTCTGATGGAAAGCTTTTTTTAAAATTAGGAATTCAATCGAAGCTTTCGTTGTTGTGTTCCCGTGGAGGTATAAACTTTGTACAAAGACTGGGGAAGAGGGTGTGTTTTAGATTTTTCAAAGGAATTTTTTTAAGGGATGGTTGGGGGTGAGGGAGGGGTGGATTTAAGTCGTAAAACTTTCGAAGTCTTTTGTGGTTTTTTCTGAAGGGAACTTTCGGAAAAGCTTTCGACGTGTTTTTTCGTCTTAAGATTGATTTAGCTCTGACTGTCTAACCGGGTGATGGGTAGGGTAGTGGGGGTGATTTGGTTGAGTCGTAAGGACATCCAAAAGCTCTGTTGGATTGAGGTATCAAAATTAGGTTTGAATGAGTGGGCGGAAGGACGACAGAAAAATCTGCCGGGGGAGTAGAGAAAAAAGTGAGAAAATTGAGTCGATTAGGGGTTGAACGGGGAATCTGGAGGGGGTAGGAAGAGGAGGGGGTGTCGATCGCGTGCCTTTTTTCAATTAATTAAGAGCGGCGTGTTGAAAAGCGCAACAAGCTCGCGTGTCCGTTTGTCTTCCATTAACTTGATTCCATAGTTTTCGTTACTTTTTCCCGTTGAACGCTTCATTTTAATAAGGTTGACTTGTTCCTCCGACGCCATTTTCGTTATTTATCTGAACACGGAAGAGGTTATGTAACAGACAAAGTGTTAACCCAGGTCTTATTTGTAAGGTTCGTGCTGACGGAGGATGTCGTTTCCTCAGACCCAATACTTTCGTTTAGACTTTGTTACCAACCTGTTTCCTCAACAGAGCAGCTTTGACCGAAGCTCCTAACAGGTACCGGTAATAGAAGAAGACCAGGAGGCAGTGACCGGATAGACTTTTGTTATTTTCTTGAGGAGGAGGACCGGAAGTATTGTTGTTTAGGATTTTCAGTTAGGTTCGTGTTAAAAATTTTCTACAAGAGATGATGAACGTGATGGAGATTTATCCCCCTCTCTCTCTCCACCAATCTATCTCTCCTGCCTCTCTGAGAGATTTTGGTTTTGGTTTTGGTTTTGTCTATCCTTTGGTGAGAATTTTGCTTCCGGAAATTTGTAGAGAAATTTTCTGTTTGATCGGAGTTAAGCCCGAAGACCTTCCTCCCTTTATCCACCCCCCTCTCCTTCTCTTTGTCTCCTCCACTTCCTCATCCGTAGTTTTGAGTTTCATCCTCATTACTTCCTCTCGGAAGAGTTTGCTTTGATTTTGATTCGTCTCCCTGCCTTTCTCTCTCTCTCTCACACTCTCTTCTTTTGGCTACAAAGTCGGTTTTGAAATTTAATTTTTTTGTTTTTATCAATTTTTTGGGAGCTTTGGGGTGGGAAAAATTGTTGTATGGGGGTTTAGAATTGATTTGGGAGGTGGTTGGGTTGGTCGTCTTTTTGTTAGCCTACAGTAGAGGTTCCTTGTCTTGCGGGAGGTGAAAACTGCCACGAATACGGAAGCTGTGGAAGGTCAGCAGTACTTAAAGATTACCGATATATATTTATACTATCATACTGAATTCTTTTTATATGCTGGCTGAATCAGCGAATCGTCATTTTCTTTATATACAGACTTTAAGTCTATTCTCTCGTTTTAAAGGTGATCAATCTAATACCACGTCATTATTTTAGGTCTGAGGCCGATTTGACTTCTTTAGTGTATACAGTATATATGTATGTTTGTATGCTACCAAGTGCATAATTCAATTAGTCTGCTGATTATTTAGGTATCGTGTGTGAGGTGTGTGGTATGGTGGTCGAAACGCTAAGGTTGTGAGTTGGAGTCCTGTTCCACATCCTGCTATACCCAAAATTCAAACTATGTCAGCAAAGTGGGGCTTTGGAACCTCATGCCCAAAAATAGACTCAAGTGTGATTGACTCCTTTTCAGTATAAATACGTATCGTATTGGTTTAATGGGCTATCTAGTTTCCGGCCATAACTCCTTCCTTTGACTAGATTAGACTAAATACAGGAAACTGTGAATAAGAAGCTTCCGCTTTACTTCATATTTGAGGTGTTGTCAGTTAAAATAGACTAATAGCCTAAAAATAGACAAAAATGTGGATACTCTGATCTAATGATGGTGATGACTCTCAACTCAATCTCGCTCACCACAAAAGACTGAAAAATGAACGGAAGTCTGGTTCTTTGTAGTAAAGCAGATTATGTTTCGAGTCTCTTGCTGAATTAGACTAATAGACTAGAAAAATGATTAATAAGGTATTTAGGTTATCCTAAGTTATTGGGTTTCACTTCATTTCGATACGGTTGAGCGAAAGGAAGGAAGAAGGAAAGCGCGGGGGCAGAAGAAGTTTCTTTGAAATCGTTATCCCGCTTTTTCCTTTCATCTATCAGTTTCCACAAAGGAAAGTCTTTTCCACGGGTGAGAGTCTACAGAAGTTGTTTCCTCCGCCATTTTTTTTTGTTTTGCATGTGATGTCGGAGATTCCTTCTCTCTCTCCTCAACTCTTCTTCCATCAGGGACGAATGTCTTAAAAGGAAAACCTCCCCAGAAAAAAAAGGAAAATTTTTTCTCGTTTCCAGTCTTTTGTGCGGAGGAAAATTGTCTTTGTTGACGGGAATGGTGGCGGGTGGTTGGGGGAGGAGGAGGAGAAAAGACAAAGGAAATTAAATTTTTAAGAAGATTGCGAGTCGTCGGGTGAGTCATTTTGAAAGCTTTTTCTTTTCCAGATGGATTTCGGGATTAAGAAAAAGGAAAAGAGAGAAAGAGAGAGAGAAAAGTGCGTTAATGCGGTTGGCCTCGCGCCATTTCCTCCTCCTCCTCCTCCTCCATCTCTTTCGCTTCCTCTTGAAACAACATCTTCCACGGACCATTGATCTCTTCTAATGAATTTTAACATCATCGTTAATAGACCGGCTGACCACGTGTCAAAACTTTGTGTCCCGGTTTGCTCGATTACGTTCCTTCGTTCAACAGATTTTTGTGGATTTGCGATTTTGGGTTTCCACCCCCACCCCCACCCTACTAGCCTCCTCATCTCCTCTCTTTTGTTTGGTCGTCTTTTTGTAAATAAGATTAGATGGATTGAAGAGCGTTTTTGCGTGGGTGCTTGCTCACCTGTGTCATCCCTCAATGATTCATCCCTTTGGTGTGTAGGGGTTGGTTTTTGTTGTTGTTCGGATTGATGAAGATGAAAGAAGGACGGGATTTTGGTTGTTTGATGATGTGAATCGGGATATCGACCTACTCTATCTTTTGGGAAGTGTACACACTGCCATCTAGTTCAAGGGCTTTGTAGATAGGCTTAGGATAAGCTTTTGCTCACTTTTTGTTAACAATCCGTCTTTTCTTCTCTCTTTTCAGGTGAGTGAGTCCTTTTCACTAACTCCTGAGATGGATGTGAAGACTCAATCTCGGTTAAGGTGAGGTGGTGGAGGAAGAAGGTAGGCGTTGGTTTTGGCAGAGGAACGGTGTCATCGTCACCGGTTGACGTATATTCTCTTGCGGATACTCCCACGGAGATTCTTCTTCTACTTGAGGTGGTGGTGGTGATGATGATGTCGTCTTCGTCTTTTTGGTTGATGATTCTTGTCGTCGTCGTCGTCGTCGTCGTTGTTGTTGTAGTCGGTTATGGTTGTCAGATTGATTTGTCGAGTTTTTGTTGATGCCTGCGTTGGTGTCTTGTTGGATCTCATTTTTCTTTTAGTCAACGTTTCCACTCCTTGTCGAAATGTTTTCGAGACTTTTTTCCTTCTCCTGATTGTTTTGGGCGTTTTGACTGACTGATATGTCATCAAAGAGAGCGGTCACTGACTGCTTAGCGCGTGTTTGGATGGGTTAAAACTTTAACGAAGGGATTTACATTTATTTCATAAATAATGCACACTTTTGGTTTTTTTATTCTCAGGATGGGTTTTGTGCTGTTGCTGTTTTATTATTGTTTCAACTTCATTCAGGTTTTGTTTGGCGTTTCTTCCACGTTTTGAATTTTTTTTAGGCTGTTATTGTCATGACTTCTTTCATAAGTAATGCACATTTTGGTTTTAATTTCCAAAACGTATTTTTTGCTGCTGTTGTTGGTTTATTATTTGAGCTGAGTTCGGGTTTGGTTTGGCGTTTCTTCCATGTTTTGGACTTGAATTTAAGATTTTGTTACCCGGTTATTGGCAGTGATGATTTCTTTCATAAGTAATGCACACTATTGTTTTTAATTTCAAAAACATGTCTTGTACCGTTGCTGTTTTATTAGTATTTCAACTTCATTCAGGTTTGGTTTGGCGTTTCTTCTATGCCTTGGGCTTTGTATCGATACCGATTTATTTCATAAGTAATGCACACTTTTTGCTAAGAACGATTCGTTTTGCTTTTCTTTTTGTTTGAATTTCTGCTCTACTTCACTCTCTGATAGATCTTTGTGACTTTACGTATATTTCGGTCTCGTTTACGGGGTTGGTTCCATCCTTCCAGAGAGAGCACCCGTCGGGTTTATCCTGTAAGCTTAAGTTTTGTCATCCCTCAACCCCCAACCCCTATGGCTTTGTTATTTTTAAATAATTTTTCCTGTTGTGTGTTTTCGAACGTTTCCTTCCATGTTTTGATCTTCAGCAAGTACTCCTCCAGCCTTGTTTCCTTCTTAAGAAAGCGATGAGTCTTTCTAAGTTTATTCTGTCATCACTTCCTTCCTGGTAGGATGTCGTCTTCTATACTTTGATCGGGTTTCCTTTTTTAGTTGTTCCCTGTAGTTTCTTCATTTTTCAGACAGACACTCGGATGGTGTTGAAATGACGTCACGGTCGATAGGTGGTGCTTGAACCTGAATATCAGAGCTCAAAATCATTTCCGGAAAGAGAAGTCCACCCAAAAACAAACCTCCCCGAAGGCACACGCAAAAATAATGTGTTCAATCAATGAATGAAGTTTTGAAAAACCTGAACCTGAATCATTCCGGGAATAAAAAACCGACGAAATGACCGAATCGTTTAAAACCCAATAAAAAAAAATTTTTGGAAAACGATTTGAATGAAATTTCAGGTTCGTTTGTTGTTGTTGTTTAAGGTACGCCATTCTCTCCGTCATTAATCGAAGAGACTAACGATGGCAGTAACAACGTTAACGAGGACCGTAAACAAAATGAGAGAGAGAGAGAGAGAGAGGAGGTCGTTTAAATGTCTGTTTTAATAATTCGAAAATTGCTGTAATCAACAAAAGGTATAACAACCCCGGAGGGATCTTAACTCATCTTGGGTGGCTGGGAGGTTTCTCCCCGGTTGTCTCGGGTCTCTCACAACCCGGATAAGCTAAACACGTAATCGTAATTAGGCGGTCGGTCGCGGTCCAAATTGGAAAGCGGTTGCTTCACGGAATTAAAGACCGGGTCTCAAATGCAAATAAAAAATTTTTTTGTTTCGTGGATTTCGATTTGTGATTAGCACGCGAAAGGTAAACATGGTCCTTTCGGATACCCGAACCGCCATTTTGTCTTGTTTTCCGGTGAATTTTCGGTTAATGGTGTTGAAATTTTTATCATCTTTAGGTTCCTCTGGTGTTTGTCAGGCACGAAGGCGTGATCGCGGTTTAGTCCTCGTTACCTTTTTCTTTTACCTTTGGGTCTTTGTGTTCCCCCCTTCCTCTTGTCGACAACGTAATTCGTCATTTTCGTTTGTTTGTGTGTGTTTCTTCCAGGTAGCTTTAATTATTAGTGTCGTGTTTAACGGTTACTAATCGGCCTTAATACCTGGGATGATGGGTCGCCATCTTGTTAGAAATTTGAAATCGGGTTTGTGACATCTAAATCAGAAACTGGTTTCTTACTTAGATGTTGGCCTAACAGTTTCCTTTCTATCTCAGACTGCGTATCTTGACTGTGATTATCAGGTCTGTCGTTTGTGACAAGGTTTTGAATGAATCTCTCTGACGAAAGTCTGAAAGTTGGACACCGTTTACGACGTCGTTTCTCGCAAATCTCACGAATTTTAATCTTTCGCACAATTTTCCAGGTTCGTGCCTGTTAAATCTGATTCACCAAAAACAAAATCGCAAGAGTTGGGTCTAGACCCCATCAACTCATTCGCAGAGAACTGCTGTAACTACTACAACAAAGACAACGACGCAATCGATCACAGTCTCAAGTGGCAGCAATGTCCCAGAAACTATTGTGGACCGCCAAGAAATATCCTATACATGCTCCAGTAAAAGTGATTAATGAGGAAAATCTATAATATAATTCCCGGTGATTATTCATAATCGCCAAGTAAGCTTCGTGAAGGTGATAATTTACTGAATGTTTATCACATTTACCGACTAGTTTATAAAACATCCAACTCGTGATAGGAAGTTTGAGTAAAATATTATTAATTTCCCCGACGCCATCTGTAGATTTTATAAACTATAAACTATCCAGTAAATATGATAAATATTGATATATGTCACGGTTAAAGTGATAAATCCGGCGAATATATTAATGATTCTCTGCGATTATTCATAATTATCAGCTGAGCTAGATGAATTTGACAAATTAATGAATATTTATCACATTTCCCGGCTAGCTTATAAAATATCTAACTCCTAATTTGAGCAAAATTTTATTAAATTCAACATTACAACTCTGAGACTTTACGAACTACTCGGTGAATTTGATAAAAACACGTTGCGGTAAAAGTGATAAACCTAAAAAATATCCCCAATTCTCGGCAATTATTCATAATCACCAACTAAACTTGTTTATTGCGACAGGTTACCGAGTATTTATCACATTTACCGGCTAGTTTATAAAATCTCTCACTCATAATGGAAATTCAAGCAAAGTTTGCTCGAATACTCTGCTTCTGTCGTGAGCATCTAAGCCAAACTCTTAGTTGGTGATTACGAGTAGTCGCCTTGAATTATGTGTGTATCCGCCTCATTTATCACTTTTACTCGTCACTTTATAAACTCTCCAGGCTAATTAAAATTTTGCTGAAATTATGAGTTGAATAATTTATAGACTAGTCGGTAAATGTGATAAACATTCAGTAAATTATCACCTGCACGAAGCTTAGTTGGCGATTATGAATAATCTCCGGGAATTATATATATAGTCTCTGTATTAATCACTTTTACTGGATAGTTTAAAAATTATTCAACTTGTAATGTGAAATTTAATAAAATTTGGGTCAGTTTAAGAGTTAGATATTTTATAAACTAACCGGTAAATGTGATAAGCACTCAGTAATTTGTCACATTAACCTAGTTGGTGATTATGAATAATTGCCGGAGATTATATATGTATTCTCCTCATTTATCACTTTTACTGGAGCATGTATACGATATTACTTTCTGGTCTGTATAATAGTTGTTGGGACATTGCTGCCATTTGAGATCTTGATCGGAGTGTCGTCTTCTTCGTTACAGTAGTTGGAACAGTTCTCTGTGAAGGAGCTGATAGTATCTAGGACTTTGCGATTTTGTTTTGGTGAATAAGGTTCGATAAGACAGAAACCTGGAAACTGGTGAGAAAGATGAAGGGAAGGAGGAGAGGAGGAAGATGGGAAACAACATTTGTCGCGACTCAGATAAATAATTTGAATAAACAAATTGTTTAAACAAAGTCGTTTTACATCTGTTCCGCGTTTAATTGTCAGACTGTTCGGGATTTGAGAGGGAAGAGAGGATGTGGGGATGATGGACCGGGAGATATGACCTGGAGAACAAATGACTCAACGATCCGAGAATAGCCCCTCGAGGATGTATGTGAGGAGGTCGGTGTCAGGTTCAGGTGACTCTCCTCCCGTTCTACCTTCCCCGTACCTGTGACCAGAGATGTTGGTCGAGAATAATGCGAGTTGACGGTTTTATTTTTTAGTTTTGTTTACGATGTGCTTTTTGTCGTCGTCGTCGTCGTTGCGCGTCTGTAAATTTTCATTATTCTTAACGACTTTGGGAGTGTTTTGCATGTGCACCGAGAACACCCACGGATATGTCACCAACTGAGTCAAACGGACGTGTCTTGACATGGTCGCATCGAAGGAAAGAAAGAAAGGAAAAAAATTTTTTTTTATGATTTGTTGTTATAACTCACGACAGCGATGGCATAAGAACACAAAAAGACGAGAAATCGGAGGCGCCTGAGTTCGTTAAAAGAGGAGGTTTGGGGGTTGGGAGGGCCGGGGAAAACAAAACGCACGCGAGCGTTCGTGAAAGTTGTAAATATCGCTACCCACAACCCCCTTCGGCTATTTCACTCTTTAAATCCGCTCCTGTATAGACGATTTTGTTTGTGTGCTCGTTCGAAACTGTCTTTAAGGTTTCTAATGTTGCTGTTGGTACTGCTGCTGTTATTGTTGAACGAAAGGGAAACATCCGAGAAAGGGGGTTGAATGCAAGGGTCCTTGAAGAAGTTTCGGTCGGAAGGTTTCCAATGGTTAAATCATGTGCCTCAGTCAATCCTTCTGGCGAAGGAAGTTTCTGCTGCGTTTTTCCCTTTTTTCCATCCCTTAATGAGGAAGAAAGGAGCTTTTGAGAAAGAGGGAGGTTGGAGAGGAGAGAGCTTTTGCCTGCCACTCAAAACTGTGCTCCGATTTTTCTTTTTCATTTTCCTTTCAGTCAAATCATCAGTTTCATTTTATTTTTTTTAATCAGTGAGTTAAATTGGATTTGAAACTAAGGGATGAAGGTTTGGGGGTAGTTCTTAAAGGCGGAAGGGTAGTTTTCGGCCAGATGCAAAAATACTGGGCGGAGGAGGGAATGAAAATTTTTTTTGACTGTAGGATTTGAGGAATGGGTAAAAGCCCCGTTGAAGATTTTGGAAATTATTTTGCCGAAGTGCGAAAAACATCTTTTCAACCCCTTCTTTAAGGGTTGGTTTTGGTTTTCTGGCTACATTCTACACCTCTTGATTATTGGACGGATCTCTTGGTTTTGATTTGCCTTCCTGTATCCTAGAGATATCGCCGAGAGAGGTGGGACTTTTTTTTTCGTACTGGATGTTCCTTCGCCAACCTTTTTCCTCTTCTTTTCATCCCCCACCCCTACCACCCCCCGACGGATTAAAGTAAATAAGTTGTGCAAAGTTTTGATTAAGCGAAATCGACCGTGGCCAGTCAACTGTATTAAGCTCTTTCGGATGCTCTCGCTCTCCCTTTTATCTCGTTTTCATCTCCTCTGCTTCTCTATTTGCTCCCTTTTACTCCTCCTCTTTCTCCTCTTCCTTCTCCTCCTCTCCTTTTCTCTCTTTATCCTCGCATATTACTTTCCCTTCCTCCTCCTCGTCTCCTTTTTTTCTCGTGAAATTATACAAAAATTGGGTGAACCCGAGAGGAGGAGATTTTTCTCCCGTGTTTTGCATTTGGCCGAATCGTTTCCTTCCCCTTTTCCTCCCTACCTAATGCTGTTGCTTATGCTGTTGCTGCTGCTGCTGCTCCTGTCCCTCGGTTTTTCCTCATCGACTTTAAATTATGGAATTCCTCAGCGGAAGAATTTTTTTTTTCATTTTGGGTTTGTGCTGACCCTTTTCCTATTTTTTTTCCTCCATCTCTTTGTCGGATCTCTTTTTATATTTAATATTTTTTTTAATGCGAGGAGGGGGTTGGGGATGAAAGTAAGGGATGAGATTAAAGTCAGCTCTTCGAATTAAAACCCCGGAGAATCCTTCTCCACCCCCGCGCCTGACTTGTAAGCTCTGCAGCCATTACATCCACCAAAGTCCCTAAACTGGGATTTTAAAAGTGGTTCGTAGCATGTTTCCAACCCCCTCCGAATTCCATCCACCCCCTCCCGCTTGTACTTCCCAAGAGACTGCTTAAGGGGTTGTTATCGAACATTTTCCGAAGACGGGGGTCGAGAGTTTCCTCGGGAATTCGGGTTCCCCGGGTTAACAAATTTCGGAGGTTTTTTTTGTGTTCGTGTTCTTTTTGCGGTTTCCTTTGAAAAGAGGATTGAAGGTGGATAGGGTAGATGAGGGGTGGGGGAGTGGGTCGAGAGGAAAGCAATTCGCTTATTAAGATTTTATGCATGTTTTTGAGGGTTGGGAAGGGAAGTTGTCGAAGGGATGCTGGGAGAGGTCGTGAGGGTTTGGAGCTTTTAACAGAATCTGCTTAAGCGATTTTCGTTTTCCCTCAGCTTCTTTGGAATATATTCTGATGTTCCAGGGTTTGGGAAAGTAGATGGGGAGGGGGTAGGAGATGAGTGATAGATGCTGGAGAGAGGTCGCGGACCAGGGGAAAAACAAAAACAAACTTGAGAAGCCGTTAGGGTGTCATCTTTGACTTAGCCACTACTTTTCGAGATTTGGTTTGCATCGGTATTTTTAAGCTGTAGTTTCACTGCTGTCGGAGGCAGAATGTAAATACAAAAGGATAAAGGAGTTGAAAGAGAGCAACGAAAACAATTCCGTCCCCGTGGGTGACTTTTTTCAATCAAGAAATCCCGAACATCTGCATAGGAGGCACGAGAGAAAAAGAAATGGAAACGGTGGTGGTGGTGGTTGAGGGATGGAGAAGAAATGGAGCGCAATAAACAAAGGACTTGCATCAAACTTCCTTTCAGAAACACGAGTGGGATGGAAAGGAGAAAAACAAAAGCAAAAAATGACGTTCAAAGCTTACGCAATATCAATTTTCTTCCGTTCTTGGAGGGCTTGCTACCCCCCGGTACTCCACCCGCCTCCTATTCCTCATTCTCTCTGTCTCTCATTCCCTTTCATTCCCTTCCATTCCCTGCCATTCCCTCCGCCCTCCGGGCTCTCCGAGGTCCCGAAACCCTAACTAGTCGTCCTTTGTCGGTTCTTTTTCTTTTTTTTCTGTCTCATCGGAGACACGAGTTTGCATGTAATGAGTTTCACGAGGGTTCGCGGATTAAAAATTAAAAAAGAAAAAGAAAATGGCGGCGGCGACGACAGGGTGAAGCTTTCGAAGGGTTGGTTTGATTTTGCAATTCGAATTTGAAATCTTTGGCGTGTAAGTCTTGAGAGTTTTCTCAGGTTGGATGTCTAGGTGGTTGAGCTGTCATCAGATTGATGGATGAGTTTGTATTTGAATAGTTTTGTTGTTATCTACTTCCGGAAGAGAGAGAGATTAGATTTCAATCGATTCTTTAAGTAAATTTTAGGTTTATCTATCATCGAATGGGCTTTGAATTAGGCCTTTACTCACAGATTAGGGAATCAGTTAGCGTAATGTATTTCCGGTGAGGCGAAAGCCTTTTTACTGAACGGCTGTCGTTGCTGCCACCACCACATTGATTGTGTCTGTCTGTAGGTTTGTTTTAAGTGTGACGACTTACTGAACGTTCGAAAACTAATAAGCAAACCATTCACAAGCCTCTTTAGTTATACTACTATTCGGGTAGTATATCAAGTATAAAGTGCACCAGATTGTAATGAAGACCGGTTAGGTACAAATATGTTTAAAGGAAACGAAACAAAACGTGACGAAACTTCTCAGAACATCTTATAACTAAAACTTTAAACCAAGTTCAATACAAAACACTCCAATACTAATACTATACTATGATATTATAGTATAAGTATGAAATATTAATCATGCGAGTAGTTTTTAAACCAAAAATTTTTGTGATTTTATTATAACAACCGTAAAATACAAATGTCATCTTATATTCCAACTGATCAATTTCATTAAATCCTAAATTGACATATCATTCAGTTTTAGTAACATCGATAAAGGACGTCATTTTGCAAAATCTCACACTAATTTTCTGGAGGCTAAGAAAAAGTATTTATAATTGAAGATCTCTTAACAGCAATATTTCGACTTGCGAATTAGAATATGACGTCACGGACTGAGTCGTGTATTAATGAGACGCACATTATAAAGAAATATATCTGATATATTATATTATATATATACTTAAAAAATGAGGTATATATAACTATAGGAGGGCTAGAAAAGTTGTTTGGAGTGTTGGGAGTTCTCAGATAAAAATTTTTCAGTTTCGTCGTGTTTATCAGTTTCCGGTAATGCGAAAACCGGAAGTGTATAGGAAGAAAGCTCGATTTTGAGGGTTGAAGGGTTTGTTTTATGTTAACGACGTACCCCAGCATCTTTCCCTTCCTCTCTGGCTCATCCTCCACCTCCTCCTTGAGCTAGTAATCATCCTCTTTTTTTATTTTCTTTTGATAACTGGGAAATTATTCGCTTCGTTGGTTCTTTACAAAATCGTTTTCGTTCCCACCCCCTCCCTTCTACATCCCTTCAACCCCCAACCCCCGTCGTCTTTAAAGAAGTAAAAATTGAAATTGGTGATTAACCCGATCGATGAAGCCCCCGATTGTGAGTATCAGTCAAAACAATTACAACATCCCCGAAAAGAAGTGGGCATGATGCCACATGTCACTCGCATGCGTTTCACGAAATTAAAACCGGAGGAGAGGAAGAGGAAGAGGAGGAGGAGGAGGTAGGAAGACGTGGAGGAGGGAAGAGGAAACGGGGAGGTAGAATGGGACGAAAAAGGTTTTTTAATACCCCCGGTGAAGGAAGATGTCAAATGAAGCGGAGGGAGGGATGGAAGGTAGTCCTCCGGGATGAAGGGAGGCCAGGAGGGAGGTTAATCTGGTCGGAACCGTCTCATTGTCCCATTGTCCTCCGATTGCTCTTCCCATTGTCTGCGTCCGTTCCCTACGATGTCCTCTTTTGTCCTCCAACGTAAACACTTTATTACCATGTTGTTCGTGTGTTCAATAATATTGAAATGATGTGTCCCTCCCTCCCTCCCTCCCATCCTCCCTCTCCTTCGTTCCCTCGGGATGATAATCCTCATGTCGGGTCGGTGAGAAGGCTTTTCTGGAGATGAAAGGTTTGTTTGGACTGACAACAGTTCCCTGAAGTGTTTGTTTCCTTCTTGTAGCTGATGTTCGGTTCTCCGTTCAATTTCAGCCGTCTTCTTGTGTAGTTTCAGGTTCATACCTGATCCCAAATATGTTCTGAATGCTTATAAAAGCTCTTTGCTTGGAGGTTTTCGATTCTGTTGATTTCAAAACTGGTTCTTTGTAATTTCCGTTCATCTTCTCTATAAATTTAGGATACTTTCAGGTTCGTACCTGATTTTTGTTCTAAAAATTTTTCGGATTATCTTTTTGACTCTGGATATTTGGCAATTTCCAAAATCAGCATTTGCTTCTTCTTTACATTTTTGTTGCGGTCCTTGTTTCTTCCCCTACAAACTGAAACAGGTTTCAGGCTCGAACCTGACTTCAAATCAGTTCTGAACCCTCAAAAACCTCTTTGGTCGAAGGTGTTCGATTTTGTTTTCTTTAAAACTACTCTCTTGTAGTTTCCGCTCATCTTCTCTGAAAATTTAGGATACTTTCAGGTTTGTACCTGATTTTTGTTGTCCCTCTGCTTGTTCTGTAAGGTGCTTGGAATGTGTTTTTGGCTCTGGTTGTAGAAAGTTTCCAAAATCATGATTTGGTTCTTCTTTTCGTTTTGGCTGTGTTCCTTGTTTCCACTCCTACAAGTTGAAAGAGGTTTCAGGGTTCCTGTTGGCATTTAAGGTATTTTTAAGTTTGTACCTGATTTTGGTCGGTTTTCTTGCTTCTTTTGAAAGCTTTCGAAGTCTAGTTTTAGGTTTGGTGGTTTTGGTTTCCTGTTGTTTAACTTCTTTCTTTAAAATCAGAAGGAATGTTTATCAGGCGTTTAGCTGATTTTGGGGGGTTTTTCTGCTTTTGCGTTTCTTTTTGTAAAAATTGAAACAAGTTTTAGGTACGTACCTGGTTTTTGTTTTATTTCTGTGGTTTTTAAGTCGATGGGAAATTGTTTTTCGTTTGGTCGGATTTTTTTCTTGTTTGTACACAAACAAATCCTGCTGACTTTGGAATGTAAAATTCCTGTTTTGGTTCCTGCCGTCCGAAAAACTCAAAAAAGTCTCGGAACCTCGAGTATGACTCTGTTGTTCTCTTGTAATCTCGTTTATTTTATACAAAGGAGTGGAAGGGAGACCTTCACCTGATTCTGACAGGTAAACTTCTTAAGTAAAGCTCAAACTCATCCCTTTTCGACCTCCTTCTTCTCTCTTCTCGTACTTCCTTTCCCCCTGACGACAACAACAGCAGTAGCAGCAGGAAAAGGTTTTAAAAATAGAAAGGAAAGGGAAAAAGTTTTTGTTGAGCGGGGCTGAGCCGATCAGCCATTTTCTCTCTCTCTTGTGATTTTATAATAAAAAGGAAAAAAGTCTTTTTCTTTGCTACCCCTGAAGGGGTGAGGGGTGGACGGGGAGAAGTCTGGGGGTTGAGGTGAATCGTTAATCGCGCCTACAAAATCCGGAAATAAAGTTAGCAGCAGAATGCGTAAGTATTTTAATTACGAGAGCGGCACTCTTAGATGTAGAAAGCGTCTCTCTCTCTCCCTTCATCCTTTCACCCTTCTGCCGCTCCTGCTCCTGCTGCTGCATGCTTCCACTGCCACCCCTTCGTTTAGGGAAAAGTTCAAAGTGAAAGCAGCGGCAGTGCCATGATTGGAACGTCCGGACCTCTCTCTCTTCTTCCCGTCGCTACCAACCTCCTCTCATCTCTCTCTCTCTCTCCGTCTTTCTCTCTCCCTTTCGCTCGCTTCCCTTGATGATGGAAATTCCGAGGGTTCAAATTCAAAATGGCCAGCGAGAGTCTGTGATCCACGAAGAGGAAGAGAGAGGAGGGAGGAAGGGAGGTTTTCTAATTGCGAGATTCCTCTTTCCTCCTTCTTTCGCTTCTTTTTCCTGTGTGTATTTCGTCCGCCTCTCTTCTCTTATTCCCTGCCTCCTTCTTCCTCTTCACGGAGGGTAGAGAGGCAGAGGGAGGGAAAGCCTTTATGGAGAGAGAAAAAAATTTTTTTTTAATATTTTATACTGAAAATTATTATTAATGGGCCTAATAATGTAGCTTTAAGTGTTTCTCGATCCTTTTCATCTCCTCCGCCTCCCTCCTTTCTTCCTCCTCCTCCTCCTCCACGTTCTTTTACTCTCTGGTTCCTCTTTCTCATTTTGAAACTGTTTTTGTTCCCTCCTTTTTAGAGTTAAGTATTAAAAAAAATTTTTTTTCTGTTGTCAATTAATATTACGTCCGCTTGTAAACGCTGTTGTTAGCTGAGAGGTAGAGGGGTGAGAGAGGAGAAGAGGGAATTATAAAGGTTGAGTGGAAAGAGAAAGGTTCTGAGGAGGCTGTTAATTTTGGTCTTAACACTAAAGTCCTTTGATATCAGAGGAAATTTAGTTTTTGATTTTTTTTTTATTTCAAATGTTTGCTGTTGGAAAAATGTCTGATGTACTGGATGGTGTGGGGTTTGAATGTCTTGGTTTTGTGTTTCCTGTCGATCGAGATGTCGAATTGAGACTGAGTTTTGTTGTTTGGGTTTGTTTTTTGTTTTTGTTTATTAATTGTCTTAAAATTGCTGTTGGTAGTTTTGAGAATTGTCAGTGTTCGAATTTGGTTTTTGCTTAAAATTTCGGTTTTTAAGGTTCTTCTTTCTTTTTGTTTGTGTTGTTATTCCTTCGACTTCTTCTCTGTCGTCCCCTTGTCTACTTTGCTTTCTGTTTTATTCCAGTTCCTTTCTCTTATTCGTTTCGTAGCTTTTGTCTTGTTTTTCTTTCCTGTCGGTTTCGTACATCAGCCTTGTAAAACTCTTTTTTGTCTTGTATCTCTACTCTTCTGACACCTTCTCAGACTCTAACGTAGATTAGATTCTGTTAACCGGAAGTAGCTTTCCGCATTTTGTTTTGTCCGACGTTCAGCTTAATACAGCTGATCTTGATGAACTAACAAGACTTCTGACATCTTCAGGGACAATAACTGTTTTCTTCCGACACAGCTGTTACATCTATTTGTCTCGTACTACTCTTCACTACACTATTATCTACTCTCAAAATTCCCAGTTCTATCTGGTGTTCTCCAGATAGACAGGTTAGAATAGGACCAACTACTTGTTATCTTGAAATTAAAGACAAGGAATAGTTTATCTACTAGATAAAAGAAAAAAGTTTTAGAGATGATCGTTAGGTAGTTCGATACTTAAAATTTTTCTTTGTTTGGGGGTCTTTCTGTATATTATTGACAGTTTCATTTATATGATCACTGATTTCCCGGTTGTTTGCTGTCTCCTGTCTGTTGTTGATCGAAGTCTTAACTTTTGCTCAGTATCTACGTTCTGTTTGGTGTTAGTATCTCTCTATGTCAGCCTTTTGGCTATCATACCCCTCATCTCAGTTGTAACTGTTTCAACTTTTAACATCTGTGATTTATATTAATATTAATATATAGGGATTGAGGAGGAGGGAGGAAGGGATTTTACTTTCCGAAAGTTCCAGGGGCTTTGTTTGGGGGTTGGTAAGGGTGGATTCTGAATCTTATCGGTAACGAGGGTGAGTTTTAAAAATATTCGAGGTAGTGACATTTGAATTCGTTGGTATCATTCGTCGTCGAGGTTTTGGAAAGGTTTTCGACTTGGAACAAATTCGAGTAGAAAATATTCAGGAGCGAGTCTAGGTCGTAAATTATAGTCTGATCATCACAAGAGACTTTTGTAGTTTTCCTATCATTTCCTTTGGATCATAACTGTTTATTTATTTATTTTATTTCCGGTCATGAGGATAAGTAGAAAAGGCGAAGAGGAGGGTGGGGAAGGGGGTAGGAAACATGATAAAAGAAGAAATTGTCCTGAATAATGATAATAATCTCTCTTGAGGATGATTTAAGCCAGCATTATCCGGGACACAGAGAAAAAATTGAGAGGAAAGGAGCGGAGTCGGGGCGGTCGTCAACATCGGATTATTGGATGAAGCCTTTTTGGAAAAAAAAGGTTTTCTGTTGAAACCCCGCCTTCTCTCCACCTCCCTCCCTCTTCGCCTTTCTTTCTCTTTTGTTGCTTAACATCTCCCTCCTCCATATTTTTTTTTGTCCTCTCGGTTTTGGGTGTGCTTACCTACCACCTGTTCACTTTGCCTGGTTGTCAGAATCAGATTTTTATTTCGTTGTGTCGGTGGTGGAAGCATTGCAACGGACAGCATCAAAGGTTTTTTGAGGGTTGTGAGGTCGTTTTTGGGCTTAACGTCCGTTGGCGATTTGCTGGAGTGTTTGAGATGAGGTTTTGGGTGGCCTTTTGAGTTTTCTTTGTTTCCATTTTGTACGTGTCCTAGCTGATTGGCTGTTGGGTGTTTGAGCTTTAATCCGGTTCTTAATTCCTTAGTCTTGTCTCTTTCCGGTTTGGTGATAATCTTTCCATGATGAATCGTATTTGGGTGGGGTATGTCCAAGTCAAAACCTGCAACCAAGAGGAAGGTTGAGTCCTTCTTCACGCTGTCATATTACTCACATAGTCGTTCTGGGAGGAAACTGAGGAGATGCACTACTCCACCACAGGAATAATTTGAGTTCTTATCAATTTCACTAGCACATATGGTCTTCATAAGACTTCAGAACAGCTATACAGTCTTCATAAGACATGGTAGAACAGAAAATATGAAAAGAAACGTAAGAAGATTTGTTCTGAAATCGGGGGCTAATTTTAGGAAAAGATTTTATTATCATAGCTGTATATCTAGAGGGTATATAAGTATGTATATTATAGATAAGTATACCTAGAATGTGGTCAAAGGTGCAGCAGGATATGAAAATCCTCCCCAACAATCCAGAAAAGAGTGTCCTGGAGAAAAGGTACGAAAGAACCCTTTGATAAACTGAAAAAGAAGAAGAAGATATATATCTAGAAAGTAGAAGATTATATAACTATGTTATATCGTTTAGTATATCTCTTAGAAGTCAGTGATTTAGGGGTCAAAGGGTCTAACTAAACAAGATGATGGTTTAGACCTAAAACCCCCTCACAAATCCTGTTTAAACTCAACTCATCATATCGTATATCAAGTATATCTATTGTATAACCATTGTATATCGAATTAATTAGTTTATAAAGATATTTATCATTTATATCGTGTGGATGCTTAAACGGTGTTTATTTCAAGACAGGATCGGTTGCAATCTTTTTTTAACTGTTAGCTTTGACTCCTGTCTCTCTCTCCTTTTGGAAACTTGTCATGGAATCGTCACAAAAGACCACCCTCCGCATCCCTCCGCCGTTTATACAAAACCTTAACCCCGCAAAACCTGAGAAAGACGGGTATTGTGACTCAATTTTTCAAAAATCACAAAAAGGCAATTGACTCGAAGTTGGGTTTATGTTTAGCTTATGAGACGGCTGTGTTTTTAAAAGTAATAACAAATACATGGAAAGGAAATTTGGGATTTTTGGTTCTTTTGTTCCGAATGATTGACAAGTGGAACTGGAAACTGGAGGCAGGGGCGGAGGAGGAGGGATGTGATTGTAAAAGCACCTTTAAATAAAATAAAAAAAATTATTTTTATTTATGGGCTCGTAGAGAGGTTAGGAGGAGGCAGAGGGAGGATGGGAGGGAGTGAGGGAGGGAGATCGTGTGTTGGAATATTCGAAATTTTCGGTTGAATCACGTTCATTAATTTAATTTTTTTTTATTAAATAAAATGCGTGGAAGGCAAGAAAGAGGAAGAGGAGGCAGAGGAGGAGGGTGGAGGAGAGAGTAGAAGAGAAAATTTTTTTTTTGGGTTTTCGTTTTTAAAAAGTCACGTCCTCCGGTAATGTGGAATTAAACGATGCGTGCTCGGCTTTTTGGACACGGACTGACTGACCCCCTTGTTGTTGTTGTGTCTCTGGAAGTGTGAGTTAGGATTTTGATGGAGGCTCGTTTTGGAAGAAGAGAGAAAGGTTGGGAAGGTGGGGAGAGGGAGGAAGGTTATAAATAAATCGGAAGTTGTTGGTTGTTGTTGTTCAACCTTAACCCATCTCGAAGGGATGATTTCAAATTTGGCCGACATGTTTATAAGTATTGTAGTAACCCTCCAAATTGGTGTACCTGACTCGGACTGATGTGACTCTAGTAGAGTGTTGGTATGAAATCTATGTGTCGGATTTATGGAGTCAGAAAGGTGTCAGGTTCATAGTCACTTAGAAATTCTAACCTAGAATTAGACTAGAAATGGGTTTAAATTCTTTTTGAGTTGTGTTGGTACTGTTCTTGATCAGTTTCTGGTTCTTGTTTCACCGGAAGTGAATGATTTTTAGACAAGTTCAGAGTCTGGATGAATAAGTTAGACTTGGACCTTCTATTCAACGGTTATATGGGTGTCTGGGTCTTTTCTTGTCTTTTCTGGTCCTCCTCCTCCTCTCTGTTTTCTCGTGTTCTCCTTTTCTGCTTTCTTTCTGAACCGTGTGTCATTGTCTATCTGTGTCTTTCTCTTCCTCTTTCTTTGTTTTCTTTTTTTCTGTAATGTTTTTCGTTACTCGTAATACTTTCTCTGTGTCTGTATCTCTATTTCTAACTATCTTTCTGTTTTCTTTGTTCGTTTTTGTAATGTTTTTAATAACTGACTAAGCTCCTTTTGTTTCTGTCTTTATCTGACTGTTTTCTGTGTCCTTGTCGGTGTCCCTTTTCCCCTGTTTTTCTCCCTGTTTGTTTCTGTTCTTTCCATTTTTTTCTGTAGCGTTTTCGTAACTCTGTTACACTCTCTTTAATCTTAAATCTCATCTGTACTGTCTGTTTTCGTCTCTTTTACTGTGTCTTTCTATCTTTCTGTCTCTTCTCTCTCCCTCTGTGTTCTCTGTTAATATTGTTGACTTGTTACTGACCTATTTTCGTCTTTTTTTGTTTCAGGTAAGTCATTTATCAACACATAAACCATGAGAGGTGGACGGATTTGTCTATGTAAGGACGCTGTCTCTCAGTCTTCGGTCGTGGTGTTGTGATGATAATCGCGCCTACATCGAACTATATCGACTTGGAAACAATCTTCGGCCGAAGACTTCGTCATAAAAATCATGAGAGATGCTTTAATGGAGAGAAGACTATCATCTTAATGGCACTTAAGCCGGTCGTAAAAACTGAACGAACACGGTCAGTCAGGGACGTAGTCTCTCCGCTTCTCATCGAGAGTTTGCTTTTGGGTTTTTGTTTCTCGGAACACATTTTCCGCTTCCGTTTCCGTTCTTTGATCCTTTTTTTTAAGGAAAACCGACTGTTGTTCTTTTCCTTATCCTGTTGTCTTTTTTTCCGTTATCGAGAGAACATTGTTCCGTGAAGCGAACGGCGGATAACTAAATGAGCATTCTGCTGAAAGAGATTGTCGCCCCCTTCCGCTCGCTCGACTTTCCCGGCATATTTTCTTTGTAAATTCTTTTCCATCAAATGAGCCATGTTTTTTAAGCGTTGGATTGGGGTGGAAAGGATATAGGAGAAGAAGGCTAAGGGATGGGTAATGATGGGGGTGTGTTGACGATGCTCGATAACATCAGCTTTGTGATTTACATCCCTTATTTAGAATTGAAAAATTTTTCTCTGAAGAGAGTCCGTCCACTTAAAAAAATGACTCACGATTGGTTTCTACGGATTTGAGAGGAATCAGGAGCGGTGGTAGGCAATAAATAGAAGCTCACTCTCTGTTGGATATTTGGTGACCGTCTCGAGGTTCTGGTTTTGATGGGGTAGTGGATCTACTTCCGGTTTGGTTCGGAGGAAGGTGAAGGAAGTAAAATCGATGGGATTATAGAAACAGTCCTGGGAGTGAGGATGAGGGATTTTCAAAAGCTCCGCGCGAAATCGATTTTAACTTTTCAAACTGCCTACCTACCACCTCCTTTCCCTCCTCCCAAAGAGATGCCAGAAACAATTGGAATGATTTAAGTTCAGGTGAACAGACACACACACACATGCCCTCTTCGTGCCTCCCTTCCTCCTCCTTTTGTAGAAACTATTTCGAAGAGAGAGGAGAACACATCACAAACATTTTTTTTCCTCTCTTTTAAACGGTAGGAAATCAAATTTTCGCTTGACTTGTTCCGTGTACCATGGGAGGAGTGGAGGAGGAGGAGGCGGAGGGAAGACATCATAAAAGAAGGAAAAAGCTTTTCCAGGAGGTGGAGAGAAACGTAAGAAAGACGAAACGTCGGATTGAAACTAAGGGAAGTGAGTGTTCTTCCACGTGAGGAACCTGGTTTTCGGTTGTCTCTCAGTCTTTAAGGGTGGCAGGGGGTGAGTTAGGATAAAAATCAATCCAATAAAGGAATTCAGAACGCTTTGAGTAGTTGTATGTTGGTTCGTTCGGTCGATCCGTTCGGGGAGATTTAAATTTCAGTAGTGGATTCTTTAGAAGGAGGAAGGACCTTCCGAAAGGGGTTGGAGGGATAGTCGTAAAGGGTTGTTTCGGTTTTTTTGGAGAATCGGTTTTTGTTTCTCTCTATGTATTTCGTTCTGTTCCTTTGTTTGCATACCGTTCGGGGTGATTGCTGTCGTTGGAAAGGGTTATGCAAGTGTTCCAGTTTGATTGACAGGAGAATGAGGAAGAACATTTAGAGTTGACAATTCATAAGTATAGTTTACATCCGTCGAGGAGGGATAATAGTTATGATGACAAGAGGGGGTCGTATACAAAAGTGAACGGGGATGTAGGGACGGAAGGTGGATGAAAGGGACGAACGGCGAAAAGAGAAAAAAGGTTTTAGAAAGTCGTCGGACTAACCTATCATTTACTTTTAAAGCCGGGAGGAGTGGGAGGAGAGTCGGGGAGCGGATGGACAAAGTGAATTCGTATGAAAAAGACATTCGCAAATGTGTCGGATGAAAGAACGGGGCGAACGGGTCGGGGGATAATCCCCGGGATGAAGGGAATCGAGTGTAATGAGGGCAACTTACAAGATATACATCCGAGATAAGGGCGGCCCTTCCTTTTACTCAGATCATTATCACCTTTTTACTCTGCACAAATATTGCTTTTGTTCACCCTCACACCATCCTCCCTGGGGCTGGGTCGATACGAACGTGCCCCTTCCTCCCTCCTCCCACCTCAGCCGTTCGCTTTCCGTTTCCAACGTTCGACAGACGTAAACTGTGTGTGCGTATGTGACGGTTTGCAGAGCCTTTCTTTTAAAACTCCTTCTGAGTAGGAGGGGGTGGGGTTTAACGGGGTAGTCCTCTGATCCGTTTGGAAAGTTTCCCCCAAAATGGGAAAATGTCGACCGCGTCGAGCCGCGTGCGACTTTTTGGAGAAAGTTTTAATTAAAATAAATTATCCGTTGGAGCGGGGATTTGGTTTTAAAGTAAAAGTTTTCGTCCTTGCCTCCCCCCCACCGCCCTCTCCTCTCTTTCTCGGTTAGATTTTCATCATCCGTTTGGGGAGTCGGTTTCGGAGTTGGACTGTATAAAAAGGGAAAAGTTTTTTCCTTTTTTTTCTGGAAGCGAGAATTTTCTCAATTGAGGGTCTTTTAGGATTTTTATCGTTTTACAAGTTTTCTCGTAAAACGTTCAACATTCTACACCGGAAACCGGAAACCCCGTCAAAGTTTTCCTTTTTTTTTGTTTTTAACCTTTTGTAGAGTTTTTTATCGAAATAATTTTCTTTTTGGGGAGGAGGGAAAAGACGAAGGAAAACTCGAAATTGTTTAAAACTTTTGTCGTTATGATTTGAAGTTACTTATGTCAGTCTCTCTCTCTCTCTTGGTTGATTGGAAACTTTATGACGTCATTACCTAGAAACTAGGGTTAGAAGGTCATCTATCTCTTTTACTGTACTAGGTAGTTCTTTGTCTCTCTCCTTTTTTCTTGATTCTAAGCAGCCATCTTGTGGTTTGAGGTGTTATACTTTTCTCTCTCTCTTCTGTAGTTGTATGTGTGTGAGACATACAGTCTGATTCCTAATTCAAAGGGAGTTTTCTAGGTTCAAGGTTTCCATTCGAGGGTATGTGAATGGTTTCGGTCAACTGACATATGGTCGCACTGAATGAACGAAGCTTTTCAATCTCCCAAACTATCGGCTTGTATGTCTTTTGTGACTTTTATGACGTCACGTTGTCGCCCGGTCGGTTTTAGCCTCTTCAAAGACAAACTTAACCTAAACCGTGTGGAGACCGTTTAGTGAATGTAAGAAACCTGGAACTGCTTCGATCTGGAACGGAAGTCGTTTTCAAGTTCTCGCTGTCTTGATGGACCTGTGATGTCATATCTTCAAATTTTTGTTTGGATGATATACTACTACTCCCACAACTTCCCTAACAGCGCTATAACTACTACACAAGACAGTAGACTTGACAGTTTGATTTGCAATCTTCGAACACTCAGTATAGGGGTCTCGTAAGGAAACCAAGAGGAAACCTAAATTTAACTTAGATGATTTGAGAAGTCCGTGACGTCATATCCTCATTCAGAAGTCGAGTAATATTAGCAATAGGTCTCGTTTTATGCGGTGAAAAGCGCCCAACACGAAAGTAGAATTTAAACCATTTTCTTATACTTCCAAAAAATGGGACTAGGACTTCTAAATTGATTAACTTTTCTTATTTTACTAAAATGGAATGATATGTCAGTTTGGAATTAGTGAAATTCATCAAACGGAATATTAGATGACATTTGGTTTTGCTTAGTTGTTTTACCACTATTATGTTATACTTATATTAATATTAATACTATAATTCTACAGCATAGTATAAGTATTGTAGTGTTCTGTATTAAAGTTTTGAGTTGTGGGGTGCTGTGAGAAGTTTATGATGTCACGTTTTACGACTCGTTCGGATTAGGATTCGGTCCGGAGAGCCGATTAAGGTTCGGACGGGATGATGATGATTATGTCGGGTGATGAATCAAAAAACGGAAACCGGAAAACAGGTTCGTTACCGTGAAAACCTGAAAAATAATTTTTTGTCTCAGGGTGTTAAATAATATTTAAGGTTTTTTATTTCGGTTTGATTCATAGCAAATAAAAATTTTGCTAATGGCCATAATTGCGCGTAAAAATATTTCTTCCCTTTTATGAGAGCTGAAGTTTTATAGTCAGGTACGAACCTGAGTGACCAATTACCGGGGCCGATTCGCTATAAAAGTGGAACCCACGCGAGGATTCTTATGACAGGGACGGACTTTGCTTGGAATACCGGATGATTGTCGTTGTGATGGAGTGTGTGGGATTGAGTCTCTGTCGTTCTGCTGTTGCTGTTGTTGGTTTTTGTTCTATTTCCCGATTTGTGATTTAGAGGTGATTGACCGTTTTTAGTGTTCGGTTTGAGTTTGTTGTTAGTCACGTGACAGTCTCTTCGGGGTTGGGGCGTTGGTAGACGGAACTCGTCTCTGTAGAGTGGAAAGTTGGTTGAAGGGAAATGGAAGATGGAGGAGAAGAAGAAGAAGGAAAAAAAATTCCTTCAGAGAGCGAGAGGAGGAAAGAAGGGAGAGATGGGGGTGAAAATGGTAATGCTGTTGGGCCGTTCCTCTGTTCTCCTCTCTCCCCTCTGTCTCCCAAGAGAATTGTGCCGCAACAACGCGTTCTGCCGACACGGGACGGGGCAAACCTTTGATGTTGCCGCTGCGTTCGCTCGCCTTCTTGCAATTGCGTCAACACTCCCCTTACATCTGAAAATTTCCTTCCTCCTCTGCCCTCCCACCCCCGCGAACGGCCCTTTTGCCATTTCCAACCCTTCTTTCCTCGAATTTTTCCGGGGCTTCGGAAAAGCTTTCTCCTTTTCCCCAACATCTCTCTCGCTCTCTTTTCTTCCTGACGTTCGAATTTACATTTTGGAGCTGGTTTCCTTGTAAAAACCTTTTTTACATTTCCCAGAATCCAAATCCGTTTTCTTTCCCTTTGGGAGGGGGGGGAATAGAAAGGATAGGCGTTCTAACGAGAACGATCCAAACGTTGAAGTTGGTGGTGAGAAGTGTAGAGCGTATCAACCCCCAGGCTTCGATAGACAGAAGTCGGAAATGGTTTTGCAGTTTTGGTTTTCGAAAACGAACTGACGGGGGGTTGGAGAGGAAATGGAAACTGACAAGAAGGTTCGGGACAAGAGAAAATGAACATCGGGACGGGCGAACAAAGGCAAAGAGAGACAATGGAAGAGAGAAAGACGAGGAAAATCCGTCCGTCCGTTCGAAACGTTTCATTTCCGCTTTCAGGTTTTTCAGGCCTTCTGTTGTCAGCAGGCTGTCTTTTAGGCTTTCTATTGAAACCTTTTCGTGTCGTGTTTGGTGTAATTTCCTTTGTTTTGACAAGATTAACAAGCAAAAACAAACAGAAAACAATAAATTAACAAGACGCCCCCACCTGTCCCCCGACCTCCTGTCTCATTCAATTGTTCCACCGTCGAGTGCTGATTCAGGCATAAGCCCAGGTTCCGATTCGGCTTCAAGAAGCATTCCAGGAAGTGTGAAACTAGGAGATGGACTTTGAGGTTCAGGCTGTCGTTTCGCACCGAGGACAATGGGCTGTGTTTTTGGGCTGAGTCTCGTAGACTCAGCGATTTCCGGTCGTTGTGTTGGAATAAGCGAAATGAGGTTTGGAGGGGAATGTCCGGCGGAGGAAGAGACGAATAGGTTTGACTGTTTCCGGTTTGAGTTTCTATATCTGTGTAGCTTCTACTTCTTTCTGTTGTTTGCTGTTGTCCATCCACATCTTTGTAATGATTTCAAATCTTAGTTCTGTTGATTCTTTTTGCTGCCGTGACTCTTTTTGTCACTTCTGTCGGTTTCTTTTTCCAACTTCTACCGTTTGGTCTGTTTTAATATCATATACGTCTAACTACTCGGCTTAATTGGAACAATTTTTAGTTGGTTTGTTGTGCTCCAAATGTCTTTCTGTTGTTGCTGCTGCTGTTGGTGATTTTTTTTGTGATTCTTGTCGGTTTTTCTTCCCAACTTCTAATTTATTAATCTCATATGTGCCTAACCCCTCGTTTTGATTAGGTTCTCTGTTAAACTTACTCATATTCTACCAGTTTTACCATCGCTGTTGCTTCCTGCTTATGTTTTGGTCTTATTTCCATCTGTTTGTCTTCATTTGTTGTTTTCTTTTTCATTCCCAAAACTGTATTGTGATTTTGGATTTTATTTTTGACCTCGCACTCACCCTTTTTGAACACCGTCTCGGTCGGAAAGGTTTTGCTGTTGTATTTTTAGATTCTTTGTATAAATCTCAAATCTGGTTTTGGTTTTAAGATTTTGGAGCAATTTTCTGTTGGTTGCTTTTGGTTCAAATGTTTCTTATTGTTGTTCCTGCTGTTGGTGTTTTCTTTTTGTTATTCCTGTTGGATTTTCTTTCTCCTTTGTGTTAGTCCTTTTCTTCTTCTTATTTTTATTTTTAGCTTGTGTTTTGTTTGTTTTTGTTGCTTTTCTTCTTTGCTGTTTTGTTTTGTTTTTACTTGCTTTTTTTTGCTTTGTTGTTGTTGTGCTTTGTCTGCTTTTTCTTTTTCATTTTTTTAACACTTTTAGATTTTGAAACTTTATACTTTTTAGTTGTTGCTATATTCTGTTGTTTGGACACTTGATCATTTTTGTTTCACTGAACTTCTTTTGTTTCCAGCTTTGTAGTCTCTGTTTTTATTTTGTGTCTATTTGTATTGTTATTGTTGCTGTTGTTGTCTCTTTGAATTTAATTTTTTAATGCTTCTTCTTTTTCCAGAGTCTTAAATCTTTTTTTTAGTTTCTTTCAGTCTCCGCGCTCAGTTATTGTTTGCTGTAGGTTTGAATTTTGTTTGCTGTTTTTTCTTCTACTTCTGTAGGTCTTTGGGACTTTTCTTCTGAGTCATTTTCTTGTTTTTAGTGTTGGCTATTCTGTTGGATGAGTGGTAAGAGAAGATGAAGAAAAGGAGGAAAGAAATTGAAAAGCAAGTCGATTTCAATAATCACATTGAACGGGTTATTCGGATTCCGTCAGCAGGGATTAGGAAACCATTCCAAAAATAGTGTGAAAAGGAGAGCGAAAGGGAGGGGAAAAAGATGGAAGAAAAACGGTCGGAAAATTCAGACTCCTCTCGCCGGAAGGAAGGGAAAAGAGAAAGAGAAAAGTGTGAAGAAGAGAAAGAAGGGATGGTGATGAGTTGAACATGATCGATCCGCGTTTTCTAAGAGTAAGCGTGAGGGATATCCTTGGTTGAAGGGTGAGAATCGTGTAAACTGATGGGAGACGGGGTTCTTTTTAGAAGTGGGAGAGTCAAGATGGGTTCCAGGCTCGGCCCCTGGAGCCCGTTGCTAGGAAACCGGGTTGTGACACGCGCGAAAACCTTTTTCCCTCGGATGCCTCCCGGAGGAAATTGATGACTTTTCCGGAAACTCGTCTTCTTACGTTGTAACGGGGCGTTTTCCTTTCTCTCCTCTTTCGGCTTTTCATTCGTCTGTCCTTCCTACTCTCCTGCTGCTTCTTCTTCTTCTTTTTCCTCTTCTTCGTGTCCCGTTTCGGTCTGTTTATTGAATTGTCCCAAATAAATCATTTTAGTCTTGCTAATACGAATCTATGTACGAAATGCTTTCTCCTTCATTTTTTTGTCAGCGTCTCTCAACCATGTTTCGGGTTTTGCTGTTGTCCCACCAGATTCTTTTGTAATAGTTTGACATACCGTTTTGATTCCGATATTTCTGCTGATTCACGTTGCTCTTTAGACTTTTTAAACAATACCTGTTGGGTTTCGTGTTCTCGTTCTCCTTTTTTCTGTCTGAAAATTTTGGCACACTTTCCACATATTTGGGCTTGCTTCAGTTGTTTATGTTTGCTGTGGCAATTTTTGTGACCTTTGTTGTATTTTATGAAACGAATTTCTACTTCTGTTTCGTTAGTTTGTTGTAGTTTGAGTCTTCTTCTTATTTGTATCACTAGAACCGGTTTTGCTGTTGTTGTTGGTTCCTGTCTGTTGTTCTGTTTCGAATTTTAGTTTTATTCCCATCTGTTGGTCTTGATTTGTTATGAATTTGGTTCAGTGTGTTTGTTACGAGAATGAGGAGGAATGTAGGGTGCGAAAATGATGACAACAGCGATGCAACAGTGTTAAGGGAACAAAAGAACGTCAAACTGGTGCTAAGGGGAGCATATTTTACTTTAAATTTTAGACCAACAGGATTATTAGGAAAAAACTTTATGCAAACCTAATGTCAAACGCGTTGAAAATCTTCTAAACTAAACCAGCAACAGCAATATTCGATACAAGGCCAACTACAGATGTCCTCAAATGAAACAGCCAGTCATTCATACACAAACATTAACAGCTGGTATAAAGTTGATCCATCAGCAAAAGAACCGCGAAACTATAAGTAACAAAGACAAACAGATGAAAGAAGACCAAAACTTATAATAGAGAGCAACAGCGACGACAAAACTGGTTCTAGTTATTGAACGAGAGCAAAAGCCCAATTAGTCAACAAGTGAGCTAAGGTGTCAATCACATCGAGACAAACAAAACGGTAGAAGTTCGAGTATAAAATCCGACAGAAGTCACAAATAGGTTCCCAATCATCACAAAAACCGACAGAAACACCTAGCGCAAAAGCCAATAAACCGAATATTGGGCCAAAACCTTGCAACAGAAAGCAGAACAAGATTTGGGATTATAACAAAGAACCTCGAGATACAACAGCAAAAATATTTCTGCATTGTCGTTTATGTTTCATAATAATAGTCTGTCCTGTTGCTGTTGTTAATTCAGTTTTTGAGGCGTTTGGTTCTTAGTGTTCACGAACTATTTTCTGGTATTCCTGTTGTTTTCGTGTTTTGTGTTAAGTCTCCTGATTACATTTCCGCTTTGGCACCTGTCTGTCGTTTCTTTGTTGTATTAATACCGTCGCGTCTCTGTTGTCATTACTTTGGCTTCCTCTTCTCCTTTTCCAGACGATTATTTCCTCTGTCATCAGCTTGAATTTTGTGAAGGTGTTTTCATTAGGTCGTGTACTTCTTCTGTCGTATTGCTGTTGTTTTTGTGACTTGGTTCGGTTCATTGCCTGCCTTTAAGCTGTTTTTTTTGTTCTATTCTCGTGATGTGTTCGACCTCTTTGAACTTCCCCTCTGTTCTTTTGATATTGTTGTTCATTGTTCTTATTTGAATTCCTGTCGTTTGGTTTTGTAACGTTTGTTGACGACTTTTCTTCATCTGTCGTTAGAACGTTTTCTTTTGTTTTTTTTTGTGAAGAAAAAATTGAATCCCGCAGCTGTTGTTGTTGGTACTGTTATTGCTTTCCCATTGTTTCTGGTTTCTGCTTTCATATCTATTCTCTTTTCTTCTTTCCCGGAAGAAAAACAAACAAAAAGGACGAAATTGGAAGACTTTTCTATCGCTGCAGGGGACTTTTCAATTTAACATTTTTTGTTTATTTTTCTCTCCCTCCACATCCTCCTTCGACCGAAAGAAATAAAAAAAAAACTCGTGACAACAGAGCCAATCCCTTCGTCACAGGGGTTGGAAATCGATTTTCACCAAACATAGTAACACAAGTCAGTAACCCTTTTCCCTCTGGTGAGAGAGAGAGAGAGACAGAGAGAAGGAAAGGAGAGGAAAAAAATGATTCGAGAGGGAGCAAAATGGAAGAGAAATGGGTGGATGAAGCTGCAAGAGAGAGAAAGAGAGAAGCGATGGGAGGGATGCTCGACAGCAAGTAGTAAGAGAGAGAAGAAAAACAGGAGAAGGGTTGGGAAAAGCTAACAGGGATGCTGTTGTCATGACAATGAGGCAAGCGCTTTTCCTTTTTGCCGGAACCCGCGGCGAGAGGATAGGAGGATGGTGGTGGGGGAAGGAGAAGATTCCGGGAGAGAAGAGGAAGAGAGGTCCGACAGCGCGGCAAGGACTTGAATATTCTGTTTCCATTAATTGGGAAGGTTCGTTTCGAGAAAAATGAGGAAAAATTTTCGTTGGGTCGTCTTAGTCAGCATCAGAAGAAGTGACAAAAAGACGGCGGAGATTGTTTTCCTGTTGGAAAATGAAAGGAGGGGGGTGAAGACTATTCAATTACGACAGCGGAATTTCCTTTGATGTCCTTAATTGAAAGTCGAGTTACCCTGTATAAGGGTTGTGCGTGCCTACCTCTTCCCTCTACTCCTGTTGCTGACTAATTTCCCCTCTTGGTGCCGCAGCTGGCGATCGTTTTTTTGGAAGACTTCAGCCAGAGTCTTATCAGCACTGATATAAGAGACGGCAGGAGTGGAGGTTGCTCTCTTCTAAGTTCCTTTTGAGATCGTCATGCCGCTAGCCGATAACTTTTTTCCGGTTTTTTGATTTTTATGGTCGGCCGTGAATGTCACTCTGGCATTAAAGAATTGATATGAGCCGCCGTGACCGTTCTAGTGCTGTCGGTGCTGTTAGATTAGACTTTTCATGTCTGTTTTGATTTGGTTGTTGAAACCTTGACAACAGTTTGTGTTGTCGTGATAAATAATCTTGTTCTCACAGCTTCTACGTTTGTTGTTGTTGCTTTCCTGTTTTCTGCTGTTGTCTTCGTTTTTCTAGATTAAACTGTTCTTAGGTCTTGTCGGGAACCTGACGAACTTAGAAGTTGAAGAAGTAATATTTTCTCGCTGTCTCGCGTAGTTGTGCAAGATCTAAAAGCTTTCAAGTTGTCGAAAAATGGTTTTCCTGTTGTTCTGACTAAGGTACTTGGGGTTTTGAGGTTTTGAATTTTCAGAAATTCCGGAATGGTTAGAAGCTTACTAAGAATACTGAGAGGGAAGTAGGTTACGTAAATGTCAAGAGTGACGGAGGTAGGAATGGAGACAGAATTTCGGTTTTAGATTCCGCTGTCGTGGGTCGTAGGAAAGTTGTGTGGGAAGAATTTAAAAAATGAAACGAGCAACCGGAAACTAAAGGTGAAGAGAATGAGAGGTTGGCGGTGGGGAGTATGTAGTACTGTGGGGAGCTGCGAAACAGTTTCAACAGTGAAACGACAGGAAAATATCACGTAAAAGGGAGATAAACGGTTCCGTTCAACAGCCGCCAGGTTTTGTCAGGAATCTTTTGATGTCGAGTTTACCAGAGCACCCGGGAGGGTAACTTTTGGGGATCGAGGGGAGGGGAGGGGGTTGCACACTTGCCTCGAAAATCGATTTCACGGGAAAACGGGAGAGGACATGCGGTGACTCGAGGAAAGGAAACCTCATCGATCCACCAAACGGGTTTGCTTTTTGCGAGGAAAGGTTTCCCTGGTGAGGGGGTGGTTGTGGGGGGGTGGTGTCAACCCTTTCCCGGATTTTAGAAAAAAATGGCTGACGAAAACTGGAGGAAAGAGTTTCCGTTCTTTTCCTCCTCTCCTTCACTACAACCATGTGTCTCCTCCTCATTGATGTCTTTGCTGCCGTTTTTTGGTTCTACTGGGAGAAGGCGGGGTGTCATTGAGGGGTGGATTTGGGGGTGACAATTCGGAAGACAGACGGACCTTCGATTTCTCATAAATTTCGTTGTTTAGTGTTCTAAACAATGTTTGTTTACGAATCCATCTTTTGTTTGTTTGTTGTATTTAAGACAATGTTCTCGATTCTAAGGAATCGGTTTCAGGTTTCAGGTTTCTGTTCCGCCTTCCCCCCTCTCCCCTCTCCGCCATCTTTGTCTCCTCTCAAACAATTCCTGAGAATTTTTTTTTTGTTCTAAATTTAATTGTCTTTCCGTCAGAAATTTTGTGTCTGTCTTAGTACTTTCTGGTATCGAGAAATTTTTCAATTAGCCGACGTGGAGGGGAAAGGGGTAGGTAGCTGATAGGGGTGAAAGGAGGAGGAGGAGGTGGCAGCGGCGGGGGGATGAAAGCTTTGCAATTATACAATGGACTCCTATCTGTTTCCGCTTTCTTTTGTTCAGAAATAATTTCTCTCGTTTCGAGACCGCATTTTTGAGTTTGGGTTCTTTGAATTTTTTTTTTGGAGGTGGAGCTTTGAGCTTTTGACCTTTGCAAACGGCCGTGTGAAAGAGTGGGAGGAGGAGGAGGAGAATTGTGCGAACGGATATTTATATCTATTTATTTATTTATTTATTTCGGTCTTTTTTTTTGGCGGGCTTTTGAAGTGTTTTCCGTGTCCGTGTGTGTGATAATTAATTTGAATTTTGTTCTCAAAATAATTTTTTGTCGCTCGAGTTTGGGCTATCAAGAAGAGCTTTTTGAGCTTTTTTATTCTTAAGGATTGTGTTTTGATATAAGGTACGTAACGCTGTTGGTGTTTCTTTAATTTTTTTTATTTATTTTGGAGTTATAAGACAAAAGGTTTCCGTTCTGGTGAGATTGACTTCTGTAGAGCTTTTTGAGCTTTTTTGGAAGTTTTTTCGGTTTTTTGCGAATGATTTTAGTGATTGGTTGTAGGGTATTTGGTGTTAAAATTTTCTTGGGGTTGGGAATTTCGAGGAGATGAGCTTTTGTTGTTAATTGGAGCTTTTTGGGGTATGGTACATAAGATTGTTGGTGATTTTTGGGTTTATGGGTTCGAGATGTCAATGCTTTTGAGCTTTTTTGGAAGTTCGCAAAGGCTGTGTTTGATTCTGTCTTAAAATACGTTGTCAGTGTTTCTTAAAATGTGTTAAAGCTCTGTGATTGTGAATCAAAGAAAGAGGATAGCTGTTGTTGTTGGTCTGAGTTTTTTGGAAGGGTTTTGGTTTTAGGATACATAAGATCTGTGTTCGATTCTGTCTTAAGGTACGCAACGTCCTCAGTGTTTCTTAAAGTAGTAGAAGTTTTGTGATTGTAGAGAACTTTTGCTGTCGTTAGTTCAAGTCGTTAATTAGCACTGTTTTGCCAGAATCTAGTCACAAACGGCTAACCCAATCAAACAGATGTTAGGAAATGTAAATTATTAAAATGACTTTTTTGTATTTTTTCTTCCGCCAATCTTTCTTTCTACAGCATCTCCTTCAGCTAGGCTTTTTGAAAAAAAAATTTTTTTTATTTTCTAATGAGATCAATGAGATCATTATTCCAAGCTTTGGGCTTCGTTTATTCAATCACTCAAGTTCCCAGTACTGTTGATGATCAACGACTAAAAATCAGTGACCTGGAGAGAGTTGTAGGGGGTTGTACTTTTCCCTATACCGACAGCACGTGTATCTGTAGGGTGTAACCGTCAATCATTTTTTTACAACATATTTGTCGTCGGCAAGTGCTATTCTTGAGTTTTTGATTGCTGATTGTCCTGATTATTTACATTTTTGACTTCCGACCTGGGCTGTTTTGTTTAGGATTTATGCAAAACATGCCTAAGGTTCATTATTTGAATTATAAAGAGAAAGCTTTTGCTGTTGTTGGGATAACTTGTGTCGATAATTTCGAGCTTTTTGAGGTTTTGAGTTTTGGAACGACATTTAAATTGTAGTGTTCCTTGGCGCCAAATTCAGAGCTTTAGAGTGTATCCTGGATTTTTGAGCTTTTTGACGTTTCTAGACTGGAGGACGAGTTCATTCGGAGAACTTTTCTTGTTTGGTTTTTGAGAAAAGCTCTCACTTAGTCATTTCATTGTTTTAAAAAACTTTTCCATCCGGAAGCAGAAGAGAGAGTGGGAGATGGATCGAAACCGTCGAAAAGGGTTTTGTCTCGGATGAGTAAACACGAGAAATCTCATTTCGCAGTTGGTTCGTTGCCCAGTTATGATGACGTCATAAAGCTTCGATCGGGGAGCTTAATCAAAATCGATTTGGTATTAAAATAGAAATTTGGATTTTCTTCTTTTCCGGGGGTGAGGGTGATGGCGGGCGGGGGAGAGGAGGTAACGGTAACACGCTGTCTCTTAAGAAGATTCTGCAAGTGTGTGGGGACGGAGATTTGTTTGTATGTGTGAGGAGAGCTTTTGGCAAGCAAAAAAATCTTGATGAGCGGGCATTACTCCAAAAAGCTGCCTTTTTTTTCGTTTTTTATATTTTTCAAAATTGTATTTATTTATTTAAATTTTTCGGTTGTTTTGTTGGCACCGGATGTGAACGGTTTAGACGGCGACGAAGAGAGAGGAGAAAAAGTTTTATTTTTCGCGAGATACGAGCTTTCGGCTCGGAAGCTCGACTCGCTTCTCTTTCTCTCCATCTATCTGTCTCTCTCTCTCTTTCAAAGAGAATTGAAAACATAAAATAAAAGATGAAAGGAAATACACGTAGCAAAGCACAACAAGAGCAAAAGCAAAAGCAAGGAGAGAACATTTGTGGCACAAAGCTAACTATATCCGTCTCTCTCTCCTCCTTTGAAGTCTCTCTCTGTCCCTTTGACGTGCCGCCAGAGAGATAGCAGTGTCGGTACGGCTTTGATATCCGGGCCCAGGCTTCACTTAGTTGTTACTTGGATTTGTTCACGGCAACACACGGCCTTTCTCTCTCCCTGTTTGCTGGTGCTCTTGTGCTCTCTTCTCTCTTTTTTGTTCCTCTGTTGTTTTTCGTTTTGTTTTTCGGCTGTTTTCCCTTTTTTTGTACGTTTACGGAAGAGAGGCGGAGGGAGGTTTTTCAATCGGTTATTCTGTAGAGAAGATATCGATCGAACCGGAAGTGATGAAAGAAAGTCGTGTCGCGTGAAGTTTTCTGTGTGTTGTGAGTGGAAAGTGCGTTCGAATCGGTCATCAATGACAGGTTTTTTGTGTTTTCCTTTTAAATATGGCGGGTAATAAAACCGGAAGTGAGGTTTTTTGTGGTGTTTCCGTATGTTCTCACGTGCCTACATCATTTTCCGAATCGGTTTCCAATCCAATTTTCGGAGGGGGAGAATAAAGTCATCTCGATGCTACATAAACGTGTTGTAATCATAATGCAAGTTGGATGCATGTGAATGACGTCATCGATTTTGAGTGGAAGTGGAAGCAGACGACAAATGGCGATCCCTAACTGTGATAACTGTTGTTTTGGAAATTTTTTTTGGAGTTTTCGTTTGTTTCGTGTTTTTTTGTAGCATTTTTGTGGATATTTCGTTAGCGGTTATGAAAGGGAAGTTGATGTGATACCTATTTGGCGCCAAATTCAAATTTTTGTTTGTTGAAATCCTGGTTTTTGTCTTATTTCCTTGTATCGCTGTCTTTATTTGCATTTTTCTTTTTGCTGTTGTGTGTTGGTTTGTAGTCGGAAGGAATTGGAAGTGTATTTGGTTCTGGTTTGGCGCCAATTTCAAATTGATATTCGGATTTTGAGTCAGCTTTCCATTTTGGTGGGGATTATTGAGGACATTTCTACAAGTTTCCATTTCCGGTTTGTTTTTTTACTGCATTAACACAGCTTTTATAGTCTATAATGAATTATGCTCTCCTCATTCTTAGTGTTGACACTTTGGTAATAGATTTCGTGCCTTTCTATCATCTTTCTTATACAGATCACTCTGTAAGTCTCTGCTTTAAGTCTCTGGGGCTGAAAGGGGTGTGTATATTATATATTATATCGTGGGAGGACTGTGTTGTAGTGGTTTAACTGCCAGACTAAGAAGTTATGGTCACGAGTTCAAATCCACCTTCCGTATACTCAAAAAACAGATGAAAAACGGGATTAAGGCTCGAGTATAACTATATTATATATTGTATATATATATTTCTCCTTTTGGTGAGAGAGGAAGATGAGATAAGACTGATTCAGCGAATTGATGGTGGTTGTGATTAGGTTTCGGATATCGATTTTGGTTCGGTTATAATTGGCGATCCCTGTTGATCGATTTTGTTTTGTTCTTCTTCTCTGTCTTTTCCGAAACTACATTTCAGTCATTTTCCGCTGTAGATTTCCTTCTCTTATTTCTTTCATTCTCTGAAAACGGGAAATGAAAACGTTTTGAAGAAAAAGATAATCCTAAAAACGATTTCGTTTGGATTTTTCCGTCCTGCCGAAAAAAGCACAAAAATCTGGAGGAGGGAGAGAGGCAAAGAGGGAAATCGGGAATGAGAAGAAACTCCATTTTTCGCGAATCACGAAGAGAGAGAGAGAGAGAGAGAGAAGAGAGATAGTGGGAGGTGTAAAGGGAAGAGTAAAGAAGACGACGACGGAGAAATCGAAGAAGAGTAATTCCTTTGAAAGCTTTCGTGAAAAAGCTTCGACGAGGAGCTTCTTTCCACCGAAATTGTTCCTTCTTCCTCTCTCTCTCTCCGGAGAAACGGGCGGGAGGGATGCTGCTGTAGGAGGTGGGGATGGAGGAAAGGATGTGTCGTCGTCAGCGATATTTTCTCCCTGCGAGATTTTTTAATGCTTCGTTTGTTTGGAAATTTTTTTTTAATATTATAATTAAAAAAGATGGCGTCTTGTTTCGTGCTTCGTCTTCTTCTCTCTCTCTCCTCTTCTTAATTCCTTCCTTCCTCCCTCCTCTCCATCTCTCTTATTAATTTGAGTTCTCGTAGAAAATAAGAAGATTGAATGTCTTAGGGATTCACAAAGACGCTGAAGGATCTAATTTTTGTTTGCTTAATAAGCGAGCAGAAAATTTTCGTTCTTTCTTGTTACCCGGATGTTGAAGGTTTTTCCAAACCGGAAGTAGTGGTATAAGAATGCAATGTTGAAGATGGTACTTGAATTAGGTGATAGATAGGAGAATGAAAGCTTCCTTTTAAGCTTATTTTGTCGTTTGTTTTGGCTTCCTGTTCTTCCCTCGGTCTACTTCTCTCTCTCTTCCTCTTCCGCTCTGAAGAGAAGTGGTAGAGGAGAGGGAGATGGAGAGAGGATGAGCTGTAATTCATTTCGAGTTTTGATTTATTAATTCATTTCAATTGGGGTTGACTGTTTAGCCGAGAATTAATTGATTAATCGGTTGTATGATGAGGAATTGAGGCAGTGGAAAGAGAGAACAGACAAAAAATGAAAAAGAAAAAGACGGAAGAAGGTTCCGAGGACTCGGATGAAGAGCGAGGAGGTTTGAAAGTGACACGAAAGAATCGTAGAATAATGATGCCGAGAATAATGGCGGAGGAGATAGATGCGGAAGCGGAAACAGATGGAGTCGTAGGCCTCATGAAGGAGGAAAGCGTAAGCATACGAAAGATTCTACCCTGGAACAGTATGAACCTGAAGGAAATCGATCTCGAGAGAGGACTGTATCGATGGTATGAAAGGTATCAAAGTCAGAGGAAGGAAATGTCGCGGGGTGAGGATGGTAACGATGTCCTCACGGTCGAGGAACTCGTGAGGAAAGCGAAGAATCTCGTTCAGAGACTTGGAGGTTGTTCGTCTTTATCGAACGCCGTGACGAGGTCTTGGATCGTCAGATGGCAGGAAAGATATGGAGTCCCAAGGCGGGAGCCGTTTTCGGATGGAGATTCGACGACGTCGAACGAAACGGAAGAAAAATGGCGGATGAAGAGGGGGAGGAGGAGAAGGAGGAGATGGAAGAACGAATCGCTTACGTAGAGCCAATCAAGCAGAGACTGAAACGGGAAAGACTGAAAAGAAGCGAAGAGTGCGAGGTGACGAGCAGCATGGAGGGCTGTGGAAACCTCCAACAGATGCTGACGATCGACACGGGACAGAATGACGAGCCGGTTGTTCTGAAACCGGATGTTGATGTCAAAACGGTTCTGCAGGACCTCGGAAACGACCAAATCTACTTCGCGTTCTGTTTCCAGTTGAATTGGACGTCACTTCCGGATAAAACGATCGAGTCGAGCAACGAAGACCCAGTCTGGCTGGTGATGGCATCCAATCGTTCCGGTACCCACCGAACTAGGGTCCTTGTGACAGGACGTCATTGGAGACCCAGTTGCTTGAAACACGTGAACATGATGTCACAGCCTGTGGTGTATGCGGGCGGAGGAGATGGCGAGCTCACTGCTGACTTGTTCGGTTGGTGGTTTCGCCGGGAATTCGTGCCAGCAGCCGAATCTCTCAACTCGGAATCGGTTCTCATCGTCGAAGATAGATGGCTATCGGCCAAACTAGAAGACTATGGTCTGAACCGGAACGTGAGAATAGTTCCCGCGTCCGCTGGCCTCGTCAGCGATTTAATTTATTCGGAATTTCGAACGAGGTACGCGACTCTGCTTCTAAGAAGGTTGGCTAGTCAGCTGGAAACGACGTCCATCAACTGCGTCACGGAGTTCTTGAAAGAATTCACACTCAAGGATGCGTTTCCGTTGTTTCATAAATCATGGCTGACGATTCGTTCGGAAAGCTTTCAAAGACTGGACGGATCTGAATTCCGTCGAAGTGAGAGATGGGAAACTGACAAAAATGGAGAAAACGGTGGTCAAAAATGGAGAGTCTATCGATTTGACGGTAAAAGAAGACGTGAGAAGGAATGAAAGGAAAGAACGAGGTAGACTAGCTCTGACAAGGCAGGATGACATACTTCCGGTTCATTCCCAAGAGGATAGAATGCTGTTGTTGGAGCTTCAATGGCTCGCACATGATCTCGGGTTAGAAGTCGCCGATGAGGATTTGTCTTGTTGGGTGTTGGATGAGAGTGTGGTAAAAAGGGAATCGGTCAAGATGGAGGATGAGGAGTCGAGTGTTGAGGTGCCCACTGCTGGCGAAGCAGCCGAGTATCTAAGCAAAGCTCTGATTTGGATGGAAACGCAGACAATCGACTGTAATCTGTTGATGATAGTTCGGGATGTCATTGATATTGCTAAGCAGGCAGGTGATGGTTCGTGGCACGTCGTGCTGATGCCACGGAAATTTTATTCGTTTGTTTCTCGGAACCGCCGCCATTTTGTTTTTGTCAACCGTGCTAATTTTTCTTTTCTTTGTCTGTTTCAGGCTAGTAAAATGGGTCTCGCACCTCCCCATCCCGGAGCGGCGCTGCCGTTCTTCTGCCACAATGGGGATCACCTGACGCAGCCCCCACCGGCGCACATGGGAATCCCTCCGTATCAGTTGGACGCCAAGGGGGCCGGTGCGATGGGTGAGTACTGGAGGGGACTTGGCCTGGGGGGGTTAAGCATTCGACCCCCCGCCTCCGGACCTCCCGGGAGCCCGGTGCCGCCCCACCCCGCCATATCTCCACAAGACTGGAAACGACTAGGACCTCTTTTGGCCGCATCAGGTTAGAGCCCCCCTTTTGGTCAAAGTGGTGCGGGGAAGGGTTTTGTCTTTTCTTTTTGTCTTTTTGCTTACCAAAGGCAGAAAAGGTTTGTTGAAGGCCTTTGAGCGGGTTTTTCGGGACTTCTAAGTGGTTGCTTTCCTTTCGTTGCCGACGCCTACATTCCTCTACCTGAGTAGATATGCGAAGTCGTTCGTCGTGTGTTGTCTGTTAGTTGTTGTACTGCTTGCATGATTCCCAAAGGAAAGCGACTACATTTGGGTATTGTGGCGGTCATGCGGTGATGGGCTCTTCGCTGAGGGTTGTCACTCTTCGATCGTGTTCCATTGTGTCTCATCGAAGTCTGACGATCCTCTTTCACTTCTTGCTTTAGTATCTGTGTTTGTATTTTGTTTGCTTTTGTTTTTGTCATTGTTTTGTTGCTTGTTTTGGTTAACTGCTACCCTCTAACAAGGATGCAGTTAACCGTCCGAGGTGAGTACACCAAATTTTTTTTTTGGATGCCTTTGTGTGATGTTTGAAATTCGTCCTGATCTAATCGAACTTGTGCCGAGTCACGTGACCCAGTCGAAAGCTCACAACTTTGGCGGCTTTTGTCTCCTTGTTACTCCTAAACCGAGCGTTGGACGTTTGGGTTTTATTCCGTAGCCAAGATTTGTTTCGTTCGAGCCAATTTGTCACTCTTCCTCTCCTCTTCTCCCCACCCCACCTCCACCTCCGTCTTCTCCTCTCAAGCCACCGAAGGCGATCTCATTTATCATGACAATGACACGCGATAACGATTTCTTCCTGCCATAATTTAAGGTCAATTTGTCCAACGAAAACCCAACAAATTAATATTTCTCCTTCCACGGCCGGCGGGAGGAGGTAGGGAGGAGGTGGAGGAGGAGGAATGTCACCCAAGTCAGGACGTCCGATCAAGTGTCCACTAATTACGGAGGATCATAAATCACATTTAAGATTCTTTCGACTTCTCCTTTCCCCTCCTCGGGGCTTTTCTTCTTCTATTCATCTATTAAGGTGACTGACTGGAGTTGGGGGGCCACGGAGGTGGAAGGCTGAAGAGGTTTTGGAGAGGTTGGGAGAGGAAGGTATAGTTGGCAATCTCCGCGTTTGCAAGAAGAGAATGAAACGATTGTTCTTTCCCATTCGTTTTGTTGTTCACTGTTTGTCTTTTGTTTGTTTGGTGGTGAGGTGAGGTAGTGAAGACACGGAGGAGGATATAAGAGAGAGAGAGGAGGACAACAAAAGACGGTGGGGTTTTGCGAAACGAACTTGTCAATTTGAATTTACCGTTTTGAAAGAAGACGGTTTTGAGATGAATGTTATAATGACGTGGAAATGATTGACTGAGTTGATTGTTCTGTTTCATCCCCCTCCCCTCCTCCCGATTCTCATTGTCCGATTCACTGATTCAAAATATTTAATAATAATGGTTCCCTGGGTTATGATACATATCATTGAATTGAGAGAGAGACAGAGAGTGAAGGGCGGAGGGGGTGGATTGTTGGGGTGGTTAGACAGACAGACTTATTCCAATTAAGAATTTGATTTCAATTTGAATCGAGACTCAGGGAGAGGAATTGAGGTCTTGGGTCTATTGAGGGCAAGGCTTTATTTCAATAACCACTTCCGGTTAAATCATACTCATCCCAGCGAACGCCTTAACAGAGCCAAGACGAACGGTACCGAGTCTTGTAGTGGAGGAAAAAATTTTACAAAAAACTCGGATTTGGAAGACAAAAAGCTTCTGAGAGTGGAAGGAAGAGAGGAAGGCGAACGTTGATGGTGTGTGGGGGTGAGAGGGAGGAAAAGCGAATTTGTAAAAACCGAGGGCGGCAACCAGTCGAAACGTTCAGGAAATTAAATCATAAATAATGCATGGGAACCAATTTTTTTCCTTTCTTCCTACGTTCGCACCTTTTTTTTATAATCTCCCCGCTTCCGTTTCCGGTTCTGTCCGGCAGTATAAAAACTCTAATTTGAGGAAAAAATTAAAGCTTTCGAGGGAAACAGGGCGGATGTGTGAACGCCTTCTTTTCCTCCCTTTTCATCGCGGTTTTGAGAGAAAGTCAGGAAAGTTTGGAATGACCTTCCAACGAAAGATTAGAGAAGTCAAAGGGGATGAAGCCACCCCCTCTCAGAAAAGACCAAAACGAACTGAAAGCGAACGGCTGGAGAGGATTTTAATTACTTGAGGACGGCCTGGGCGTGGTGGACATCCATTCAATCAGATCCCTCTCCTCGAGTTCCTTCACGTAGCTTTTTCTTCCTTGATAACGATCTTCCAAGTCTTCGACTTCTTCCACAAACAATCTCCGCATCGAACGTGATCTCGGCTGAAGGATACCAGAAAGAATTCGAAGAATGAAGACAACAAAAAAAGTCGGAAACGTGTTCACCGAACGGGTTTCCGTTCGCCGTGTCTTTGAGAATCGTGAGCGTCTCTTCCAGACAAAACACTTTCATCGGGATTCTGTCCTTCCGCCGTCATCTTACCCTCCCTCTCCTCCCCTCAGCCGAAGACATCCAACACACTCCAATAAAACGACAGCGAACGGTTCACTGACTCGGCACAAGGCCACCTGCTTCATTTCGACAACCCCTATCGACATCCCTTGAAATATGAAATCCATTTTTTCCTTATTACTCCTCACCCCCTATCACCCTTCTTAAGGGGGTTGAAACCTCCCTCTTACTCTCTCGAAATCGAATTACCGCAATACTTTTACAATCACCGTCTCCCCAAGATAGTTTAAACGGATTATCTAAACCTCTTTAACCGTTTTAAGCTGAATCAGCAAAAACCTTCCAAGACGGTTGGATAGATGGAGAGTCTCCGGGGGTTGGGGATGCGTATGGAAGATCTATTTCACGCATGAAGGACTACGATTCCCATTTTGAATGGCCTCGATAATTAACCAGCATCCCATTGTAATTAGAGCCTCCTGCTGACGGGTTAGTCCTTTCCCTCCGTTTAAACATCCCGTTGCCTCCTCCTCCTCCCTCCTCCCTCCTCTTATAATATGTGTAAACGGTTTGTCTTTTGTTCCTGTCCAGACATGTTCCCTCCAAGTCTATTAAAACTTCTTTAGTCCTCTGATATTATACCCAAGTGGGTCTACAGCCTCTTTCTCCGTCTGTCTGTGTCTTCTGTTCCTTCTTTCTTGTCTTTCTGTTTTTACTCTTTTCTCTTTTACACTATCTCCTTTCTTCGTCTTTGTTTCTCTCCTTACTCTCGCTTTCTCTTATTTCTCCTACTCCCTTCCTCCTCCTCTCTTCTTATTTCTCTTCTTCCTCTCACTTCTCTCGGTTCTCCTACTCTCTTCTTCTCTTCCTATCTTTCTTTTTTACTCTTTCTTCTATCTCCTCTCTTCTTCTTTATTTCTCTCCTTCCTTTCGCTTTGTCTTTTTTCTCTTCGCTTCTCGTTTTCTCTCTTTCACTTGTCTTTCCTTTTCTCTCATTTTTGTGATCTCTCACTCCTTCCTCTCCTCTTCTTTTGTTTCCTCTTTTCTTTTTCTTTTCTTCGTTTTATTTTCCTCTTCTTCTGTTCTCAGTTTCCTTTTTTTCTTTCTGTCACTCTCTTTCTTCTCTCCTTCCACTTTATTCTCTCCCCCGTTTCAAATATCAGTTCGGACTGTATGAACTAAACGATCAAAACCGATTTACATTCATCTTGTGACAACCTGAACGGTCTTTGAAATCTCTTTTTCAGTTAGGTTACAGGATTTAACTACTTCCGGTTGGACCGTATACATGAGTAGGTTTGAGTTAGCTTCCTATTTGTACATACTAGGTGGTGAGTTTGAACGGAAAACTGAAATGAAAGAGGAAGAGAGGCGTTAGATTCGTTGAACATGTTTCGAACGTGTCTCGTCTGTGGGGGAGGAAGCTCGTTCCAAGTTCATCCATCACATCCATATCCGTTTCTTTCAATTACCACCCCGCCTACACGCTGTCTTGAACTTTAGTTTCGTCTTTAAAGACTCGAAACGTTGATGGCCTTTAGGAGTCGGCCTTTGACCCCCCTCAAGCTACACGAGGACATTGAAACTCATTAAGTCGTGAACGGAGGGCTTTGGTGCCCTCGGGGAAGGGTTGATGAAAGGCTCTTTGAACCTTCGTCTGTGTTTTTCAGTTTCTGTCTCTTTTCCTTCTTTTTATAGCCCCGAAGATATTTTCATTCGTTAGTGGCCAGAAGAAATAACCCAACTCCGATGGAAACCCCTCGACAGTGACAAAGGAAACCACTCGAGTTGGGTAACGACTAACTGCTCTTTTGCCACCCCTCCCCCCACTCCATCTCTGTAGTCGGTGATGAATCCGATCGGTGTAGTTGGAGTGTGGCTGTTGGAAGAGACATTCAAATCGGATTCGGTTGGACGGAACGTCGGGATTGTGGCCCGTGTCGGACACGTGACCCATTCAATACGCCTACCTCATTTGCTGCCATGCGTTAATTAGAGCAAAACGCGCCACGGTTTTTTCAACTTTTTTTTGCTTCGTTTTTCTTTTCTTCCTTTTTGCTCCGGTTGCTCCGGATGGATGCTCTCCTAAGTGGTTGTTAATGTTTGTTTAATTCGGTGTTTTTCCGATGGAACTTTGCTGCTCTACGACTCAACCACCCTTCTGCCTTTTTGAGTTGTTTTGTTTGTCGGTTTTGACTCTGTTTAGTTTTCTGTTTTTCTATTCTCTCATCTACCTGTTCACTCGTACTTCGTCTCTCTGCCCTGTATTTGCCCTTCGTTTGTCTCTCCCTCTGTGTCTGTTCCATTCACCAGGCTTGTAACTTCTTTCATGTTATTGTCTTCTCTCTTTCTTTTTTACTCTTTCTTCTATCTCCTCTCTTCTTCTTTATTTCTCTCCTTCCTTTCGCTTTCTCTCATTTCTGAGATCTCTCAATCCTTCTTCCCCTCTTCTTTTCTCTCCTTCTGTCCTCTTGTTCTTTTTCTCCCTCCCTCTTTGTTCTTTCCTCTTTTCTCACTTTATTCTCTTCCTCTTTTGAACACTTTTTGTTTGGTTCTATCCCGGTGATCACATAAATCGCAAATCAACGGTTATTCGTCGTCTTCTCAGTCACAACGAACGAACAACCCCAAAAACGTCTTCAGAGGCATAAACCAATTCCTTTGGTCATTTTCTCTTTTTTATTCCTTAAATCGGTAAAAGTGATAAATTAGGCGGATATGTACAATAAATATAACAAATCACTGAATATTTATCACATTTACCGGCTAATTTATAAAATATTAAACTCGGTAACGGGGAATTGAATCAAAATTTGCTCAGATCCTTGACTTTTGCCTCTTTTCCTCGTGCACTCTTTCGTTGATAGGTTCGTTCAGCTATCGTTCAGGTGCTTATTGGCAAGCCCACCTACTTAGACTGTCTGTCTTTTACCAGACAAGTGAGAGAAGCCAAGGATCTAAAAAGATGGATTTAACCCCCATTGCGAGTTGGAGATTTTTTTAAAACTAGCCGGTAAATGTGATAAACACTCAGTAATTTATCACTTATACAAAGTTTAGTTGGTGATTATGAATAATCGCCGGGTAAATTGTATGTATTTTCGTCTGATTTATCACTTTTACCGTAACTTATAAAATACTTCAGTCTTTCTCTCCTCTCAACCGAATTCTTGGTTGTGTTCTTCATCCGAATCCTTGAGTCAAGACACGGGGTCTGCTTCCTCTAGATGGGAAAGGATGGAGAGGTGGGTGGTTGAGATGGGGGTGTGTAGGAGGATGAAAGGGAAAAGAAGGTTGTCAACGAACCCACTTGACGCTTTGAGCAAACATTCGAACGAGAGAATTATCTGACATTAACCGCAATATTATCCGTTTCAGCTGCGTAGACAAATATCGATATCAACTCCCATGGACGAAAAGTAAACAGTAAATTGATTACAACCCTCCATTTTGATTTCTGTTCCTCTCTTCCTTCTCCCACCCTTACCTCCTCTCTCTCTCTGTGCTCCATTGTGAAGATATCCATTGTGAATTGAAAAGAGGGTTTAGAGCTCAGCTCAGCTCACTCAGCTATAGTCCACGGGCAAAAGGGTTAATAAGATATCCTAATTTAAAAATACTAGTCCTCCCTCCACTCCACCCCCTTCCTCCTGCCTCTTTTGTGTCGTTTCACGGTTTAATTGCACTAGTCTGTAGCCCATCAAAAACAGCGAACAGGGGGATGGTGGGCGGAGGAGAGGGCTAAGCGAATTCGACGTCAGCGGTAAATCGCTCTTTTCAAATTGTTTTACCTTCACATTTATTTATTTATTTATTGTTGTTTACGGGGGATGATGGTGGTGGTTGGGTGGAGGGGTGTATGTTACCTGTAAGGTTTCGGAGTGAGAGGGTTGCGTACGGATGTCACGTGATTCCGAGTTGAATTCGATCAGAACATGTTGTCGCGTTCGTTATGAAGTTTGTTGTTGCTGTTGGTGAGGTTGTTCCCACTTCAGAGCTTGTGAGAGGAAGATCCTAAACCTTTGAGAGGAGTGTAGTTCGGGGGTGAGTTCTCCAGGGAGAGAGGAGGAGGAAGATGATGTGGACTTAGTGTAGTAGAAGAAATTCTTCAGGGATTCTGGTGGTGCATGAACACCTTTCTTTCTTTGTCCCCCGGTGTCACGTTCTTCCCTGAAAGATGAGGAAGAGGGACAGGAGGAGGACATAAAGCATTAACCGTCAGCTCGGAAACGTCGAGATAGGAATTCGAAATTAGAAAAAGTTCCGAAGGGCGGGAGAGGAGAAGGAGGATGGAAATGATGGAATTGTAAAGGAAAGGAGGAAGAGGGATGAAGAAGAGGTGGAGGAGAGTGTCGAGTCATCCCCTTACGTCGTCTAGATCGTTATCTGATCACGTGACAGGCGGCAGATCAAAGGAAAACTACCCCTTTTCCTTCGTTTTGATGAAAATGCCTTTTATTTCAATATAAACGCTACAGTGTTCCTGCGGGGATGAGGGATGCAGGTAGGGATGAGGGCTCTCTCCTGGCTTTTCTACTCTTTTCTTTGTCTCTCTTTCTCTCTCTCTTTTCTCTTTTTTTAGTTTTTCTGCTTTTTTCTTTGTTAGTGTCATGTTTCTCTTGAAGTTTTCCTTTTTCATTTCTTTTCTGTTTAGGGGTCAGGATGAAAGGATTTGGAAGGTTATGAGGAGTAGATGGGGTTGAGTGGTTGTGAACTATCTGGTTTGGCCTTTTGGATGGTTTTGAGGAAATGGGTTCTCCCTCACTTCCGGTACCTGGTTGGTATTGTGAGCTTTGATGTTAGTCTTTCTCTCTTTCTTGGTGTTTTCTTCTTTTCTTTCTTCTCCTCCCTCTCTATCTATCTTCCCTTCTTTATACGCTAGCTATCTCCGCTTCCCTCTTCTTTATTGCCTCCAGTATTTGTTTCGTCTTTCTCCTACTTATTCTTGCTTTATTCTGGTTTGCTTTCCTTTCTGTTTTGAGCTTTTATGTCTTCTTTCCTCTTTTGACCCTTTCTCTCTTTCTTCTTCTCTTACGCCTTTTGTTCTTTTTACAATTTTACTTCCCTTTCCTTTGTTTTTGGTTGTTTCTTCCTCTTCTCTCATCCTTGTCTTTGTATTTCTTCCTTCAATTGTTATTCTATGTCTGCTTTCTCTACTTTTCCTTTTCCTCTTTTTATCGACGATTTCAAACTTCTCAAACCAAAGTTTCAACATCAACACTCTCCTCTTCCAACACGCAGAACCTGAATCATAATAAAATTGTGTTTGTGTGCGATTTCCGTGCCGCCATTTTACCGAAACCCAAAACCTGAAGAGTTTCTCATTTCCGCACACAATCGCCGTTTCCTCCTAACCTAGATATCACGTTAAATCGTTTCTCTCCTCCTCCTCTTGTTGGACGAAGAATTTCGCATGAAAAATTAGGTTAATCTCGGAAAGAGAAGAAAACTGAGATCGGAATTCAAAACTTGGATATCAAGAAGAGAGTTTGTGCTGAGAAAGCAAAACAAAGGCCGTCACAGATGTAAATACGTGCGTGCGTGCGTGCAAGAGTCTGTCTGTCTAACAGTCCTGTTGTTGTCTGCCTTTGTTTTGACTCTCACAGTTTGGTCGGAAAATTTTTTTTCTTCCAAACTTCGGTGATGGTCTGGTTGCTTTTGGTGCACGTTGTAGATTTTTGTCGTTTTGTAGAAAGGAAAAGTGATTTTGCGACCTACGTACCTGTTGTAAGCTTTAGAGTGTAAGAGAAGGGAGTTGGGTTCTTGTACAACTCTTGTGTCTCTTTTAGCTGACTCAGTAAATCACTTTTCCTTTGTTAACTTGACTCGTTTCCAAATTTTAATTAATTAAAATCGTTTTAATTGATTTATTAATTTATGTTTCAGGATTGTCTAGGACGCCCATGTATCCCTTTTCAGCAGGGAGTACCTATCCGTACCCCATGCTTAGTCCAGAAATGTCTCAGGTCCCAGCTTCATGGTGAGTATGAGTTTAAAACGAGGACGGGAAACCGCCTTCAAAATGCTGATTATGCAATTTGAGTTACGCAAACGCTTTTAAATTTGCCGCGTGTTCTTGTTCACGGGGTGGTATTTCGTGTGTTTTTGGGGTTTTCAGGGTAGGGGTGGTAGCTTTTAGTCAGATCGTGAGTGTTGGGTTTATGTTGGGAAAGGAATCGTGTGAGGTTGTTACAACCCTTGTCCTCCTCAGTTACGTGCCACTTTGAACTTTGTGGTTTCTTCAAGTTTCAGTTTCCACCCCCGGAAGATGTAAACATGAGCGGATATCAGTTTTAGTGTTTGAGGAAGGTGTTGCTTTGACATTTCCAGAAGTGTAAGAGTCTTGCGGGAGGAAGGGAGGAGAGCGGATGGTATAAATACTTTCAGCTTTGGAGGCTGTAAAATCAACCCCCAGATCGTTGGGGGATGGATCTTTCAATCGGGAAAATGGGGGTGGAGGGTGAAAATTTTACAAATTGGAAATAGGTTTTCAAATCCGGTTTTCATTTCTTGCGTGAAGAGGGTAGGGGTGAAGGGATAGAGGGATGAAGGGAGGAAACGATTACAAGGAAAAATCCTTTGATGCATGCACCAACAGGATTGAGAAAAACAATTACGAAAGAAAGGGAAAAGCTTTTAAGGCGGAAAATCCAGGATATAGAAAACCTTAACCCTCCCCTGTGCCCCTATCTCTGGAGGATAATGTCCTCCCTCCTCCTCCTTCTCTCATCTTCCTTTTTCTAATATCCGATTTCGGGAATGGAATCAAGGTACGCGTCATTAACCTTATTCTTCGACCGTTCCCTCAAATTCTTTTCTTCTTCCTTCTCCTCCTCCTTCCCCACTTCTCCTGCTGCTTTCATTTGTAGTTTCCCCCGGGAAGGAGGAGGTAGAGGGAGGTGTTGATCTCCTTTCGCGATTAAAGTCCTCAAAATCTCAAATAAATTCGAGCTAATGCGATGATAACACGGAATTAAGTCATTAGGTGACGTGTAACCGGCATTTCAATGTGTGTGTGACGTGCGTTCGCGAACGGCTGCGGGGGGGCGTTCGGTTCTTTTTTCTGTTTCTTTGTTTTGTTTGTTTCCTTTTTTTCCGCGGACGGATTTGGTTTTTATCACTCACCTGGGAAGTTTTGCTTTTGATCCTTTTGCAGATGGGTTGAGGGGTTGGTTAGTCAATCCGTTCGGGGTGTTTGTCTTGTGAATCCTTCTTCTTTGTCCTTTTGTGTTTTTGGATGTTCTCTCTATTCTTGAGGAAATTTAATTTTAGCTCCTTCTTGTTGTTTTGTCTGGGAGAATCTACTGACTTCTTCCTCTCTGTTTTATATCTTTTTTTTCTGTCGTTCTTTCTGTTGGTATTGCCTTCCCTGCCTTGATTTAGTCTTGTCGTAGAAATCTGATTGTTTCATCTTTCTTGTCGTGAGCATCTTACTGTCTCTTTTGAAATCGTCATCTTGTTCTTGTTTCCTCTTTTTCAGTCGTGTTTGATGTCCTCATCTCTTTGCTGGAATTATTTTGCTACCATCTCACTCCACCGTTTCCTGTTGATTTAGTTTTTGGCTTTAGTTTTAGCTGCCTTTCATTTCCTTTAGTCTTAGATTGTGTTGAATACAGCTTCTGTCTATTTATCCTTCTAAGAAGATGTCTTTTCAGTTCCTGCATCAATTCTGACTACCCTCCTGTCTGGGTTTCATGACTGCTGTTTCTCATTAGTTGTTCTGTTGTTGGTCTTTGTTTGTTTTTGTCTTTGATTGTTTTTTAGTTCGTTCTTCTATTTACTCTTGTATTTCTGTTGTATTATTCCTTCTTTGTTCTTCCAGAGTTTCTTTTAAATTGAGAACAAAATTCTTACTCGGTTGAAGTTTCCCGTCTCATAATTTCGTTTCCTCCTTAATTTCTAACCTCCTCTCAGGGTTGACAGGATCTGCTGAAAACAATAAATAAATAACGGAAGAGAGAGAGATCGGTGATCAACGAACCTTAAAAGATGGCGAGGGAAACGAGTAGGGAAATGTTTTTCCAGATTAAGTTAATTTCTTCCTGTTGGTTCCGTTGTCTGTTTTCTCCCTGCTTTGGAGAGGAAGAAGAAAGAAGATTTCTTCTCCCTCTCCCATCTTTCTATCTCCTTCTCCTTCCCTCTCACTTTGTAAAAGTGTTTGTAACAAATCAAATTTCGCTTTTTTCCTTTCATTTCGTTTTCTTTTGTCGACATGTGTTCTTCGTCTCCTCCTAACGAGATTATCCTTCGATATGGGATTAACCTGAGGTGAGGGGGTGGGTGGTTTGGGTTTTCTGGGGAGTTTGGGGGTTGGGGTTGTTGTTTTTGGTTTTGTTTTTAATTTAATTTTTGGTTTGTTTTCAGGCACACTCCTGGGATGTACCCGATCTCAGCGGGTGCGGGGTTCCGCAGCCCCTATCCCACGTCATTACCCATTAGTAGTACAACGTTACCTAGCGACTTTTATAGATTTTCACCGACGAGTCTTTTGCCCGGCCATCCCGGCCTCAGTCCTCACGGCCACCATTCGCTGTCTTCGCATCCGGCGATCGTCACACCCGGACCGAAACAAGAATTAGGACATCATACGCAGTCTGATCACAATCACCGGTGAGTTTGGTTATGATAAGTCGGACGGGGGGGTAAGCAGAAGAGAGGAAAACCTAAACCAAACCAACGCCATCAAATCGAGTGACTTTGAACAAAGCGTTCGACTCTTGGCTTCTTATTAACATTTCCTTTACGATTTCTATTTTTGTTTTCCTTTCCCGCTGTTGGGGAGGTTCGTTCGCATACGGTCAAAAGATGCAAGGCGTGCACGCGAAGAAAAGATTAACGCCATCCGTTCCAGTCTCCCCTTCTGCAGGGAGTAACTCTTCTATGTTATTACTCGTGGTGTGAAGAGAGAGACTGAGGAGATTTTTGTAATTTTATTACTTTTTTTATGACTCCTCACTCTTCCAAAGTTAAAAACACTTAAACCTAATCTCAAGGTACGACTACTTTGATCCTAGAAGACGGGAGACGGCTCACAAAACGATAACACACTTAAACCACATTCTTAAAAAAAGATTCGAGGTTACCGAACCAAACTAAAAACATCCTAAACCATCAGACGCTTTATCTGTCACCTCCCAACTCTTATCTCTCAATGTCTTATACACAGGACAGCTATTACTACCTGCAACTCGACTAACCCAAACAAAATTTCTTTCGAAACGAAGAATTAATGAGTTCAAAAATCCACGACAAATTTTTTTTGACTATTCGTCTCCCTAATTATATAATATTATTATAATATTATATACTTATGGTTGTTTATTAATATATAATAATAATATAAATTGAAATGAGCTTGAATTTCCGACGGGAAGGAGAGAAATCGAGTGAGAAGTGTTGAGTTATTTGAATTTTGAAAAGACGCGCGTTTTTGGTGACGGTTGTTCGTAAATTCGGTTTGGGTTTCGATGAATCGGAAACAGATTTTACTCTATGAGGGTTTGGAAAAGGGTTACCGAGGGAGGGAATGGTTCGGTCATAGAGTAAGGTGAACGTTTGGAGTAAATGGCGCCAATTATTTCAAATTCGTCGTCGTTGTTTGTGTTGTTTGGGGGTTGAACGAATTTGGGGTGAGTGGGGAGGGGTTGAATTTTTTATTGGTGGGTGGTTTTTGGTCAGTTTGAAATTATTTTATTGTTTATTCATTTGGTATTTATTTATTTAAAATTTTTGTTCTTTGATTTCGGAGGATTAGCCTATGAATCAAACTTCTGCTGTCGTTTCCCGCCCTCTTGTCGTAATCTCCTGATTCTTTGGCTGTCGGATTTTGGTTTTATCTTTTGTGTTTGCCTTCTTTATTCTATTTTTCGATTTATTTCTTAGCTACATCTTGTACCCGAACTCTAGGATAGTGGTATGTTCCAAAAGTCCCCGGAAACTGTTCTTTTCCTTCACCCAATATCAGCTTCGGTTTCTTGTTTCAAAGACTAAATTTCCTTTCACCAGCCAGCGTTTTCATTCCGGCAACTTTTGGGACAGGAAACACTTCTTGAATCTAGACAGACTAACCTAAGAGTTTCGGAACTGTTGCCTAATATTTTCAATTTGCTCATATCCCCATCTTGACATCCCTTACTTTCAAGCTACCAACCGGAAGTCTTCCTACCTGACAAATTCCCAAACCTTTTTTAGGAGGTACAAAGGAATAGAAATGAGCTATGGATGATTAGCCTATGTCCTTAAAAGCCTACGGAAACTCAATTTATTGTTCTCATCACATCATTCTCATCTCGAGTTTTGTACTCGACTCTCTTACTCAACATCTCCAAAACTCACAGCATCTTATACGACAACTCAAACCTCACTCTTCTAAAAATTATGACGTCCAAGAGACGCATCACCATCCTCCGTCGGTCCTTGCAGAGTTGCATCTCAACATACACTGACAGCACCTATTTACTTACATTATACTATCTTATAATATAAAGACATATATACTTCACTACAGTGAGAAATTTACAAAAGTCAAAATCAGGCTAGTTGGGGGTCTATTCAAAACCGAAAAACATGGCTACGGGTCTAGGACACAAAAAAGTTTGGGAACCTCAGCTCTGGGAAGTTATACTTTTGAGTTATTATTATTTATTTTTTATAAGTTGGCAACGTTAACTAGAGTAGTATAGAATGGTTTATTTATTGCTTTATTTTATTTTGAGCCCATTTTGATTTTATTATCAGAACTTCTGGGCTGTTGTAAACAACTTTGAATCGTTTTTGTATAAAATTCGCTTCCTATTACCTTCTCACAGTTTCATGATAAGTTTCGGATCAGTATATAATATATATTTACTTTTATATTTAAAGTTTAGGATGATGTAAAGGTTGATTTATTATAATTTGAAAGAGTTGATATAGAGTTTGGAAGTGGTCTCCAGCCGGTGCGCCACGTCTCATCAATCTCTCGATACTAACTCAAATTATACTCTGAAGAAGTTCCGATATAAATCACAAGATGGAACCACAGTACGGTGGTAGTCATAACAAAGCAAAACAAGAAAAATTTTTCCATCTCTCTCTCTCTCTCTTCTATTCTTTTTTAATTCCATCGTTTCTCGCATTGAGGGAGACTCTCTTGCACGAACACTGCTTTATCGATTCCGATTCCCTCTTTCTACCCTTCCGCCCAGCCACCCCCCGCGAATTCATCCCTTCCATTCCCTTTCTCCTCGAAGCCGAAGCGAACCGAACCGAACGTGTTGCGATCGATACACAAAACTACTCAATTAGTCGTTGTAACAACTTGCGAAAACGATTTCGAAAACGGGATTTGGATTGAAAACGGGAAACTGTCCCGAAAAGGAAATAAAATTTGGAGATTTTTAGTTGGAAAACCGGAAACTCAAATCCACAGGATCCGGGTGGAAAAGACACTGACCGATCTCCGCGGCAAAGAACACCTTCCACAGGTTTAACTTATGCAGAGGGAAAGTCATTTAACTCGGAGGCGAATCCCTTTGATTTATATACTGTCATCGTCTTTGATAAGTTAATTATGGGTTTTTAGTTTAATTTTTTTGGCTGTCGTTCGGGAGTGAAGTATAAATTCTTTTTTTTCCTTCCTTCCATTTCGCGGATGATTTCGGTGTGGCGCGGGGGTTGGGAGCGAGGGTTTTTCCCGTGAAAATGGGATGCGAGTGAGGGAAAGTGGTAGAAGAGAGGAGAAAGAGAGAGAGAGAGAGAGAAAGCGAAAGAAAATGTATGAGTAATGATGACTCATTTCTTTGTTAGTACAAGCGACCGATATTTTTGTTTTTCTCTTTTTTGTATTTATTTATTTATTTAAATTTTTATTTTATTATTTATCGACTAATTATTTATTTAAAAGGAAGCCGTGTGTCACGTAGACAAACGTTCGGACTGTAAAAAAAGGTTAGAAGCAACGTTTCAGTGAAGATTTCTGTCGCGAAAGAGAAATTGTTTCGTTTCATCTTCATCTTTGGTGCTGTCGGTGTTTTTAATACGTCAACCGATCACAAGTAAATAACCAATCATCATCGTGTTAACAGGTTAACGAGTGTGATTTATTTATGAAACGTGAAAATTAAATTTTTTGTTTTTCGTTGGTTGGTTCGATCGTGCGCTCAGGTGAAATTTTCCGGGGGAAAACCGTGACAAACGACAGAAAATTTATTTCGTGCGTTTGTGTTTATTAATGTCCCCGGTGTTTTGTGTGTCCTAGTGTAGATTTCTAGGTTTTACAGGTTGGTACGAAAGGTTTCGGGTGAGATGAGAGAGGATTTGGTGGTGGGAGGTTGCCGTGGAGGTAGTTTTCAGATTTCCCCTTTTGGAGCGTTCGGGTTCGGGCTTTTTCGCGAGCCCGGTTTTTGTTAAATGACAAAGAAAATGACGTTTTCTCCGTAAGCTAAACGAAGGCGTTGGAATTTTTGGTCGTGGCCTCCTCGTCTTCAAAACGAAAACGGAGAGTGAAAATTTATTAGTAATATTTTAGTGGCTACCTGTGGATTTTTTTTTCTCTTCTCCCAGTGCTTTCGTTCCATTTATTTAGTTTTCGGGGGGGTGTTTCGCTTTGGTTTTACTGTCTTTTGACTGACTGCCTGTGTCTTTTGAGTGCGTTCGTCCGTCTCGTGGTGATTATTTTGAATTAGGTTTCTCTCGCGACGTTTTTATACGACTTGTAACATCGCTGACGCGTTTACACCGGTTTGTGTGATTTATACGTTTCATATGGTAACCTACTTTAAGTCTAAATATGGGTTATACACTCACCAATTAGGTTTGTGTGCCTCCCTGAACCTAACATATCAACCTAAACCACATAATTTAGCTTTTGGAGGGAGAAAGCTACAAATCTCCCGAACCTCCATTTTGATTTGCTTTCGATATGCATATCTCATCTCCCTTTAAGCCTTTTTAGTGCTTTCGCTCTCATTTCCAGGTTTTTGTTTAGGTCTGTACCTCATTTTGTGGCCTTATATTTATATACAGCTCTGTTTTGTGGTCTTAGATTTGTCTTAAAGGCTTTCTGTTCAGTTTTTAATCGTTTATACTGCAGCATACGTCTTCTGATATTCACACTTCATCCCTTTTGGAAATTGTTTTCAGGTTCTCACTTACTTCCAGGTTGTTAGGTCAAATCAAAGCCATCTCTACCTTTTGGTTTATGGGTTTTACGGTCTCCAGTGTCTTAGGTCCTTATTTCAAGGTTTGCGGGTTGTTTCTGTATCCTTTAGAGCTTTGTTTCTTCCCGTAATTTGGGTATTGATGCCTTCTCACTTATTTTCAGGTTTTGGTTAAGGTTTCTAGGTCATTTTTAGCGTTGTGTCTATATCCAGTTCGATTTCCTTTTAGTTTGTGGTCTTTAAAGCCTCCTCACTTGCTGTTGAGTGTTTTTTGAAAGGTTTTAACTTCATCTATCAACCTTCTTCAGGTCTTTGCTGTAGTTGACGCCCTGATGTCTATATTTCATCCCCATTCAGGTTGTTAGGTCATCTCCAGCTCTGTTGTTTATAGCCTGTAGGGATTATTGTCTTCTCATTGTTCTGGCAATTTTATTTGGCTTCATACTATACTGTACATGTTTTAAGGTACACACTTCATACTTATGGCTTGTTTTTAGGTTCTTACTGCCTCTTCACTTATTTGCAGGTTTTGGTTAAGATTTTTAAGTCATTTCTAGCGCCAAGACTATATCGATCGATTTTCTTCGTGTTGTGGTCTTTAGAACCTCCTCCCTCGCTGTTGAATGCTTTTTGAAAGGTTTTAACTCCATCTTTCAACCTTCCCCAGGTGTATATTGTAGTTTAGGTTCTTTGACGCCCACAGTTTGTCCCCATTTTAGCTTATCTCTAGGTTGTTAGGTCGTTTTCCGGTATGTTTCTTTCCAGTTCTGGCATTTTTATGTAGCTTCATACTATATTATACATGTTTTGGGGTGTATACTTCATTCCCATAGCTTGCTTTTAGGTCCTTACTGCTTTCTCGCCTATTTCCAGGTTTTGTTTGAGCTTTCAAGTCACCTTATCCTGTTATATCTACATCCACCTCCATTTCCCTCCAGATTGTAGTCTTCACTGCCTTCTAACTTCTTTTTAGGTTTGGTTCATAGGTTTTAAGGTCAGCTTATAAACCTTCTTAACCACTCTTTGTGCTGGATTCAAGCAAAACCTTTCATACAAATCCATCAACAAACAATAACAACACAAAAGTTTTGAGCTGTTTCAGAAAATCATTTCCAACCGACTCAAACCCTCACATAACCCTTCCACCAAAGGCCTGTATACAGTCTAAAAGAGCCTCTCAAGTACTATAATATACTCATAAAACATGACGTATAAAAAAAAAATATGATAACGACAGGAGAACTGAAGGCGAAATTATATATTTCCCTCGTTCCTCACTCGTTAAAGAGAGAAAATTGGAGTTCGGGTGAGAGAGAGAGAGAGTGTGGAATAGGTGGAAGAGGGAGCAGGGTCGGAGCGGGAGAGGCCCGGGGGGTGAGGGGTGGGAAACAAAACAAAAGATGAAAAGCACCGAGGGGTGAGATAAAAAGATGAAAATGAAATAGTAGGAAAGACGACGTCACTGAATCCGTAAATCGGAATCCGTGACTCGGTCCTGGGCTTTTCGGGTGAAAGTCTTTTTGAGAAAGTTTTCCTTTGTTCTTTCATACGACTGTGGGGAAAGACGGACACTACTGCGCAGTTGTGAAACGTCGCTTTTTTATTTGAAAACAGTCAGGCAAACGGACAGTCAGTCAAAAAACCGGCTTTTTTTTCTTCATTTTGTGTGAATATTTATTTCCAGATCGCTGTCGGTCAGTGAAGTTGAGAACTTTGCTTTATTTATTCTCGAAGACATTGTTTTCCAGTCTTGTTAATTTGAATAATTTGTAAGGAATTTTTGGCGGGGAAAAGGTGTAATGGCGACCGGAAGTGACAGATACAAAGTCTAAAACTATGGAACAATGGTGTACGTCTCTCATGAATCTAGCGAAGAAAACGAAACCGGTGGCAATCGTCGCGCCCTCGTCCAAAGTGTCCGCAGACACGTCCAAAACGGGAGATGATTCGGACGAGAAGACGGAAGGAGGCGGCGGAGGGGGTGGGGTGGCGGAACCGAGAATCGGTCCGAAGAAATCGAGGAGGAGAGACCGAGATCGAAGTCGAGCAACAGCGCCAAATATTACATAGATAGATTGCTCGAGAAAGATGACAATAACGAACGTTCGACGACGACTACTACTACAACCACAGCTACCACTACTACTGCTGCTAATACTACAGGGTGTTCAAATAATTTTTATTCAATGATTTCGGATCTGTCTTCGGCGGAGCAACAAGTCCTCGCCGCCATTTACATGAGGGACCTCGTCACCAACTTCCAGAATCCGTACCTCCGATATTCCCAGTATGCGGGTCATCCATCTCCGTTTCTAGGAGCTTACGAGAATTATAAGAGACTACTTGCGGAAACTGCAGGAGCGGAGGAAAGCGCGAGAGGGAAAGATGACGAGGAGGAGAGGAAAACCCGGAAAAACGATCCGTATCCGTTTCTCAGGGAAAGATTAAACGCTCGTCCGGTGTACGAAACCCGGGAAAGAGAGAAGATGAGGAGAAGAAGGAAGAGAGTGAGGAGAACGGAAGGGAGAGAGAGGATGAGGATGATTTAACGGAGGTGGACGCGGAGGACGAGCAAGACAAACCGGACTATGAGAAGGGAATCGATTTCGGAGTGTTTAAAAATGGTGCCAAAAAGGAGGTGGGACAGTCTCAGGACGAGATGGAACCTCTAAATCTGAGAATGAACGTGGATGAACCGTTGGATTTCAGCAAGAAGTCGACCAGTTTCCGGTTCAGCTCGAATCCGTCTGTCTCGCTCACGTTGAACCTGAAATCGCCGGAATTTGAGAGCTTGTCGAAACCGTTGGTGCTCACCATTCCCAATCCTCAGGACAGGACTCCGAGGCAGAAGAAGAAGGAAAGAACGAGCAAAGGCAAACGGTAAAGCGAAACAAACGTAGCCGTAGATAGTTGTGAAGATCCGTTCGCGAACGTTCCCCTTTCTGCCAAAATCTCACCAGAAGTATAAAATTAATTCCCCTCAAAATGACCGCTATTTCAATTTGACTTACATAAGCCATCAAACCTTCTTACGATTCCTACCCCATTTAAAAACCTAAGTTCGTACAAAATGGCGTCCAGGTTGATTAGGTCTGTTGTCAGCAACGAAATTTTTAAAAATTTGTGCGATTTTGACTTGACACGAAATTTCTTTCATTCTCTTGCTGATTTAAATCTCCTCACGATTCTCGGCCGAAACTTGTGCCGTGAATTTCAAAAATTAGGTCGACGATTCGCGGATTTAGGGAAAGCCGGGAACGAGGTAGGGTGGAGTGGAGAGGGAGGGAGGGGAGGAAGCGAAGGAAGAATGAAGCGAAGAGACTGTCAAGTAGTTTAAGGCCCCTTAAAATAGAGTCGTAAATGTCAACGGGTTTGAACCGAACGCTAAGCTTCTTTAACTTGGTTTCTGTCATTTTTATATTTTGAATAGTTGGCGCCAAATGATTACAGTTTCCGGTTTTGTTTGTAGTTAAAACTCAAAATTTTGGATGTGTTCGACAACTACACTTCCAAACTCTCGATTTTGGTTTTGATTGACTAAACTGTATCATCCTAAGATCACGAATTAAAGATATTTCAGTTGGGAGTGATAACAACAAATTCATTTCCGGTTTTTCAGTTTTGGCGGGAATTTTCAATATTTCGACCAAATTTGAATGAACCTAGTCCCAGGTATCACTCCTCTCTCGTTCTTTTAGTCCAATTGGGATTTGAGTTACTTGACGAGCTAAAGGATTTGTTGGTTGGTTTCTTGCAACAAACCATTTCCGGTTTTGATTTTTGGGGGTTCCAAATTTCGTCTAAATTTGAATGAATTTGATTCCTGAGATATTAAATCAAATTATTTTAAATTTTGGTTTGTCAAACTTAACCCCCCTTCTCCCAATCTAATTTTATGTTGTTACTGAGAGGAATCATTTCCGGTTTTAGTTTTTGGAGGGAAAATTCAAAAGATGTCTCTGTTTGAACGGTACCTTAAAATCTGTGGTGAAAGTCTGTGACGTCATAAATTCATTTTTCTCTTTTTGAAAGAATTTTTATTTTTAGGGGATGAAAAGTTGCAATTCATGTTGATCGATTGTTATTTATTTTTTAATTAGATTTTCATTTCCGGTTTGATATTCTCTAAACAAAATCGTTCAAAACCAAATTTTTAAAAATTATTTTTAGGTTCTGACGTGACGTCACAGGAAATTGTTTTGGGGATGAAAGCGTAGAAATTAGGGGCTGTTATAATTTTTTATTTCAGGGTGCAAGTGAGACCCAACAAGGTAGAGGTACCTTAGCCTGAATTCTACTTAAATTTTGGGGGAGGAGGTGGTGAAAAGATGAGCGATGATTGTATAGTCTATGACGTCACAAAGTCATTTTTCTCTGAAATAATTTTTAGGGGATGAACGGGGTGAGAAGTTGAAGGTAATTTGCAATCTCTTTTGAGTGATTATTAATTTATTTTTTAATTAAAAATTCATTTCCGGTTTGATTTTATCAAACCAAAAAATTATTTAGAAGAAATTTCAAAATGAGTTTCAACGTGACGTCACACCGGGAATTGTTTTAGGGTTGTAAATAAGGGTTGGGAAGGAAGAACTAACAAGAGACCAATCCAACAGCCTGATTCTCAAATTTATTTCAATTTTTGGAGGAGTGGGACGGAACAATTCATCAAAATAAGCGAGGATTTAGTTTGTGACGTCATAGAGTCATTTTTAGGGTATGAATGGGGTTGAGAAGTGGGAGACTGTTTTGAAATTACATTTGATTGATGGCTAAGCTACTTTTTAATAAGGGTAGCTTACTTCCGGTTTGGTTTTCCTCCAAAAAAAATATTAATAATTAGGAGCAAATTAAAAAGAAAAATTTGAAGTTCTGACGTGACGTCATACAGAAGGCTGTTTCCCGTTTGTAAATTATTTATTAAGGGCGGTTTTAAGGGGGTGGTTGTAGTTATTTATTAATTTATTGTGGAGGTTATTTAAGACACGGAAATTAATTTGAAGTTCGGTTTTGGATTTTTTTGGGAAGCGGATTTGAGGAATTTTGAAGTTGTGACGTCATAAGTAAGCGATCTTCTCAAAATTATTTATTAGGGGCGTTATTAAATCAAAGTGGATTTATTTATTTATTTATTTTTATTATCAAAAATTAACTTTAAAAAAACAAAATGGCGGATTCGCATTGTGGACGTTAACAAAGTTAATTTAGGAAAAATTTCTTCAGGCTGAGAGATGGGAACAAAAGAAAATTTATTTCATGTTACATGCTTTCCTCTGTTTCCTCCCCGTTCATCCCTCTCAGCCCGTTCACCCCGTTCACCCGTTCGCCCTCCTTTCTCTCTCTCTTCTTCCTTCCACCTACTCGACTCTTTTTATTTGATTCCCCTTCCGTTTTTGTTCCGTTTACTCCCGGCTTCTCTCTCTCTCTCTCTCCCGGTTGTGTCTTCTCCTCTCTCTCGTTCCTCCCTTTTTTCCCGAACGTTTCTTTTCATCTTTTCAAAAGAAGAAAAATAAAAAAAAAATTTTTTTTTCCTGCTTTCTTTCCCTCTTCCTCCTTCCTCCTCTTCTCCTAGTTTTAATCATCGTCGTCCTTTTGTTGTTCCTCCCATTGCAATATCGATCGTCAGGTGTAAAAGCTTTTCCTTCTCTGTCGTCCTTGTCGACAATTTTTGATGGTCCTTATTTATTAACGTCTGTTTTATTTGTTTTCTCCAAAACCTAGGTCTAGTTCATTAGATCATAAGAATTCGAGTTCGTCTCATCATAGCAGTCAAGACTCGAAAACGCAGGACTCAGGTTCACAGAACGACAAGAAGAAACCTCACATAAAGAAACCGTTGAACGCTTTTATGCTTTACATGAAGGAGATGAGGGCGAAGGTAGTAGCCGAGTGCACTCTCAAGGAAAGCGCTGCCATCAATCAGATACTAGGTCGACGGGTAAGTTAAAAACAGCGAAAAGACAAAAAAGATGACAGACACGCGCCTACGTAATTTCCCTCTGTTGTTTGAAAAAGGGGTTCGTTCACGAGAGTATTCGGCCGGGGGTTGAAACCATCATTTTGAAACTTAAGGGAGAGAGAACACCCTCGAGCATAATGACGTCATTATGGGCTCTGGAAGTTGATTTAAGGATGGTTTGAGGGTCTCGATGGGTACATGTTTAAGGGTTGGAAGAAGTTTCGGAGGAGAAGTTCAGGTTTATGTTGGAGGAGGTTAGCTACCTACATACAATCAGGGGGTTGGTTTGAGGGTAGTTTATAGGTATGGAGGTCACTGGAATTTATTTAAAAATTTTGTTTAGTTTGTTCTGTTGTCATCTAGTAGGTGAAGCCCTTCAATCTTCCAGCAGTGACAGGTATCTGGGGGCTGTTACCCCAAACAAATTTTTTTTGTTTAATTTCTCCTGATTCACGTTCATATGTGGTGATGTAGTGTGTGTGTGTTTACATAGTGGCATAGCCTGACGCGAGACGAACAAGCCAAATATTACGAAAAAGCGAGGCACGAGCGCCAGCTTCACATGCAGCTCTACCCCGGTTGGAGCGCTAGGGATAACTACGGATATGGAACTAAGAAAAAGAAGAGAAAAAAAGAACGAACGCCTGAAATCACTTCTCTAGGAGGTAGAAATTATTAAACAAAAAGAAAAAGCGCGGGAAAAACCAAGCTTCCCCCAACCCCCTTCAACCCCCAAATCAAAAAAACAACAACAGGAACGAGGGCGGGAAGTGTGGCGGTGGCAGACGGCGGTGATTGTTCAAGCTCAGAGAAGGAGATGATCGAAACAAGGTTCGAAACCTTAGGCACTCATCTCTCCTCACCTCAACAACCACCCCCGTCAGCCATCTCCACACACCCCCTTTCCACCCCCTAAATCTCCTTTAAAAAAATTTTTTTTTGTTTTTCTTTTGTTTCCTTGTATACCCGTAGTGCTAGTAAATACGTAACCCGGAAAAGGGAAAAATTTCGGCGGCTAGTTTTCCCTCCATTTCCGGTTTTTATTTCGATTTTCAGTTTTGTTTTTTGGCGGGAATTTCGTTTCGTCGGAATTTTTCTCTTTTTTTTGATGTCCTCCTCCCCCCCAACCCCTCGCTTTATTTATTTTATTGTTTCAACAGTTTTTTATTTTATTTTATTTATTTTTCATCCCCCTCTTCACCCCTAACTCCATCTTTTATTTATTTCTTTTCGATTTTTCCCGACATTTTTTATTTTATTTTATTTATTTATTTTGATTTCCGTGAGTGTACACACTGATCATTTTGTTTATTTATTTATTTATTTTTTGAATTTAAACAAAAAGAAAGAAATAAAACGATTTCGGACGAAGCAGAATGGGTTTTATTTATTTATTTATTTAAATTTTTATTTATTTATTTTTTTTGTTTACGTTTTCTAGTTTTTTGGTTCTTTTTGTTCGGTAGTTTTGTGATCAAAAAAGTCAAAATTTGGGTGGGCGGAACGGAAAGGGTGTGTTTTGGTAGAAGTGTTTTGGATCAAAAGAGATGACGGAAAGGATGTTTTTGATTTATTTATTTATTTGTTTTATTTTATTTTTACTGTAACTAACCAAAAACGAAATCCTAACACTTTTGAGTCCAAGGTGGTTTTATTATTTTATTTATTTATTTATATTTGTGTTGTCCGTTATTATGTCGCATGATTTTTATTTTATTTATTTATTTATTTATTTAAATCACCTTACTTCCGGTTTATGTTGAGGTTTTGTTTTAATACAAATCGGATAAGACTTGTTATCGTGTGTTCGTTTTTTTTTATTTGTTTTATTTGTTATTTATTTTTTGTTCTTTTTTTTTGTTTGTTCGTGTCTTATAACTTCTGTTTCTATTTCTCTCCGCTCGTGATTTTTTTCTGTTTCTTCCACCCTCCACCCTCTCTCTCTCCCGCTCTAACGATCCCAAAATTTTCTGACTGAGTCTAAACCGAACCATGACTCTGGTTTGTGTTTCCCTTGGACTTCTCTTTCTCGGTTTTTTGTTTTGTTTAGTTTATCGGTTTCTTTTGGTTTCTTTGGTTTTGTTTATTTATTTATTTATGTTGGCTGTATTTCTAGCACATTTTACGTACGAGTATGGAAGGTAACAAAGAGAAAAAGAAAATTCAAAAGAAGATGACGATTCGGGGGAACCCTTTGGCTTTTTATTTAATATTTCTCCTCCTGATCACCCCCCTCGCCCCCCTGGAAAAGCTCTCCACGTACACACACTATCCTCAGACTAAATTTTTTATTATTATTATTATTTATTTTTATTTATTTATTTATTATTTAATTTTTTTTTGGTAACGATTTATTATTTTTTTTTTTATGTTTGTTTGTTTGTTTGGGTTAGTGGCATGCCCTTGGCCGCGAAGAACAGGCAAAATATTACGAGCTCGCCCATAGGGAACGGCAGCTGCACATGCAGCTCTATCCGGATTGGTCGTCTAGGGCCAATTCCTCCCGCGGCAAGAAGAGGAAACGGAAACAGGAAGCTAACGATGGAGGTAAAATCCGCCTCCTTATTTATTTATTTATTTTATTTTATTTATCTACTTCATCTGGGAGAACGGAATTTTATTTTAATCATTCGGTTGCGGGGTTTATTTATTTATCTATCTACATTCTAATTATCTACTTCTCCCTTTTCCCCCTAATCCCCTCTTTCCTCCATTTTGTTTTATTTATTTATTTTCTCTCTTGCACTTTATTCTTTTCCGGTTTTATTTATTTTGGAATGGATTTCGTACGCATTCTGGTTATAACCGAATCTCGATTTTATTTATTTTTTAATAAAATTTTTATGTGGTGCATGCGGGATGTACTAACACAGCTTTATTTATTTATTTATTGGGTTTTCCATTCATTTCCTGTGTTCTCTCCTTATTAATTTTGTTTTTGTCGTTAATAAATAAATTTAATTTATCATCTTTCACCGTCATCTCTCTTTCCTATCGTTCGTTATTTTATTTATTTATTGATTTAGGTATCGGTGTTCGGTTTTTAATATTTATTTTTTAATAAATAAAAATTTTTTTGGGAAGGATTATTTTGGATTTGGTTTTGTTATTTTAATTTATTTTAACCTGTTCTGCTATTTTTATTTATTTATTTATTTATCTTTGAACAAAATTATCAGTGTCTACTCTTCTTTGTTTTGTTTATCTGTCTTCTATTTTTTTTATCTGGGAAATTTTTATTTTTATTTGCATGTTTTGGATTAAAAATTTTTATTTTTAGTGGAGGTGGTTTCTTAGGATTTAGTTTGGTGCATGTTTTAGTTCTTAATTAGGGTGGTTAGGTGTTAAGTTGATTAAGGTCAGTGACGGTTTTGAGAGAGTCATGGCTGTGTGAGAGGACAGTTTGATTTGGATTTGCTGTCGTTGGGTTGTGAGATGTGTCGGTATCGTGTCTTGTAGGTGTTGAATTGACAACCGCTATACTTTATCCGGTCCTGAGTCTGTGTTACAACCGACTCGTGACCCATGGAGACTTTTTAAAATGACCCATGTTCTGCTGTTGTATATAAAACATGTTCAAATGAGTTTCTTTAAAAGTTTGAACTTTGATACTTCCGGATGAGTGTGCAGTATTTATGAAATGAGCTAAAATAGCTTTGACCCACTTGCCTATAAGGTTTGAATGGACTAGTCTGGGCTCTTGTAAAATTTGTTTCCTCCCACAAGCCGTTGTTCACCCGATCGCGAAGAATTCTACGTACCACTGTGCAATACTTTTGAAATAAACTCCTCATTAAAGTGTGCAATATTTATGAAATAGGCTACAATACATTTGACCCATTGCCAAAGAGGTTCAGCTTAGGGCACTAAACTCAAATTTTCTGTTTCATTTTACAACTCGTTGACCACCTCTCCACGAACCTGTGTTCCAGGAAATCTTTCAAAAGAAATTTGAATTGGATGCTTTGATCAAACTGTGCAGTATTTTTGAAATAAACTGTTCATTAACAGTGTGCAATATTTATGAAATAGGCTACAATAAATTTGACCCACTTCCTTGAATGACTCTACTGGACTACCCTAGATTTTCCTCAAAATTTCTGTCTCATCTTAAAACTCGTTGACCACCGGTTTGGAAACTTGTGCCCCAAGAAAGGTTTTAAAAGAAATTTGAATTCGATTCTTTCATAAAACTGTGCAGTACTTTTGAAATTTGAAAATTTGAAACGACGTCCTGATAAAGGTGTCCATTAACTCCCTTCAGGGGTTTGTGCTGTACTTTTGTAAAAAATCCTACGTACACATGTGCAGTACTTTTGAAATAAACTCTTCATTAAAAGTGTGCAATATTTATGAAATAGGCTACAATAAATTTGACCCACTTGCTTAGACGATTCGACTGGACTACCCTAAGCTTTCAACAAATTTTTAGTTTCCACTTACAACCCCGTTGACCACCCGTGTCTCAAGACAGCTTTTAAAATAAATTTGAATTTGATTCTTTCACAGAACTGTGCAGTACTTTTGAAATAAACCCTTCACTAAACTGTGCATTATTTATGAATTGCAGCGAATTCGATTTGATTGTCGAAAAGGTTTGTCTTCACTCCCCCAGACACTACATTTTAAGGCTCCACACTTTGCTCAGGTCCTGCAGAGACTCGATTCTCAGCTCACAGCTTAACTACCTAACGACAGGAAAATCTTTGAGTTTGGAAAATTATTACACACTCTCACCGGAAGTCATTATGACGAGGAAACGACAGGAATGAATCGGTGTGACGTCACAAAACTCTGCCACAGCCATTACCTACAGGAACAATGAAACTTTAATAATTAAAATATTTTTTAATAATTCCAAAAAAGGGGGGAAATAATTACGGACTTCTGTTGAAAACGTGCTGTTGCTTAGTTTTCAAACATGTGTATGAGTCAGTGCCGTGGTCAGGATTTTAAACACAAAACACAACGATTTGTAATTTTAATTAACGATTGGGCTTTAAGATTTACATTTAAACTGTGACGAAGAATCGTTTTAGGTTTGGTGTTTTTGCGAGTTTAGCTACGGCACTGCTTCATATTTGATATAATTATTGTAAGAACCGTCACTGAGCTTATTTTGATTTGAGGATTTGAATTCTGATTCTTTTATCTGTTTTGATGAGATTCGATATTTGGTTTGGGGGTTTCGGGAAGTATTCAGTACCGTGTTAAGGAGTTTTGTGGGGGTGGAAAATTTCGAAAAACTCAAACGAAACACCCTCAAAGTTTAGATGAGAAAATGGGAATAAAATAAAAAGGGATTCGCTGACGTCTTTTGATAATTCTTCTCAAAAGGGTTTTTTCCTTTCTTTTCGAAAGCTTTCAGAAAGCTTCGTATTGAACCACCCCCCTCCAACCCCCAACCCCCGCAATCGCAAAACTAATCAAAACAGAATTTTTATTCCGTTTTTCGAAAAGCGAATTTGATTCCGAATAAGAATTCAAATCCATTAAAAAAATTTTTTTTTCTCTAATTTTTAAGCGTAGTCGAGATTTGAGCTTTTTTCCCCTCCCTTTTTCCTTCTCGAAAAAGCTTCCAAGATGAAATTCGAGTGGGATTCATCTAACAAAAGAACAACCCCCTCACCGCTGTAGCTTTTTAACCCAACCCCCCCGTTCCACCATCTCGAGAATGAAAGAGAGAGAAAGCTCTTAAAAGGATATTTCGTCCAAGACTTTCTCCGGTTAAAAAAAAAGCTCAAAGCTCATTTTGCATGTTGGCTTTTCTTTTATTGCTGTTGTTATCATCCGCCATTTTGTTTTTATTTTATCAATACAATTAATAAATTGATTTCTTTTCGGGGGGGTTTTTCAACTTCCAACAGGGAACAATATGAAAAAGTGCCGAGCACGATATGGTCTGGATCAGCAAAGCCAATGGTGCAAACCTTGCAGGTGAGCTTTCGAAATTATTAATTAATAATTTATTTATTTATAAATAGTTTGGAGTGCTGCTTGGTTTTTTAGTTTTATTTCGGGGAGGTTTACAAGGAGATGAAAAATAAAATCAAAATTCAGGGGCGGGTCGGGGAGGTGTTGATGTGAGGTGATTTTTTGAGGGTATTTTGCTTGTTTCGAAGCTTTCTATAAAAAGGAAAAAAAAAGCTTTGCCCCCATCTGGAAAATTATTTTTGCTGTTGTCTAAACTAACACAAAACCGTCCCAGGGTTTTGGTCGATGACAACTCTTGTACATAGGATTTTATGATTTGATTATGTACATAAACCTTTTTGTTTAGCTTGATTCGAAAGCACCCCCCCGGTAGTTCTAAATCCGACAGGAGCTCAGGATCCGTTACAATAAAAAGCTCATAACACTAGATTAGTTTATTTATTTATTTATTGATTTTGAGTTTTTGGTTTTTTAATTTTTTGGCATGCACTGGGACAATTCCTTAAAAACACTTTGTAGCCTTCGAAACAAAGCAAATTTATTTATTTATTTATTTTATTTATTTATTTTATTTATTTATTTATTTATGTTGAAAACTGTGAGATGTTTGTGTCCGTTTTTATTTTGGTTGATATTTCTTTCAAACGAATTTCGGCCATGGGTTTGAAAATGAAAAACCAAAAAAGCAAAAATCTCACTGAAACTCCTCCCCCGTGCCCCCCAAAATCAAATTGGGCCCCTCCATCCCCTCAAATTTGTGAATTTTCGACTCTCAAACAAAATCTTATTAAATTTAAATAAATAAATTGAAACCAAAGCAATAAATTCAAACTCCTCTTGGTGTCTTTATTTATTTAAAAAGTGATTCTATGTTATTTATGTGATTAATAATTTATTTATTTATTTGAAAGAGACTTTGTTTTATTTATTTATTTATTTCCGTTTGTGTGTGAACCTCCCCCACCCACCCTAATTCAATTAATTAATTAATTTAATGACCTTAATTAATCATCCGGATCGTTAGAAAATGTGTCGCTTAATTGGCCCAACATTGTCAAGACCGTTTTTTGTGAGAAATTTTTTTTTTGCTGGTTTTAGTTTTATTTATTTATTTCATTTCGGTTTTATTTATTTATTTATTTACTTTTTTTGGATTACTTTAATAATAATTGATTTGAACACACTAACCATGGCTTGAATTTTTGGGCTCAAACTACAACAGTCAATTTTTTTTGTTTTGTTTCTTTTTTATTTTCCTTTTTCTTTGGTTTTTCATTTATTTATTTAGTTTCGTCTTATGTTTACCTTATGGAAGTGAAGTTGTTTTTTAAATTTATTTCACACTCCAGTTGGTTAATTTGGTTTTTGATTGATTGATTGATTGAGTTTGGATGAATCTAAGAATTTTCTTGGGTTTGTTCGTTGACACATTTTCTAATGCTCTCGTTTAAATATAATTTTTGTCTGGTTTAAGGAAGAATTTGGTTGTAGAGAGATTTTTGTCCAGAAGGGAATTTTTCCTCTGTTTCGAATTGTCCTGGTGGTTTATTTATTTATTTATCTATTTATTGATTTTTTTGTTTATGGAAGTGTTTACGGGTATTTATTTTATTTCGTTGCTTTTTAATTTTTTTATTTTGTGTTTTGTGATAATCTGTTTGATGGGTTTTGGAGAGGGGCTGTGATGGGTTACGCGACTATCCCTCAATTACAGGCTTAGTGGTTTTAGATTTTGGCGGGAAATTTAAACAGAAATACTCAAATTGTTAACACTAATTAAAATTTGGGTTCTGGTCTTGTCACTCAGTATACTACATAGGTCTTAAGCTTGAAGAAAATTTGGAGAATTTAAATTAAAAATTTTTGGAGGTGTAGTGGTTCAAGTGCTAGGCTAAGAAGTCATAGTCCCGAGTTCAAATTCATCCCGTATCCTGTATACCCAAAAAAGGGTGACAAATGGGATTACAACTCAACTATGACTAAAAATTTAGTCGAGATTTAAGGAAATATTCAAATCGTTAATACTAATCAAAATTTGAGTTCTTGTTTCATTAGTGAGTATAATAATTAGGCCTTAAAATTTAGGGGGAAGATTCAAATTTGAAATTTCTAAAGTAAAAGAAAATTTTCAAAAATCTTAAAATTTATTTGACATTTTAATAAATACTCAAATTATCAATACTAATTCAAATTTGGGTTCTCGTTTTGTTAGTATAAGAAATAAATTTTAAAACTGAAAGAAAATTTAAATTTAAAATTTTTGGAGGTCTGTAATGGTTTAAGTGCTAGACTAAGAAGTTATAGTCGCGAGTTCAAATCCTCCCCCCGTTATGCCCAAAAAAGGAGCCAAACGGGATTAAAACTCGACCAAAATTTTAAAATTTTTAAAGGAAGACAAAATTTTCAAAAAATTTATTTGAGGTTTAAAGAAATTAAAATCGTTAATACTAATCAAAATTTGAGTTCTGGTTTTATTACTAAGTACAATAACTAAGCCTTAAATTTAAGGTGGGAAGGGGAAATTAGAAAATTCAAATTTAAAATTTGTGAAAGAAAATTTTCAAAAATTTCAAATTTATTTGATATTTTAAGAAATATTCAAATTATCAATACCGATTCAAATTTGGGTTTTGGGTTTGTCGGTTAGTATAATAATTAGACCTTAAATTTAATTTAAAAAATTTTGAAAATTTATTTGACGTTTCAATAAATACTCAAATCATTTGTACTAATCAAATTTGGGTCCTGTTATTGTTAATAATTATCATAATTAGACTAATTTGTTGTTTTAATTATTGTTAAGTTGCAAAATTAGGTGATTATGGGGTTATGATTGGATGCACCAGTAATGGAGAGAATTTTTGGAGGGGGTTTGATTAGGCTCAGGTCAAGGTTGTGAGGACAGGACAGAAGCTGTTGGTAACAGATAGTGGGAGGGCTGATGGTAAAAGTAAGATATACAGAAACCTTGGCAGATTTTCTTCTTCTTCTCTTAAGGGGAGGATATGGGGGTTGATTAGCTCCTATTATTCATTTCCGTTTATGAAAATAATATTTAAGCGCGAAAGCGTGTGCATTATTTATGAAATGAGTCCTCTACGGTTTGTTTATAAAAGAAACTAACAATGAACGTCTGAATTTATTTTTTAGATAGATTTCTGGCTCGTCTGTGCAGTACTTAAGAAACGAACTGATTTTTGAAACAGATCCCTGGTCTTCTGAGAAGGTTTAAGCTTCGTTACTGCCCTGAAACTCTCTCGTTCTTATCGAAATAAGTTTAGAAAAACATGAGGAACTTAAGCATGGGTCATTAAAAGGTTTTGTCTACCCCATGGGTCATAGTTTCGCCATTACTGGTGCATACTAAGTTTGGGACCACACATCCTAAGAATCTATTTAGTGACGTCACCATTTTTCCCAGTAAAACAGTCGAAAGGTTTCTATTTTGACTTATCGAATTCGATTACTTTAATAAATTTAGGTTTTCAGATGAAAAGGTTCAGGAATGCCAGGAATCTATCGCCAATCTAATTCCGACTTAGAATTTAAAGCGGTACTAATAAATTAAGGCATCGCTAAAGGTTTAAACAGACTCCCATAGGGTATGTGTCGTGACGTCATCAATCCAACCGGTTTTCAGTTTTTATTTTATTTTAAATCCCTTCCAGCACTATTTGCATATATTATATAAGTTTTTAGGTGTCAGCACATAATGCCATTAATAATGATAAGCTTATATTAATAAATAAATAAATACTGAAGTCAGTAAATAATTTCAATAACCAGTTACTGGGGGTGCGAAGAAAGTCTTAACGCGTTCCGTTTCAAAACAAAATGAGGTTATGAAAGCTTTTTATTTTATTTCCGTTTTATTTAAACTACTTCCGGTTGTGAATAATTACACGGGTTTTATTTTTTAATAAATAAATAAATAAACGAGCGGGAGTGGTTAGAATGTAAAGGTAATAACGCGTTTGGAGTGATAGAAACGCGAAAACGACGGTTTCGTATCGATGCGAGAGCGTCCATGTTTGTTTTCGTTGGGAGAAGTGTTGCCAACTTGAAAATGTGAAAAATTCCCTCCAAAAATCTCCAACACCAAAGTGCAGATGGTTTAATGAATCGTACGAGCTTTTTTCAAATTTTGATTGATGTGCTGTTGGTGGTGATACCTGGAGTCGTTTTAGAAAATAAAAATTTGAAAATGGCTCGTCGGAAAAATTTGATTTCAACAAAAACAAAAATGAAATTTGAGATTAAAAGAAAAAAAAATTTGTTGAATTCAAATTGTGGTTATAAATTAATTTATATTATAATTATAATTAATTATATTAATTAATTGTATAATTGGAAAGAATAAAAAGGAAAATTTTGACTGTTGTATTTTGGGCAGCCCGGATACAGTGAGCGGGTCAGGAACGGCCATGACCCTCGGCGGGGCCCTGCACGGCATGGGCACTGTCATTCATAGTGCTGCCACCAACTCCGGGGCCCTCGGGGTCGCATCCCCACAAGAGCCGACATACGTAAATCTCTAGTCAACGTTCCCTTGTTATCTTTTTGACCAGCCGTCTCTATGGTTGTCCAAATCAAATGTTTGTCTAGCTACCGGCTAATTTTGTGAGTTTTCTCTCTATCTCTCTCTGTCTGTCTCTCTTTTTTTCTTTTCTTTCTCTACTTAATTATCTATCTTTTGTTTTCTCTATTATCTATGTTTTTCTCTGTGTCTTTTATTTTTTATTTCTCTTTGTTCGAAGTGTCCATGTTTTTTTCATTTTTTTAAGACGGTTTGTGTACCTGTTTGTGTTTCCCCTCCATTTTTATTTTTGTTTTCTTGAATGAGTTTTTTGTCGTTTTTTGGTTTGCTATGATTTTATTCTTTATCTTCGGTGTTTCAAAATCGAAGCCAGAATTTTTGAACGACCGTTCGTCAGCCAAAACCAAACGAGAAGTGTCATGACGAACGCGCTCAAAACCAAAAATTCTGGTCATAGGGATGAACCATAAAGCTTCCGGTTGTGTGATTGGATGAAAGCTCTGGAATGAAGCTCGAATTTGGGTTTTTGGGAAGCTTTTTGATTCATTCCAGCGATGAGAAGACAGTGTTTGATGGAGAAGACAGTGCCTGGATTTTGCTGTTGTGTTTTATTTTATTTTATTTATTTATTTTGGCTCACGTGTGTCATGATAAAGCGTTTTTATTTATTTATTTATTTTTGATTTATTTATTTTATTGCATGCGGTTGTTGATGATGGTTGTTGATTGGTTCTCTGTCTTGTTTAGGAGACTTGGAAGAGTTTATGCTGTTGCTGAGTTTTTATTTTGTTTTGGATGTTGTCTCCCAGACAAGACTTTGAAACCTTCTGTTTTATTATTTATTTATTTATTGATTTTCGTTGTTGTTGTTGTAATCGTAATTAGTAGGATGAAAACTAACTTAAGTCGATTATTCTTATGTTTGGTTTCTAATCGTTTTTCCCGGGGACTTTTTCCAGACGTAAAAAGAAGTGCATCAGATACCTGGAAAGCGGAGAGGAAAGAGATGGCAATCAGTCAGAGGATAACCTCGGAAGTTGCGGAAGCGTCGGCGATGCGAAAACACCGCCGGACGACGACGACGGAGCCGAAAGTCTTCCTCATTCACTCTCTTCCCCCGGTGGCCTGAGCGGATTGTCGTCCCTGACGTCGCCGAGCATGATCCTGCCCTCGCCGTCCACCTCGTTAGCATCTCCATCAGTCAGCCTCGCCTCGCCCTGCATGTCGCTCCAGTCTCCCCTCACTCCGCCCACCTTCGACATGAAACCTATAATGCCCATCGTATTGCCCCCGCTCAACAGGAATCCTGTCGGTACGAATCCCCACGACGTGAACAACCCACTCAGCGTTAATCAGCTCACGGGGAAGTGCATCAAGAGCGAGCCTAAGGAACAGTCGAGACCGATAAGCGTCACGTAACAAAAGGAATTCGGACTTAATTGTGTTTTAAGCCGATGTTCAGTTGTTTTCCTTTCGTTTTTCGAAATCTTATAATTTCTACCCTTTTTTTGTAAACAAAATGTTGATTTGATTTTGAAGTGAGTTGTGTCGACAGAAATCACTTGCTGAGTCTTTTTATATATAAAAAAAAAGCAATTTGACACTTAATTACTTAATTATTATGCTGTGATCAAGTATTGCCAGGTACAAAATAATTTTGCATAAGTAACTACAACTTTTTAAAACGTTTTTACAGTTTCTAGCTTACAAGGAATCTTGTAGTTTTCAAGTTTTTAAACAAATCAATCAAGGTTGCCAACTTTTGAACTAGTTTTTCATAAATAATTTCCAAGTGATTCAATTAATCAACCAATTATGTAACTAAATTTCTAAGTATTTCAAACTTACCGTCAATGAGATCGCAATCAACTTTTCAGGAATTTTAAACAAATTAATTCCTCAGAAACCGTTATTCATTCTCTCAACAACATCCGGTTGGCCATCATCTGGACCTTTCACTGAAAAGCAATTTAATATCTTGATTAATTACTTATATATATGTAAAATCTGCTTGTTAAACACTCTGATATGTTTTATTGAGTCGTTTAAATATGGATTTATGGAAACATAAGTCTTAATTATGAAAAAGCTTTGATTGTCTTGATGGGATTGATTGAGAGATTTTTAAAATAGCGGCTTGGAGGGATTTAAATTTTATTTATCTCAAACTGTAATCATGTAAATGATATAAATTCATTACCAAATGATTGTATTGGAGTTAAGAATTTGTTTCTACAAGTTTCAACTGTTATATTTGAGTCAAAAACAAGAAAAAGTTTTTAACTTAATTACAATGAAAAAACCGTTGGGTACGTTCATGAAACACAGATTTTCGTCTTGTTGCAAAAAAGTAGCTTCAAAAGTTGGCAACACTGATTTAACGTAAAAGGAGAGAGAGAGAGAGCTGAAACTAGAAGGGTAAACAACATGGCGTCTTCGGTTTTCATCTTAAAACGATGATAATTATTATTTGATTGTTCAAAACCGAAGCTTTGAATCTTTTTCAGCTTTTTATAATAGTTTTATCGATTCATTTAGAAACTGAATCATGTTGAGTTTGACTTCAAACTTCACTTTTTTTTATTTTTAATTTGTATTTTAAACAAAAGCGTTTTAAGAGTTTGAGTGATGTACGCTTTCAGATTATTTTTAATGTTTTTATTTTTAATTTTTGCTGGGTTTTGTTAAGTCTTTAATTTTGTTTTATCGTTCCAGCATTTAGTTTGTTTTATTTCTATCCACCGATTTATCTTGAAGTTGTGTTTTTTTCTTTTTTTTAATGTTAATTTTTAGATAAATTAATTGTGAGGGAAATAATTTGAAAGCAACACTCGAAACATGTCAGACATTGTCTTTTTAATTTAGTTTCTTTTTTCTTTGTTTTTAGAAATTATTTGGCTGCTTGATTCACTTCCATTTATTTGTCTATGTAATTTGAGGTAGATATGTGTAAATGTGGAAGATTTTAAGAGCTTAAATGAAAGGGGAAGTTCGACATGTGATTGTTATTGTTTCATACAAAATGGGAAATCTGACTCGAAAAGGGGTGAAATGAAAAAGACAGAATATTCAGTAGATAATTAAATGGACAAACATTGTAATCTTTGAAGACTGCTTTTGAAGGTGATAGATGTTGATTACAATAAGAAAACCAAACTTATAGTATGAGCAGTAACCCATATTTGTAAGTACTGACAAATAGTGAAAACAAATTTCCTCGGAATTATTTGTTAATAAGTTGAGAGAGGACTTAGACAAGAAACAAAAGTGATTAACATAATTTCGAAGGAAGAAGTTTTTAAATTTTAATTTGACTGTTTATTTAGGAGTTTTGTGGAGATGAGGTGATATGTGAAAGAGAAAAAGCAAAATGATTTAAGAATCAATAAGTTTAAAACGATGAACGTGATATAAAAACAAAAATGAAACCTCTGTGATTTGAATCGAGCAAATTTAATTTTCATTTGCTGGAGCTTTTCATTAGTTAAACATGAACCTATATTTTTCTGTTTTATTCGATTGGGTTTAACCTAGTTAGGTTAAGTTTTGTTAATTTCATTTTGGCTGAGAGCTAAATTTTTGGTTTTTTTTTAACCTTCAAGGGTTGGGTTATTTAAATTAATTTCAAACATCTAAGGGTTGTTTTGGGGAATGATTCTATTTACAGAGATTTCATTTTAAATGAAAGTGAATCATTGTGGTTGAATTGTCGAGCTTCTAAGAAAATTTTATTTTGGTTTTTGTTGAGAACAGGTTCTCGATTTTCAAACACACATCCATATGACATTGGTTTAGGTACCATAAACATGAGCCAAGGGTGTGAGACCTATTTACACAAAGTTTGAAAGCTTTTCTTGGTGATGGATGATTAAATCCAGAGAAAGTGGTGACTAGCTCACTTTTATGTTCGATAAGCTGTGAAATCTCTTAAAAGCTTCCAAAAAATGCGATTCGAATGTCCAACAGCTTTTAGGTTTAGTTTTTTAGTCAGTCTGGAAGTAAAAGTGAGGTTTAAGATTTGAATTTTGCTTCCAAATTATTTGAAAAATTTTTTATTTACACAGTTCAGTTATGTGAGAAGCTTTTGTTGTGTTTACTACACCAAGAAATTTCTTTTAAATACGTAAAGGAGGAGCTTTTAAGGTGCTTAACAGTCTCAAAGCTTGTACAACTTTTATTTATAGAAAGCTCCATTACCCATGGAGACTCAACACCCGGGTGTCTGGTGTAAACCCGGGGCACCAATCACCCACTCCCCCTGAATCACAATCACATTCAGGAAGTTTAAGAGCTTTCATACAGTCTTCTGGTGTATTCATGCTCCTCCTTTTAGCTTCCCTCAAAGCTTTGGGCATTTTAGTTGTGTTTGACTTTTGCGAATTTCTCTTGAAGAGTGTTATGGTCCACTCCTTTGGTTTGTGGGTATTTCCAAAACCGACAGCTTTCCCATGACTTGTAAGCTCTCTCTCTCTTTTTTGGAATTTTTTTTATTTTTGTTTGTTTTACTGTCTCAGGAGCTTTTTTCGTTTTTTTAATTTTCTTTTTAGTGAGTTTTAGCTGAATTGCTTTTGTCTGAAAGAGGTTTTTGAAAATCGAGAAGACAACTCCGCAAAAAAAAGTTTTTTCTTGACTTCATTTTCAGGTTTTAAGAATTTTTTGTTGTCATTTTGAATTTTGGCGGGAAAATGTTGGAGGAAGTGGGTCGGTTGGAAAATTCAAACTGACAACAGAAAATTTTTTAAAGATGGAAGACTTTTCTGATTTCATTTCAAGAGTGCAAATAAACTTTTAAGACGAGGAATTGAATTTTGAGTTTGTGGGGGCTGCGGGGTAACGGGGGGCTCTGATTTTGAGAAGAAGTCACAATTTAAGAAAAGGAAAAGCAGGTGGGAAGGGTCGAGGAAACGGAAACAGGATCTGTGACGAAGAACGTCAGCCTATTCCTCGAATTGTTTTCATCGAGTTATGTCACCCGTAAGCCGTTCGGGAGGGTAAAGAAGATTTCGATTGCTGACGTGTGAGTTGAGTCACGGTTGATGGGAATCACTGCCAAACAACAACAGTAAACAAGAAACATGGCGGCAGTCTGATTTAGGTCGTTAGAGAAAGCGGGAGCGAAAGGTGGTAGAAAGGGGGCGCCTACGAACGCTCTGCCGTTCTCACCTGTTTAATCGTGAACGGTTTTCTTCTGCGACGGCCTTCTGGAGGGTTGTAATGGACCTTCTTCCTGAGGGAGTTCTGGTTAATCTTCGATCGCGGGCACCAACAAATGTCTTCACGATGGGATTAGCTGCTACCCGGGGAGATTCCGTTAATCCAATCTGGATGGCGAGGGATTAGACGGTCGTGATGGGTGTTAGATGATTCAAGCGTTCGTCCGTTCGTTTGGTTTCTGTTTTTCTTTTGTTTACGTCCTTTGGATTGGTTTGTGCTGTCTTGTGTTTTGATTTCCGTTTGTCTTTTCCTTCCTTTTGTGTTCTCTCTGATTCCTTGTTTGATCTCTTTCATCCTTCTATTCTTGATTGTTCTGCTATCTTGCTTTTTGGTTTTTCTGTTGTTCTACTTTTCTTCCTTTTCCTGTTGTCCTCGATTCCTCATTTTTCTTTATTATCCCTTTTGGTTGGTTTTTGGTCATTTTCCTCGCCTCTGGTCAGTTTTCCATCTACTTTCTCTTCCTACTCCTCATCTCTCCTCTCTTTTGTTTCTTCCGACCCTCTTTTATTACAGTTCAGTTCACATTGTCCTTTTCCAACATCCTATCCTCTTTTGTCTTGTCTGACTCCTCTTCCTCTTTTCTAGTTCCTTCTGTCATTTTATTATCCTGCCTTTCCTTACATCACCTTCGAATCTCTTTTTAGTATTTATTATCCATTTCTCTTTTATCTCCTTCGTTTTTTATCTTTTTCCTGTTGTTCAACATCCTTTTGGTTTTCCAATTCCTTCTCTTAAAGGTTTTCATTTGCACTCGAACTTCCCCTCCCCAGAGAGTAAAAATTTTTGTGCAATTTTCGAATTTCATTTTTGTTTTCGATTAATTTTTTATATAATTCATTAAAGCAGATAATTTTTCTCTAATAAATAAATAAAATTGATATTATTATATTGTAAAAATCCTTTGATACTGAATTTCGGCCCGTAGACTTTCATCGGACGTCATTTCCACTTCCAACTCTTTCTCTCAACTCTCCCACGTCCATGAGGAAGGAGAGTTGGGGAGGAGGGAAAGTGGAAAACAATTACAACAGGATCGTAACCAGGATTTCTATTTTTAATAATTGTATTACTGTAAATAGTAATATTTAGGAATTTTTTTTTATATGTATAAATGTGTGAATTGGAAATCCTGTCGTGATAGTCATCGGAGCCTGTGACTCAAATACGATCTGTTGGTCCGGTTGGAGGTTTTGGGTTGTGTGAACGAGCCGAAATGTCAGGTGTCGAGGATTTGTGACGACGAACAGTGGTCGGGGGCGACGGGCCATTTTTGAGACGAAACATTTGAGAAAGAAGTTGGTCTAAATATTGTAATTAGGGTAGATAGAAATTCTGTCTTTGTATAGTGTAAAGCACCAAGCTCATTGATTTAAATATATAGAAAGAAAGATGAAAAACAAAACAAAAACTGATTCGAATAAATAAAATAAATAAATAAATAAACAAAAAATATTCGTTGTAAAGTAAAAATACATAAATTATGCATTTACTATGATTTTTTTATAAACCATAACGACGAGAGAGATATTTGATGAACTTTATGGTTTTTTTCATTTTCATTTCCTTGTTTCATTCATTTTGTACTGGATTTTCCTGTCGGTTGTGTCACCTTCCTGTTGGTTTATGTTTATACGTTTTGATTATGCCATTTAGCCATGGAAGGTTCAACAACTTACGGGGGTATATGTTAACCGAGTTGACTTCAATGTCTGGTGTATTGATTGATACTAATGCCCTGTATGTCGAAAGGATAAATTTTGTCGTAAACCTCTCCTGACGTCGATTTCCGGTTCTAAGATGAGAGTTCTGTTCGCTTTTGTGATAGATTTGAAGTCAAGTCGGATTCTTCTGTTACCAGCAAGTTCAAATATTCTTGATGATACTGTTGTTGGTGTGTACAATTACTAGGATAGGAAGGTCAACAACTTACAGAGATTTTTGTTAGCCGAGTTGACTTCAATATCTGGTTTATCGATTGATATACTATTTCACTATACATTGCAGCTGTCGTAAACCTGGCTTCGATTCATATAATGACCCCAATTTCCGGTTCTAAGAGGGTTCTGTTAGCTTTTGTTGTAAATTTGAAGTCAAGTCGGATTATATTGTTACTAGCTTGTCCAAAAATGATGCTGTTGTTGGTATGTTGGTGTATACAACGACTCGGTATCCTGTTGAACCGAATTGACTTCAATTTCCCGTTTCTGAGATGATCTGTTGGCTCTTGTAATAGATTTGAAGTCAAGCCGGATTCTACTCTTACAAGTCCAAATGTTCTCGATGATGCTGTTGTTGCTGTGTACAGCTATTGTAATATATGATAGTGTCTGAGGAAGGTGAACAACTTACACGGGTATTTGTTAGCCGAGTTGACTTCAGTGTTTGGTTTATTGATTGATACCATTTCACTACATGACGAAGCTGTTGTAAGAGTTTCTTGTAAACCTGTCCGCGATTCATATGATGACCTCGATTTCCGGTTTTAAGATGAGGGTTCTGTTGGATTTTGTTATAGATTTGAAGTCAAGTTGGATTCTTTTGTTATTAGCATGTCTAAAAGTTTTTGATGATGCTGTTGTTCGTTTGTTGGTGTATACAATGACTCCAATAGTCTGTCAAGCCGAATTGACGTCAATTTCCGGTTCTAAGGTGAGAGTTCTGTTAGCTTTTGTTAATGATTTGAAGTCAAATCGGATTCTACTGCTACCAGCAAGTCCAAATGTTCTCGATGATACTGTTGTTGATGTATACAACGACTTTGATAATCTGGCACGCCTAATTGACTTCTATTTCCGGTTCTAAGATGAAAGTTCCGTTGGCTCTTATAATAGATCTGATATCAAGTCGGATTTAACTGTTACAAGCAAGTCGATAAGTTTCCTATGATGCTGTTGGAAGTGTGTACAACGACTTCAATCTGCCAAACCGAATTGACTTCGACTTCCGGTTCGTACTTCTCGACCAGGCTTTATAAGTGTTGAAGGAACATCTTGTTATTAAGTTTACTGTTAGAGTAACTCATAGAGGTTTGTGGTAAACTTACTTACGATTTGTCTGTTGACTTGGCAGAATTAAAATGAGTTCTAATTGGTGGGTGCTGTTTATATTTGTCAGGAATTTGAAGCCCAGTTAGATTCTGCACAAACCACTCAAGCGTTACTGTTGTCTCGACCATTCCTGAAGATTTCTGATGAACCACCTGGCGGTGTATACAATTACTTTGAAGAGTTTGTGTGTTAATTGACTTCAATTTCCGGTTCGTATTTATGGACCTGGCGGAATTCATACTGAATCAAGATTATGTTATGTTGACAGAGTTAAACTGTTTTATCTGAATGAACTGACCACAGTTTCCGGTTCTAATTGAAGGGTTGTGTTAGTATTTGTCACGAATTTGAAGTCAACTCGGGTCCTGTTCAGTCCACTCAAGAGTTACTAGTGTTCTGGCAACTCCAAAGGTTCCCGAAGAGCGTGTTACCGGTGGATACAACGACTCTAATACATTAAAGTGCCTGCCGCGCTGCATTGGTTTCAGTTTCCGGTTCGTATTTCTGGATTTTTGGTATCTACAACCTTAACACATATCCAAGTAACTCTCAAGACTATCTGTATGAACTGACCTCAGTTTCTGGTTCTAATTGAAGGATTCTGTTAGTATTTGTCACGAATTGAAGTCAACTCGATCCAGTACCACCTATTCAAGTGTTACCAATGTTAGAGCAACTCCGAAGGTTTCTGAAAAACTTGCTGACAGTGTGTACAGCGACTCTAAATGGTGAGTGTCTTCCGGGCCAATTTGACTTTAATTTCCGGTTATGGTTTCTGGGTGCTGGGTGCTCACCGATTACTTTGTCATAGATTTAAGGTCAAATCCTTACTTTTGGTGTACTATTCGTTGGAGTAACTGTTAAAGGTTTCTGGTAACCTTACCCTGATTTATCTACCGACTTGGAAGATTTGAAATGAGTTCGATTTCCGGTTCGAACTTGAAGGTTCTGTTAACTTTTGTCACAAATTTGAAGTCAACTCGCATCTTATACATATTACTCATGTGTTAGTAGTGTTGGAGCCACTCTAAAGACTCCTGAAGAATTTCCGGTTCCGAGTTGTGGGTTATTGATTAATAGCATTGTCTACGATTCAGAGTCATCTCCTGATAGTCTACGGGATGTTGTAACATGTCAACGGTTCTGGTAAACCTTCTTGCAACTTCTATAACGACCCAAATGAGTTCAGGTCCCTTATCTGACCTAAATTTGAGGTTCTGACTTGAAGACTCTTCAAGCTTTTGCCGGAGTTTGAAATGAAGTCGGATCCTGCACAGGTTACCAGTGTTCGTCAAATTTTTGACCCACCTTACAACCCGTTCGCACGTTCGGTCATTAACCCACGTGATAACTTCGTCTTGACACCTCCCAGCTTTAGACAGAGTCACTTGGGAGGCTTTTGTTGGTACTTCCGCCTTCTAGACTAGAACGTCGGTTACAATGTTTTGGGTAAGATACCGGATATGGTTTGTGTCTTTCATTGCTTCTCTAACACTTCCTGATAGTCTCTTGATGCGTCTGCGATTCTTTCAACGAATGTGACGCTAGGACATAAACAGAAGTTTGGCCAAACAACCAAACACTAATCTTTGAGTGACCGGCGTAATAAGTTAGGACTACCAATCAAGGACAACAGATGTGGATGGGTGTGAGGATATTCACAGAAGAGAGCAAAATGGCGGCGGATCATCTCCCAAAGTCACCGAGCTTAGTTAAGCTCTTTCGAATTGACGTCACGTCCACCGTTCCAAGAAATTCACGCAATCACGGGGATTTTGGTAAGGAGGCTCTGACCCGACCTTTGACTTATCATCATTCAAACCTGTTGGAACCTTTGTATCCTCTGACACCTTTTTCATTTTCTTCTCCAAGGTCCTGACAACTGCCAGAAAAAGGAGACCAAGACCACTACCACCACCACCATCGCTCTATCTTCCAGATCTATGCCGGAAGTACCGAAAATCATTTCCGGATGAGACCACAACCTGAAATCTCTTTGGGTAAGTGGTTACCAGGTTTTGGGGTTGGGTACACATAACATAATCACTTCGATCACCCCGAAAGGGATTTGTGAGGCACATTTCGAAAGGATTTCCTCTCGAGACGGGGAGAGGGTGGAAGGGTTGGGGGGTGAGAAGTAAACACTGATTTTAGCCAACACCATCATCGGTTTCTAATTGGAAGAGAGAGAGAGAGAGAGTAAATTAATCGTAGCGAAACCTTAGAAGGATTCATGGTGGGAGCTCCGCCATTTGTTGTCCAATTAATTTCCGTTCCCTTTTCCTCTATTTTTTCTTCTTCCTCCGCCTCCTCTCCTCCCAGCCTCTCTCTCTCTCACTCTTCCTCCCATCATCCCGATTATTTTTATCTCAATTTCACGTCTAGTGATCAGAGAATCTACGACGTTTCCCCTGATCGACTCCGACGTTTTTATTTCTCATCCTCCCTTCCCGGTGAAAGAAAACCTTTTTCTTCTTCGCGCCATCTTCTTCCTTCCTCTTCTTCCCTTCCTCCCTGTCTAGTTGTCTTGATTAGTTTTCTCAAGGCCCATTTGTACTCTCTCACTCCCTTTCCGAAGGTATGCTTCTGGGAAATTCGGATTCTCTGACGGATCTACTTTCACACGATCTCCTCTTAATACCACTAAACCTTCGACTTCGAATCTGATGTCCTTCCACTTAGGGATCTACTTCTGGTCTTAGCAAACACTTAGACTCCTTAATCTATATCCGGTTTGATAATTTCATCTACGACTACTTTGATCTAAGACTGGTTGATATCTACTTCCGGTTATTACTTCCGACATTAAAAATTAGTTTGAGGCTGTTTTCTGTTCCTCTTAGGTCATCTACTTCCGGTTTTTCTCACCACCCATCTATTTCCGTTTGATTCTTTTTTCACCCTCCCGGGGTAACTTTTAATTGCTGATCTCCGACGATCTACTTGTAGTCTTTTAGATACTTGTGGTTTGTCTTTTAAGGGAAGGAAGTCTGATTCCGGTATCTCTCGAATTGGATGATTGTAATCAGAGTCGAACCGAGTCGAGAGCCAGAGAAGACGAAGGTTCAATGGGGTGGAGTAGGAGGGGTGAATTTTCTGTAGTTCAAACTTCTGAGTTCTTGAGAACTTCTAAGATCCGGAACCGGAAGTAGGTCAATGCAGACTTAATGACAAAACAGACGTGAGAGAGAAGACGACTAACACAAAACCGGAAGTAGATTCCCCACCAAACATAGATTAGAGACCGTATATGGGTTAGAATGTTTTTAAACCAGAAGTAACCTATAGGTAGAGGCAGAAGGTGGTACCATGGAAAGGTTGTAAAGGGTGAATTCTTCTTAACCCAAATCGGAAGTAGTTTGGTCTCTACTTGTACTTTGTTATAGGTTCGGCTGGTATCTACTTCCGGTTTTTCCTGTGTTAGTCTTCTCCATCTCACTCTCACCTCTTCATTAAGGTTAAATTTTAGTTCGTTGTCTATATCGACCTACTTCCGGTTTGTTATGATCTCGACATCTAACCTCACAAGTACGGGCTATGAAAAATTCACACACACCCCTCAGCTCCTCTTCCATCCCATCGTACCTTCTTCTGTCTCTCGACCGCTTCCTAAGGCTAAGCCCAATCCCATCCAATCACGATCATCTACCTCGAGGGATACCGGAAATCGGACTTCGTTCCCTTGAAAGACGAAGGACGGACACACGAAAATAGACGACGAGGACAAAAACGGAGGAACCCTCAAGACTTTTCCCTCAAAAGTAAAATCTGAGGATTTTTAAGAGACAGGTATAGACGCCATCTTGTCATCGTACCTGACAGGTTTTAATTATCGCCTCGAGACTTGACCATAGAACCCGACGATGGATATTCGTCCACCTTCCGTCTTTCCTACCGATGACTCTCTCGAGAGAGACAGAGTGAGAGGGCCTCATTCCGTTTTCCTTTCAAAACCTGATCCCATTTTCAAGATGGCGGGCGAGGGGAGAGGAGGTGGGAGGCTTGGTCCCAAAAATGAAATAAATTAAAATGTCGTCCGGTCGAGGAGGAAATTGATTATGGCAATAATTAAAATTTCTGCGTCGTAAATTAATTTTTTAAGGTGGCAATTAGGTTCGACATTTTTTCGCCTTTTAAGTCTTCGGCCGTACCTGGACGATTTGGCTCCTCCAGGTGGAAAGGAGAGACGAGGAGGAGAGTTGCCAAACTTTGGAGGGGGCCAAATACCTGGAAAAATTTTTATTTTTACGTCTTCCAATCGCAATCCAGATTGTTTGGCTGTTCTGACCCCGTATCGGACCTGGAAGAGACCTTTGAAGATAGTCAAAGGAATCACGTGACTATCGTGATTGTGAGGAGATCAAAAAATAGCGAAGAAGACATCATTTTGACAGTGGACAGTAGATCGCCATGAACCCGAAAGTGGATGACAACCGAGAATAGATCAAAGAAGCATAGACCACATCAACAAAACCGAGAGTAGATACGAACATTTCGGTAGATCAAAACAGAAATAGATTAGTCTCGAAATGAGAATGTATCTATTACTACAAAAAAGTAGAAAAACTGGAAGTAGATGGGTTTAAAACAACCCAAAAATACATTATGGAGTCGATAACATTCGAGTAGATAAAAATAGGCGAAGGATACTAATCGCTAATAGGTCAGAGCGAAAATAGACTAATTTGTAACGAAGATCTAGGAATGAGAAAGAATGGAGTAGAAGTAGATGAGTACCAACAGTAAAACAGATCAGCTTTGACGGATGAAAAGGAATCTAAGATTTGGGAGTAGATGGAACTGAATTGACAAGATAACTTAAAACTATCCGAGTGTAGACAAAAATGGAAGATAGATAGGAACCGACGGTAGGTCAATGCGGAAGTAGACCAGTTTGTACTGAATTTGACAGTGAATTGAATGGAGATAGATGACAAATGACTCCACTAAAAAGTAGGTTGTCACTTGAGAGAAGAAAAAAACCGAAAGTAGATAGCAATCGTCGTGGAATCAAACCGGAAATAGATGTGTCTCGAATATAGATGGCAAAGATATTAAATAAAAGAAGAAAGATTGGAGAACTAAAAGTAGATCGACTAAGAAATACATTATCGTTTGAGAGGATATAAAACCGACAGTAGATTAAAACGGAAACAGTCCAACTTGTAGTGAAGATGTAGTATTTAGTATGAATAGAATAGGAGTAGATGAGTACCAGCACCAGCACTGGAAGAAGTAGTTCACACCAAACCAATGAAGATGAGCAACTATTCGAATCTTCACGTTCTAACTTGTTTCCTTCAAAACCGGAAGACGATTATCTCATATCCAACAGATAGAAACCTGTCCGCGAGAGAGGGAGGAGGTGAGAGGAGGTCTGGGACACCGGTCTACTAAAAAATCCAGTTTCCCCGTCTGTAGTTTTAGTCACCGTTTTAGATTCTCTCCTCCAACATCAAAAACAAAATTCTTTAGCTCAGTTAACGACCTGCAGCCGAGAATAAACAAATAAAAATCGCTGACACCTCCAAACGATGACGTCTCCTGACGAGAGAGTAAAAAAAATTTGTGACGTCATAGAGAGAGTGTTGACCGTGACCCAAAAATCATAATAATCGGAGCCAATTTTTAAGGTGCCACTATAAGCCCTCCTTCCAAACCCAAACCATCCCCCTTCAGCAATTTGAAAAAGCTTCGAAGTAGTGAAAATAAAAGAACGTGAAAGTCCCATCCAACAGCATTTGACCTTGCGCGGAATGAGTTATACTTAAAAGGTGGTCTTAGTCAATGCTAGCAAAAGCAGGTTTGTGTCTTTTTAAATTCCGATTGGATCAGTAAGATTTTTAAGAAGAGAGCTTGGTTTGTGGAATTGTTTGGGATAAGAATCATCAACTTAGGTTGATATCATTTGAAATGATTGACGTCACATATGAGTTGTAATTCCAAAACGGGATAAGTCCGTGTGAAGTTGGTCCTTCTCCGTTTCGAGGGAAGCAAATTCGGTTTTGCTTTTTTGCGGTCATCAAGAGAGAACAGAACTGGGTTCAAGAGCTTTTTTGCTTTCGTAATGATGATAATAAAATGGTCGAATTAATGGCTTTTGATTTTTATTTTCAATTTGGCTGGAGGGACGAAGTTATTTTGAGTTTTGCGGTTTGGCCAACAGCTCCTGAGATCCACAGATTTTGCTGGCACTCGGATTCTCTAACGGTTTCTCCTCCTCCTCCTTCTCCTTCTCCTCATCATCTCTTAGTCCGAAGGGATAGTCCGCAGCTTTAGGGTATCACTTTTAGGTTTCGGTTGTAATTTGTTTGGCTTCCTCTTTCCACCTTCCACTCGGCTGATGGATCGGTATCTCCTGTTGGCTACTTCTTTCTAGACTCTACTAGAGTTTGTCATCTTACAAGTTTTTCTACTAGTCTTCTTGCCTTTCTTCTACTTCTTCTACCTTTACTAGGATGAGGGCATTGCTGTTGGAGGTGGAGGGGGGTATGTGTTTCCTGGAAACAGAATTTTGATTCGTCGACCGCTTTCAAAGATTAGATCTGTGATATGAGCTTGTCTGAACATAATCTAAACCAAATCCGTTTTAATCTAATCTAAGCCAATTGGCCTAATCGGACATGAACTCACCTTCTCTTTATATTTTTATTTATTATTTTATCTTATATATACTGAAATCTCGTGCCTTTTGCTATCGGAATTTTTTTTCGGTTCAAACATATTTCACTTTAGCTATTATTCCACAGATTTTTGGGGTTTGATCCAATTCTGAAATGTTTTTAGTTTGATTTGAACATGTCGCGTGATTCTTTCAAGGTTGATGTAAAGTTACGAAAAGGATACAAACCTTACTGACGGCCAGCAAAACATTTGGATGGTGGTCGAGTACGAGACCGATTACGACCGATAAAGGATAGACGACAGCAAATTTTAACACACGACAATTCGTATCAGAAAACCCTGACGATATCACAAACTCAGTACCTGAAACCTTTTGCTGGTATTGTGCTTCAAAAAAAGTTTTTCACTTTACAGTTACCAATACTTTCCTCAATATTACTCAGAACCCAAAACCGCAACAAAAAACCTTTTAGAATGTGACTAATGGCAGTTATGATAAACGGTAGCAAAATGGCGACGGTACTAACACTGACCAGTGACCAACACTAACGGTAGAAAACCTCTAATCAGAAAAGTCACTTTTGAGGACTGTAAAACATTTCATATCACAGAATCTTAACCGCAGCAAAAAGACTCCCAAGAATAAAGATTCATATTGTAAGAACGGTTAACACCACCATATTGACGGCAGGAAAACCTGACAGTAACCAAGACATCAAGAAAGCTTAACCGTAGCAAAAACAAAAACACAAACGGCAGTAGCGAGAGTCAAATCACTGTATCCTTACGGTTTTTAAAACCTTACTAACAAATCTTAGCACCAGCAAAAACGTCACTCCAGCAGATATTGACGACAGAAAAATTCAATTGTGAAAAACTTGACAATAACAAAACTCATGTTTAAAAAATTAACAGCGACAAAAACAGTGACAGTAGCAACAGTGTGCCTTGACAGTTATAAAAATCCTACTAACAAACCTTTACAGCAGCAAAACTCACGCGAACAAGTTTTCATCAAAGCTCAGATCACAAAATCTTGACCAATGAAAAATTTCACATCAAGAAATCATACCTGTCGCAAAAATCCTCAAACTCTTATCTCAAACCCTATCATCCGCAGCAAAAACTCACACCACATCGCACTAACAAACCTTTACAGTAGCAAAACTCAAATCACAAAATCTAGACGATAAAACCTCACAGTAGGAAATCTGTTATCTGTAGCAAAAATCCTCAAACTCTTATCTCAAACCCTAAAATCATCCGCAGCAAAACAAAACCTCAACAAATCTTGACAGCAGCAAAACTCCTAACACTAACGAAGACCTCACATGAGCGAACCTTCACAGGAGCAGAAATCAAATCACAAAGTCTTGACTATAAAAATCCCCACATCAGGAAATCATACCTGTAGCAAGCTCACACTCTTGTTTCAAACCATAAAATCATCAGCAGCAAAACTCACAACACTAACAAAACCTCATACAACAAATCTTCAGGACAGCAAAACCTTTAAATCATCCTGACAGCTGTGAATCATCACACCAACTTACCTTAACCATACCAAAAGTGTAGTTTAATTGTAGTTCCTTTTCTCACTTTTGAGTGTATTACAGGATGACAGGAGAGATGTGCTTGACTACAGCAAATGACTATTTCATTTTAAACATCGAGGATAACAAAACTTCACGCAAGGAAACTCCTTCAAGTCTGTTCAGTCACGTGAACTGTGTCACTTCGTGTTTCAACCTGCCTCACGAATCTTCTTCACTTTCCATGAGTGGCTTCAACATATTCAGGTATGTACGGTGAGTGGCTGAGGAATTTATTTTAAAACCGGAAATGGATTCATTCTAATAACACTTCGTCCCTGATTTTTAATCACTCACTACTACAATCAGTAGTTGTAGTGGTAGTGGGCTCACATCATGATACTGTCCTCGCGTTCCTTCTTTACATTATGTCTAGGAGGCGGGTGGGGAGAGGGGAGGTACTACAATTTCAGTTTTCGATTCATTAATTTTCTTTTCTTTTCAAATCTGTCGTCAAAATGTCCGACCAAGGACTGCGATGTGGATTGTTAATTTTTATTTTTACAATTCGTTTTGATAAATTAACAAAAAGGAATGTCAAGGCCTTCCTACAGCTCAAACCAAACGAGGAAGACAGAAATCCGTCTGCCCACTCATCCATTTTGTGCTATCAAGTACTACAGCAGACAGCTGGGGACCATTCATGAGTACCACCACCATCATGAGACACTAAGTTGTTGAATAACAGTCTTTACCATTATGCTATCCACTCTCATCACTAAATCCTCACTACAAGATGGTCTATTTCCGTCTTTTGATCTACTTTCAGTGTAACATTCTCACAAGTAGCAATCTACTTTCTAATTCATCTAAAAGGATTTAGTTTCTCAGAGGTGGTGCTCATCTACTTCCACCCATTCACTACAAACTAGTCTGTTTCCGCCATAACCTAATACCCATTAATATCTATCGTCTATTTTTATCTACTCATCAGTGTTATCGACTCCAAAATCTACTTTTGGGCTAATTTAAACCCATCTACTTCCAGTTTTTGTAGTAATAGATACATTCTCATTTCCAAATTAACGTTCGAGACTAATCTATATCTGTTTTGATCTACCGAATGTTCTTATCTACTCTCAGTTTTTATCTTCTCAAACAACCTTCTGCGTCTTATTCCATGAGAATTGAATTTATCTATCGCTGGTTCTAGCTCTATTTACTTTTATTATTAGTTTGTCTTTGTCATTGCCACATCTATGTTTAAAACTGATCTATTCCTACTTTATCTACCAAAGAACGCTATATCTTCTGGGTTTTTTTCTTATCTGAAGTAACGATATACTTCTAGTTGATCTGAAGTCATCCACTTTTATATTTTACCAGTTTTGGTAGTGATCTACTGGATATATTTTCGTTCTAACCTATTGCGAGTTGATATCAATCTTCTGTTTTTGTCTACTTTCATGCAACAACTCGCCTTTTGTTTGTTTGTCCAACACTTCTGGTTTCTAGATGTGTTCTAGGACTTAAATTCGTCCTCTAAATTATGATAGCGGCTAATCTATTTCCCTTTTTATCTACTAAAAGTTCCCATCTACTCTCAGTTATATATCCTCTCAAACGACAATCTATTTCTTAGTCGATTTACTTTTAGTTGTCAGATCTTTCTTCTACTATTAAAAATCTTTGTTATCTACATTTCAGACACATCTATTTCCGGTTTGATTAACTGAATATCGCTATCTACTTTCGTTTTCAGGTGACAACTTACTTTTTAGTGGGGTCATTTGTCATCTATCTCCATTCAATTCACTGTCAAATTCAGTACAAACTGGTCTATTTCCGCATTGACCTACCGTCGGTTCCTATCTATCTTTCATTTTTATCTACACTCGGATAGTTTTAAGTTATCTTGTCAATTCAGTTCCATCTACTCCCAAATCTTAGATTCCTTTTCATCCGTCAAAACTGATCTGTTTTACTGTTGGTACTCATCTACTTCTATTCCATTCTTTCTCATTCCTAGGTCTTCGTTACAAATTGTCTATTTTCGCTCTGACCTATTAGCGATTAGTATCTTCCGCCTATTTTTATCTACTCGAATGTTATCGACTCCATAATGTATTTCTGGGTTGATTTAAACCCATCTACTTTCAGTTTTTCGACTTTTTTGTAGTAATAGATACATTCTCATTTCGAGACTAATCTATTTCTGTTTTGATCTACCGAATGTTCTTATCTACTCTCGGTTTTGTATCTTCTCAAACAACCTACTGGGTCCTAGTCCGTAAGAATTGGACAGATTAGTAGATACACATACTCATCTGTAAATCAATTTCGAGTCTCATCTATTTCGGTTTTTATGTAGAAGGTTCCTATCTACTCGGTTTTGTTGATGTGGTCTATGCTTGTTTGATCTATTCTTGTCATTTCGTGATCAAACTATTGTCCATGTCTCTTCGCTATTTTTGATCTCGTCACAATCACGATAGTCACGTGATTCCTTTGACTATCTTCAAAGGTCTCTTCCAGGTCCGATACTGAGTCAGAACATCCAAACAACCTGGGATTCTATCCTAAAACGTCTTCTTATCTCCTCTCAGTTTTGTATCTGCCCTACCAACATTCTACATTCTAGTCAGTGAGTAACCCAACCATACCTGTCAGTGAACCTGAGGGATAGACTAACCACAGACTCAGCTTTATCACCAAATCTCACTTCCAGTGTCCACACTTTGAGGTCATCATTCTACTTCTACCCAAACCGCATTCATTTCATGCGACTCTTTAATCATTCAAGTGTCAATCAATTCCATTCATTCATTTACATTTTCATTCAACCATTCATTGGACTAATACTTGTTTCATTCCTTCTTGGTTGCAGGTCTGCCACACATCCAAACTACACTCGCGACTACAAAATAACACCAAAAGCACTCATCCAATATCCATCGTTGTAATATTGGGTATATCTACGGTTGTAGTGGTGGAACCGCTAATCGAGCAGATGTTGCTCGTGCATATAATTTTCATATTTTCCTCTCTAAGAGATGATTATGCTAATAAGTTTCGATATTAGTAGATAATAGCAGATAAAATGGAACTAAAAATTCGTTTGAAGCTTTTAACACCACCGCGTCCGCCATTTTTGTTTTAATCACCAAAATATAGGACATGAGACGATTAGAATTATACAAATGCTGAGAATATGTGTTCATTAACTTTATATTATTATATTATTAGTGTATAATTGAATAACAAGATCAATTCAAGAGGGAAATGAAGAAGGAAACAAAGGAGCCGTTAACGACGCCATAAATCAACTGTAGCGGTCGTTAAAACCCACGTGAGTAGCTAAACTGTCATGTAGTAGGTACTGGTAGAGCTTAGGCGGATGTTTGAGATTAGCTGGGGTCACAAAATGGAAACAACCATCAAGCAATCTCCGACAGCTGCCTAAGTGCAATTCCTGATGGACGTCTTTGACAGCAGATGAGATGTCGTCGTTGGAGCTAAACTACAACAGTGTCAAAGGGCGGTCAAGAGCCTACGACAGGAGTTCGAGACATCTAATTCAGCACCAAGGAATCAACTATACACCAGAAGTTGGAGGAATTCCAGTCTAGATAATCCACAACAGAACCTGAATCAAACTCTTCGGTGATTTAGACACTTCAACGAGAACCAAATTCACGTTCAGCCACGTCCACGTGACTTTGCTCGCTTCTCTTCCGGTTTTCACGACTACAATCCACGTCTTTTGTCTCCCTCAAGTTACAACCTGCAGATGTCTTCAAACTTTGGTCTCAACTCCAAGGCGAGTGCTTACTTCTATAATTAATTCATAAATATTGCACACTTTCATGAATGACTTATGTTATAAACATTGCACATCTGGCAAAGATCTTGTTTCACAAATAACCCACTGACAGCGTTGTTTATTTCAAAAGTAATGCACACTTTTAGTCAGAATTCATTTCAAAAATAATGCACATTTCATAGAACTTAATAATTTTTCAAATGAATCTTTCACACAAGTGTGCAGTAGTTATGAAATAAATTTTGACTTAAAGTGTTCATTACTTTTAGTACCAGCAAACTATTAATGAAAGTGTGCAATATTTATGAAACGAGTTCTCTACAAAGTTGTGCAACATTTATAACTCACTCAATAAACAAATCTCACTTCAGTGATTTCATAAATATTGCACACTTTCTTGAGTGATTTATGTTATAAACATTACACAGTCTTGCAAAGTACTTGTTTCTTATTTCATGAACAGTTTATTTCAAAAGTAATGCACACTTTTAGTCAGAATTATAGCAAGTTGTTATGAAACATTCATCTCAGAAATAATTTTCCAAGTGAAAGTGTGCAATACTTATGAAATCAATTCTCACTAAAAGTGTGCATTACTTTTGAAAACAAGTGCTCATAAAAGAATGCAGCATTTCTAAACCAAGTTCTTTACAAGGCGGTGCAAAATTTATAGCTCAGTTAATAACATTTCAATAATTTCATATATATTGAACATTATTGGGAAATTTAATTTTATAGATAAACTCTTCGAGGATGGACCAACCATCAGAGATGTTTTCAACGGGCAGCAGAATTAGTCACAACAGTAAGTTCTCATATTCATTTAATAATTTGACGGGGTGATGAACCAAATGAATAACACATAACTAACTCAAATTTGTTTTATTTTCTTGTATTAAGTAACTAATAACGTTACCGTAACTATTTTGTAACATCCAAATCGATAAAATCACAAACTTTAATTGTATCAAACGCAAAAATCTCTCAAAAACTCACCAAAACAAATAAAACAATGAAAAAACGGACGCCATAACCGAATCGATATCTTTCGATATTAATTCGAGACTCGAAATTCGAACGTCCGTTTGAAAATTATTCCGGGGCCCTCATTAATCGGGGTAATAACGACGACAAAAATTTGTTTAATCACCGAAACCTTTTTTATGGGTTTTCTCTCAACAGCCCCTCACCCATCGGCCTTAGGAAAAAAATTTTAAGAATCAAAAACCGTTAAAAAGCAAAAATTCAATTTTAACGAGCCAATGATTTACGTTCTTCCCCCGTATGGAGTTATCACCATTTGGAACTGAGGTGAAAAATCGGTTGGAAACCTCGTGACGAGATTCCGACGAAACGACGTAGAAATATCTCACTCAGAGTTTGTTCGAACGTGGTTCAAATATCAATGGATTCAGTGTTGTTAACCGTTTCACATCTCGTCGGATTTCTCGGATTAAATTCTTTAGTTTGAAACATTCTTTCAACGAGAAAAAGCCGTGATTAACACTCTAAATTATTTATTTAAGGGAAAAATATCTAAATACCGGAAGTGACGGGGGGGTGCCAACAAATATTTGTGATAATCAGTTTGTCCACCGCGTACGGACGGTGTTTCCGGGAGTTTTTTTTTCATTAAAATTTTCATCAAATAATTAAATTTGATTCTGTGATTTATAATTTTTTCTGCGTCGAAATTAGTTTAGTCGAAACTGTGTCCACTGTTTTTTTGTTGTCGTCGTCTGTTTATGAAGTGTTTTTCAAAATATGAAATCGTTTTGAAGTGATTATCTCAGTTTTGTTCTGTTTCTTTTGAATTTTTAATAATCGTTGAGGGAAATAATTTTCCTTGACCACACGTCACCCAATGTTTACGAATCAAAGAGGAGAATCAGGTATCACGAGCATGTTAATTATAGAACGTAGTCGAGAGAGAAAATTTTAGTTTCTTTCTGAGAAAAAACCGTTTTTTCCATTTTGGAAAACAAAGATGGTGGAAGGTCGTTGTTAGCTTGTTGATAAGGCTCAGAATTTTTTCTTTGCAGTTATTTTCAAACTGCATGACTTGAATGTGGTTCTGTTATTTCCAAACATTTTGTTTTGTTTCGTTATATATTTATTTAAAGAATTCTCAGAACAAAACGCCTCCGAAGTGTACACACTCGCCAAGATCGAAAAAGAATTTTTTTGTACAAAAATGCAAAATGGCTTTTGCGAATCGTATTTTGTTTCGCGGGCTTTTTATTTTATTCACCACGTTTAGTGTGATTTTGGGGTTTTTCGTCCTGATACGCGAAACTGGGTGGGAATGGGAAAAGTCGAAGAGGAAAAACCGTTAAACGATGTTTGTGCTTGTTTTGAAACGTAATTTATCGGTTTGTTCTAGTGTTTGCTCTGGTTGCGTTCGGTCTGTGTCGTTTCCTATACACACAGACTCACCTTCGAGCAGTAGGGGGTTGTTGTATGTGGAAGCTTTTTGAACTTTGAGTTTTAGGTTGTCGTCACATGTCTTGTTGATAAAGAATTGGGTCAGAGCCTTTTTTTGGCTCTTTGGGATTTTTTCTTTCTAAACAGTCCATCCTGATGATAGTATGAAAGTATATTTGATGTGTTATACAGTATGATTGTAAGGTTTTATTGATTGCTGTTGTTTTTAACCTGATGGAAAGGTTGATAGGTTCATTTCTCAATTCTTGTTAGAGATCTCATTCAAACATTGATGGGTCACAACCTTTTTTTGACTCTAGGGTTCTTCTTTCTAAACAGTCCATCCTGACGATAGTATGAAAGTATATTTGGATGTGTTATACTGTATGATTGTATGGTTTTGGGTTGGAAGGTTTTACTGATTTGGTTTGTTTTTAAACCTAATGGAAAGGTTGGCAGGTTCATTTCTAAAGTCTTGTTGAAGATCTCATTCAAACACTGATAGCTTATGGGTTAGGAAAATTGGATTTGGGGGTGTTCTAACCCAAGAAACCCAAAAACGACTCAAAAATCAAAATTTTGGAAACTCAAAGGCTAGAAAGGGCTTTGGGAAACGGGTTTTAAATTCTTGCTGAAGCCTTAATTAAAAATTGATCTGTGACCTGATGGGTTGGAATGATTGAATTGGTTGGTCTTCTAACCCATGAAACCCAAAAACCAGAATTCAAATTGATCGAGTGTGAAATATTGAAAATGAATTTGAGAAATGAGTTTAAAACTAAAAATTTCTTGTAGGTCTGAAAGATTTCTGCCTGATGGGTTTGAAAGGTTGAAGGTTGGGTTTGTTTGGGGTGTATTCTAACCCAAGAAACCCATAAAAGCTCAAAAATGACTGAAAGTGAAGGACAGGGAAGAATTTAAGGATTTGAGAAATGGGTTTGAATTTGACCTCCTGCAAATTTGGGAGGTCAAATTCAAAGATTGATGACTCATGGGTTAGAGGTTGAGTTTGGGAGTGTTCTAACCCAAGAAACCCCAAAGGAAATCACGGACAGAAAAGGGTTTAAAAAAATTTTTTTTATTTTGGTCTTTCACAAAACTTACGCCTTTTTCAGAATATCTAATCGAAAGCTGATGGGTTAAAAGGCTGGGTTGGATACTTTATAACCCAAGAAACCCTAAAAACAAATATCAACGACAGTAAAAGAATCTGAGAAATGGTTTCCAAATTTTTTGATTTTGATTTATGTATTTGCCATCTCCAAAGTCTAGCAGAAGGTCTGATTGGAAGACTACAAGCTGATGGGTTAAAAAAAATTGTGTCAAGTGAGTGTTCGAACCCATAAACCCTACAAAACAGGGTGAGAGTGTGAATAACGGGTCTTTTAAATCTGACATTTTGACAAAAAACCCAAACGACTGTCCTTTGATGGCCCTCAGTGTAAGAAACTTTCAGTTCTTTGAATGAAAGGACACATCCCGATCATAATAGGTTACGTAGATAATGACAACTTCAAGGATCAAAGGAAAGTAGACATAAACACAAATAACGATGTATATAAGTATAAAAGAAAATATGTATAAATGTATAAAAAGTTATAATTCAGGATTAGGTTGGAGCGCTTAGGTTTTGAGTTTTCTTGTTTTGCTGAGCTTTCGTTTCATGTATGACTGTCATGAATCGGATTTGTTTTGATTCACGTTGAAGTTTCACGTCTAACCTTTGGACCGATGAGGAAAGCATGAACTCTCATGTGTGTAGGTTCATGTTTTGCCTCATTTTTCTTGGGGGGTTTGTTTACATAATTTGCGTCTTCAAATTCTTGCACGAGTGAACGATAATCTGCACCTTTTTGGCAAAAATTTTTATTTTGGTTGTTCACACACTCCTCTTGTAGAAAATCAGACCAAAAACTGATGGGTTAAAAAGGTTGTGTTGAATGTGTTATAACCCATGAAACCTCCGCCACCCAAAGTCAACCGTTGGATTGTTTTTACAAAAATTTTCGATCTGCCTTTTTTAATATCTTCACCAAATTCTTGGGTTCTTGTAACTCAAAATTTTTAACCCATCGGGTTGCAGAATATCATTCAACCCAACCTTCTACACGAATTTGAAAAGAAATCACTTAAACAAAACCAAAATCAAAAAAATTTTTCTTCGAAAATCAGTCTCAAATACTTCTCGTATCTCTGTCACTGTGCCATTTTGGCTTTTTGATCCTTTTTGGGTTTTGAGTTGACACTCCCTTGAACCTTTTAACCCATCAGATTTTCTAAATGAATTTGGAGATGGAAATTATTTAAGCAGAACCAAAATAAAAATTTTGTTAACCAAATTCTGTTTGTTTTCTATCATTGTGATTTTTTTGGTTAGTTTTTGGGTTTCATGGGTTAGAAACCCCCTTCTCAATTGATGATTTGAAGAAGTTTATTTGAGGAAGGAGATTCTAACCCATGAACCCAAAAATAACCAAAAAAATCAAAATGGGAGAGAAACAAACACAGAATTTGGTTAACAAAATTTTTTTGCTTAAATAATTTCCGTCTCCAAATTTGTTTAGAAAATCTGTTGGGTTAAAAAGGTTCAATTGGAGGGGTAGTCTAACCCAAAAACCCAAAAAAATCTAAATATCAGAGTGATAAAGACGGAGAAATATTTGATTTTGGTTTTAAAAATTTTTGATTTTGGGTTTTCTCCAATTTCGTTTCCAAACTTGTGTAGAAATTTGGGTTTAATGATATTCTGCAACCTGATGGGTTATATGGGTTAGGTTACAAGTAATATAACCCAAGAAGGGTCAAAATAATTTGAGATTTGGGTTAAAATTTTTATTTTGGTTTTGCTTAAATAATTTTCGTCTTCAAATTTGTTGAGAAGGTCTTTTGGGTTGGAAAGGTTGAAACAGAAGGGCATTCTAACCCATAAAACCAAAAACTCAAAAAATCAAAATGGCGCTCGACAAATTCAGGAGTTGAATTTGAGACTGTTTTTCAAGAAAAATTTTTTGATTTTGGTTGCGTTCACCGAATTTTGATTTTCAAATTCATGCAAAAGGTCTAACTGAAAAACAGCAGGGTGATGGGTTAATAGCTTTGAGCTGGGGGTGTTGTTGTAACCCAAAAATCCCCCAAAAACTCAAAAAAGGAGGAAGTCATGGTAGAATGGTTTAAGAAAAAAATGTTTTGAGGACAATTTGGCAAATCGGGGAGGAAAAATTTTCCCCAGACAACAACAAAACGTCTCTCCAACAGAAATCAACAATCATCAAGGCTGACAAAGATTTTCTGACGAGGAGGTGCGTTTATAAATCGGCTGAGGAAAAAAAAAAGACGAAGAGAAGAGAAAAAAAAGAAAAATTGCGTCACCATCAAGGTCTTCGTCAGGTTTCAAAAGCCTCGATAACATTTTTCCACTTGGCAAAACCACAAGGACGAATCCTCGCGCCATTCCGATTCATAAATTTAGCAACAATTATCAGTCCATCGACCCGGGTCCATGTCTTTGATTTTGAAACGAGAAATGTTAAAATAAAATTAAAATGAATATAAGACACCAGTAGGATCGTTGACAGCTTGACACGGTCCTGATCCCTGGTCAAAATTCAAATGGTAAAGAAAAAAAATTGAAAATGGAGACTTTGAATACTGTTCAATCGTTTTTCAATGACTTCAAAACCTTTTTTTTTAAATTCTTCGTGGGCCTTTCTTGCGTTTTTGGTGCAAGAATAAATAATCTTTCAGTCTTTCAGGGACGTTTCACGTTACAAAAAAAAGAAAGAAAAAGAAAAAAAAAAATTTGAATGATTTATTGCATTTTTCAGTCGCAGTGAAACTGATCGATTTTCTAAGAATTATTTCCTTCTTAACCCAACAATTCAAATTTCTCTCTTCAGTAGATAATTTATGTATTTATTTATTTATTGAGCGTGATAAAATTTATTTAAATAAAAAAAGAGAGAAATAATGAATATTATGTAACTGAGGAAATTGCGCGGCGTTTAATTGTCGCGTGTGGTTTTCCGTTGGATTTGTTTTTGAATTTTTGGCGCCATTTTGAATTTTGTTTTTTGAATTTGGAGAGTGGGTCTGGGAGTGAAGGTTTGGTGTTTTTGGGTATGGTTCCTGTTCGGTGTTGTGGTCAAAATGCCTAAGTAATAGCACCGAGTTCCGGTTAGTTGATCTTTATCTATAAAAACGGGAATAACAAAATGAGAAACAGTCAAAAGATGGAGAGATAACAACCTGACAACCGATAACAAGTGGGAGCATAGAAATAAAAAGACTATAGCGATAGGAAGACAATGGTATGAATAAAGATTGGGGAGGAGATGAAAATACAAAACAAAAGAAACATTAGCAACAAGGAACCCTATTGTATAACAAAACTAAAGCAGAAAGAAAAGAAACAAGAAAACCGATGACAGTGAGTCTCAAAAAGAAGAGAGCAACACCAATAAAACCGAAAAGAAAGAAGAAGGTTAAAAAGAAGGAAGGAATGATAGATACTAAATTCAAAAGAACAAAATCCAACGAAGTATACAAAGGGTGGTATACGTAGAAGTAAGAAGAAGAAGCAACAGGCATATTGGAAGAGGGACAACAACAAAAAAAGGAAAAGACAACAATCACAAAAAGAACAGAGAAAGAAGAGGAACCATAAGAAGAGACAAGCAGAAGAAGAAGCAAACAGATTAGAAAAAAGACAGCAAGAGAACAGGTAGAGGCACAGATACAGAGGTACAAGACAGAGTGGATAAAGAATAAGAGAGACAGAAGAGGTACCTCAAGAAGAAACAAACGGAAAAAGAAGAAGAAACAGATAAGAAGTGAGACAGCAACAAGAAAAAGTCAAAATCAAACAGTCAGAAAGTGAACAGAGGTAAAAGGTGGATAAAGAAAGCAGAGACGGAAGAGGAAAAGTATAAACAGAAGAAGAATAAGAAGTAGCAAGAAACAGATTCGAAGAGAGAGACAACAAAACAACAAAAATCAAAAAAGGGAAAAGTAAAAAAAATCAGCAAGAAAACAGATAGAAGATGGATAAAAAATAGGGAAGACGGAAGAGGAACCTTAAAAATACAAATGGTCAAAGAAGAAAAGAAGAAGAAGCATCTTAGAAGTAAGACAGCAACAAAAACAGTCAAAATCTAACAAGTATAAACAATGAGAAACAGCATAGAGATAAAGGTCGGTAAAGAATAAGACTATAAGAGGAGGACCCATAAGAAGACACAAACGGAAGAAGAAGAAGCAGGAAACACCCAACAACAACGAAATCAAAAAGGAAAAGTATAAACAATCAAAAACAGAATAGAGATAAAAGGAGGACAGAGAATAAGAGAGGCAGAAGAGGAGCCATAAGAGGACACAAGCAGAAGAAGCAGGAAACACATTAGAAGAGAGACAACAACAACAACAACAAGATCAAAAAATGGAAAAATATAACGAATCAGAAAGAGAACAGAGATAAAGATGAATAAAGAACAGGAGATATAGAAGAGGAACCATAAGAAGACACAAACCGGGAAGAAGAATAAGAAGGAACAGCAAACAGATTAAAAGAGAGAACAAGAACAAAACTCAAAAAGAGAAAAGTAGAAACAATCAGAAAGAGAGCAGAGATAAAAGGTAGATGAAGTATACTGAGAGACAGAAGAGGAACCATAAGAAGAAGAGGACACAAACGGAAGAAGAAGAAGAAGAAGAAGTAGGCAGAAGGAAGAAGAATGACCTCTCGAATGGCACGACCCTCCACCAATTTATTGCTAAATAAAGTATGTTTGGCAATAAAATCTTAATTGATTCAATAAAGTTACATTTTTATTAGTAACATATGTGTGGAATCTGCGAGAATCGATTATTGGCTCCTCGAGAATTCTATTAAATTAAAAATCCATTATTAAATTGTATTAATTATATTATTACTTTTGTATTAAATAATTAATACTGAAAGGAAATCGCTAATGAAGTCGTTACTATCGCGTTAACGGGAACCCCAAATCGGAAGCAAACCATCTTTACGCCTCTCTCTCGCTGTCTATACGGACTCTATGTCCTTGACATCCTTAGCTGGGTGTCCGAACACCGGGGTAAGGGGCTGTTGGTGCTGAGCACTTAGCATTCCGATTATGCTGACAGTTTTGAGTTGACGTAACCTTTCGGCCGGCTACGAATCATTTTGCTTTCCTTTGGAAACCTTTAGACGTTATTTCCTCAACTTTAGAAAACATTGGTGTGGTTGTTTTGCTAGGGTTAGGGAGGACTGTACCTAATCACATTAGTGTCTTGTTGTGCTATTAGTATTAAGAACTCACGGTAACTAATTTGATCGATGAAAATATCTCACATTTTCAGCTTTTTTGCTATGTTTACGATGAACAGCAGCAAACTTTAACTGTAAGAAAAACTTCAAATCGACCAATACTACCGATAGCAAATCTCATATTGTGGAATTTTAACAGCAGCAACAAAATTACAAATGACAGTATCAAACGTTACTTGCACTGAACAGTTATATACACTCATAACAAAAATCTTGACGGCAGCAAAACGTATATTTCAAAACTTAGCACTAACACTAACCGCACATCAGCAAAAATTGATTGTAGAAAAACTCTAATCAGACAAATGTGACTACAACAAAACATCAAATTAACAAATCTTGCTTTAAAAATTATTAACTGTAGCAAAAAACAATGGTAACAGTATATCACCATCGACAGTGGTGAATGATAGTAACAAAAGTCACGTTAGTGCGCCTTTATTGACAGAAGCAACTCACACTAGCAAATTTTCAGCACACCACTTTAACCAAAACATCACAATTAGAGAATACAGATCTCACAACAGAAAATTTTCACTGTAGGAAAGCAACTCATATTAGTAAACATCAATGTTATTAGCAAAATCATATCTTGACAGTTATAAACAAAACTCAGGCTCACAAATCTTATTGACAGCTAAACTTGTATCTCAAAGTTAACACCAAAAGAAACCTCACAACAGCAAATATTGACAGTAGAAAAACTGATCAGAAAACTTGACACATAGCGTATCAGAAAAACTATCAACAAGTATATCTAAAAGTGTTGGACAAATCCCGTATTAAAAATTGTTAACTGTAGCAAAAACAAAAAAGTCACGCCAGTGTTCTTTACAGTTAGAGCAATTTTCCATCAGCAAATTTACATCCCAAAACCTCACATTTAAAGAATACAGATCTCACAACAGAAGATTTTAGCTACAGCAAAACATTTGCAAAAGTTACATCAGTCTGTTTTGACAGTTGTAAAAAATCACACACTCACAAATCTTGATGGCAGCAAAACTTACACCACAAAATCAAAATTTTGACGACAGAAAACTCAAATAACAAACCCCGTCTGAAAACCTTACTGTTGCTTAATTTTTTTTTACAGTTAAAGTTTTGCTGCGGTCAAAATTTTTTAGTTTGAACATTTTTTTATTACTTTCAAGGTATATTGAAGTGAGTTTTGCTACTGACATCAATCTTTAGTTACCTGAGTTTTTGTAACTGTTAGTGACATCTGATTTGAGTTTTGCTGTCGTCACAATTGACGATGTGAAGTGTAAGTTTTTACTGTCGTCAAGAATTCTTGGTGTTATTGTTCATAACTTTTAAGGAGTAATGTTGTGGCTTTTGATCTCGTCATTACTTTTGTGATTTTTGCTGCGGTTAAGATTCCATGGTATTTATCATCAAGTGTTTCTGGTTTCAGTTTTTCTGTCGTCAGTATTTGTTAGTGTTAATACTTTGTAGCTTTTGATTCTGGCATTCTTTACTTTTGTGACTTATTTTGCTGCGGTTAATAATGCCTCATGGTATCAGGTTTTCTGATTTGAATTTTTCTGACGTCAATATTTGCTGATGTGAGGTATAAGTTTTTACTGTCGTCAAGAGTTCTTGGTATTTATAACTTTCAAGGTGCGGCGTTGTAGCTTTTGATCTCGTCATTACTTTTGTTAGTTTTCTTGCTGCGGTTAGGATTTCATGGTATGAGATTTGTTATCATCAAGTTTACTGTTTGAGTTTGTCTACCGTCTGTATTGACTGGTCTGTAGTTTTTCGTACAGTTGAGGTTGGTTAGCGTGATTTCTTAACTGTGTTTTGCTACTGTTCATCAGAGTTGTGAGATTTGTTATCTGACCTGAGTTGTCTTCTGTCGGTTTTTTCTACCCTCAACCACATTCTGTTGGGGTATAAAACTAAAGCAAACACCCTACATCAGTATGACTCATTTTCCACGTCGTATTGGTGCTTTTATGCTAAAACATTCCTCACATTCAGGTTTGGTTTGCCAGAATCATGAAGAAGGGGTTGGTTCAAGATATAACCCAAATCAGGCCAATGACCAACCGGAACTTCATTCATAGGAAAGATGGACGGAAAACTAATCGACTAGGAAGACATGAAACGAAATTAATTAGTCCGTCTGGTTCGGAAATGTTAAAACCCATATAATCTCTCTCGAGTACTGTTTTCGTCGGGTCACGTGACTCATTCTCTAAGTAGAGCGTAAAGGTTTTTGGTAACTCCAACCCGCGAGCCAGGGGAAAAGCGTTTGGGCGCCTTTTCGGGAGATGGGGATGAGGAGACGGAGGAGAGGTTTCTGTTGGTTCGCGGGGGCCTAGTAGGCCAAGATAATTGATAAAACGGTCGGGGAAAAGAACCGTTGATAAGCGATAAGAAATTGTCTTTTGTATCTCGAACAAGGTTGGAGCCGATTGGGTTTGAGGTCTCGTAATCAGTTTTTTATCGCTTATGAGGAGATTCTTTCTGTATTTCCGTCTCTCTCACTCACTCCTCCCTCCTCCCTCCCTCTCCTCTTATCTCGCTTCTTAAGGATAGCTCTGGTCAGAGCTTAAGTCCCAGTTCAGCTTTCTGACTCCCAGTCTTCTCTCTGTGGCCTTCACCTGTCGTAGCTGGGCCCTGGTGGTATTGACTGACTTTCAAGGGTTTCCGTATTTCGTAGCTTTCTCTCTCTCTGGTCCCATTCCTTGGGTTTCTGGACGTCTCTACACACCTTCCTTGATGTGATAAAAGTCTCAAATCGAAACCGGAAACGCGTTCGAACTTGCCTCGAACTATTTTTAGTTGTCTTAGACTCTCCTAATCAATTCTGTCGTCAGATATCTTGAAAGACGTTCGAGATGAGATCCTCAAAGACGATACTGTCCTTTGAACGGAAAATGTCGATGTCCTTTCGAAAGAACATTGGCAACAGGGTTGGTGGTCGAGGGGTGAGAGGTTGTCTTCGGTTTTGGTTCAGTCCAACCTGTTGGTCCGTTTTGGAAACTTTTTTCTTTCGGGTTTGTTTTTTGGCAGGGGGTGTGTTTGACTTGATCCGTTCGTCCGTTAGGTTCACATCCCTCACCGCCTTCTCGGGGAATCGAAATTGGAAACGCGGCGGATTTTTTTTTCAATCTTTTCAAGAAAGAAAAAGCCTAAAATTAATTTAAAGGTCATCAGCTTGTAGTGAAGCAGTGTAGGCCTCTCGTTTCTTTTTAAATTATGGCAAATGACCTTGAGCATTCAAAGTCCTGGTCACGTGGTCTTACATAATTATCATTATCAGAAACAGCGCCATTCGGAGTTGTGTAGATTCCCTTGACGGAAGCTCAAAATAGGCGGGACGAGAGTTCGGATATTTTCGGTTCACGTTATCAGTCTTAATTATTTATCGCCACGAATTTAGAATTTTTTTTTTTCTCGGGTCTCTCTCTATCTATCTATCTATCTTTTGAACTTCTTCTTCTTCTCCTCTTCCTCTCCTTCTTTCTCTCATCCCTCTTGTATAGGCTACCACTCTCCTGAAAGTGGGAACAGATTGTAAGCTCCTCTCTCTCCTCCAAATGAAAAAAATTTTTTTTTATCAAGGAAACGTTTTAATCTCTTAATTTATATAATTATCTATGTATTTATCTATTTATATATTCTTTAGCCAAAGTTGTTATTAATGGGTTTTTAGTGTGCGGATAATGGCGTTTTTCGTCGGGGATTGGGAGTCAAGAAAGGAAACGCAAAAAACCGGTCGCAACTTGAAATCTTACACCCGGGTTAACGATCATTGTCGTCGTCATCATCATTATCATCATTATCATCGTCATATTTTTATCCACGCATTACGACGATGTGTGTTTCCGTGTGTCGAATTATCTATCTAATTTATTTATTTTTTTGTTTTTATCTGGCTACCAGTTTTCCTCCCGGTAGCGCCGACTTTGAAATCCATCTCCTCCAGTTTCTGTTCGGTTTTTTTGGTAATTAAATCCGCGCCTTCTGGAATTTGGTTTTAAAGGAGATCGGGGGTGAAGCCGGGAGGGTGGCTCTTAAATTTGGATTTTTAATTGTCTGTTTTGAGATTTGATTCTGATGATTTTGCGTCTTGTTTGGTATTCCGAGGTTTGTTCTGTCGGAAGGATGATGTTCGAAAGTCAGAAAATGGGCTACGGAATGAGTTACAGATTGGGTCAAGGGTGTTCGGGGTTCAGAAGGTTAAGGTTTGAGAGTCGATCGTTGTGACGGATCACAACTACCCCAAAATCATCCCGAATAAATTGAGGTGTTTTAGGGCCCATGTACCCAAGACCCAAGTCACAACCTAATTCTTAACCCATTTTCAGAAGTCATTTTGTCATCCGTAATGGGTTAGTCTTTTCCATCTTGATAACCTCTGAGAAACCCAGATATGTAGCCTAACCCAATCATAACCCAATTTTTAACCTATTCAACTTCCGGTTTCTTTGAAACTACTTCAGCCAAACCTCAAACTCATTCCAAAAACAACTCTCCCTAAATGTGTATTGGAGAAGCAGGTCGTCGAAAATGGGTTAAAAATGAGGTTGTGACTTGGGTCATGGGACCCTAAAACGGTATTTGAGAGTTGAAAGAAGTTTGAATACGTCCAGCAAAATAACTTGGCTGTCAGCTAGCTGGAGTTATGGTTGGATATGTGGAAAAGAATCAAACCGGAAATAGATGTGAATCGGGGTTAAAATCATCCTCCTCCCCTCTCCAGAGATACGACAAAGATGGTTGTTGGGTTATACAAGGAAAGAAGTCCACACCATCAGCAGGACAGATGACCAACTACTCCATACTGACGAAGAGAGGAGATTTCTGCACTGCTGTGGATGAAGGAGGAGGAGGAGGATGATGAGGGGACGGGAAGGAAAGACGGGAGCAACTAAACTCACATCCTTCAACTTATAATCTATTCATATATTAATATAATATATCATATTATTAATCCCTTGTCGCGATGAAACAAGTTGTCGTAAGCTCATATCCGGATTTAGTATAATTTATAATCTCTTTCTCATTTGAGTGGATTCGTTTCGATTTTCGTCATAAAAAGAGACCCATGAAACGTGGGCCGCCTTCACCTGGGTCACGGTTTTTCATTCACGACAACGGAACATAATTCACGCGATAAATTAACCCGGGATTTCGGTCGCCAGGAAGGATTCGGGTCAGACGGATTAACAAAATCTGGAGACTCGAAATCGTTTAAATTTAGGTTTCGGGAAGCTGTGTTGGGGGTGTCAGAGGAGAAGGGGTAGAGGGGGTTGGGAGTGTTGTCTGAGTCTGATAAATCTTTTGCTCCTCATTTTTGCGTTTTTGGAATGAATTTGAGATTTGGTCGAGTGCTGTCACCAAGTTTCAAACTTTGTTTTAGGACTCAGGCATCCTTGACCCAGGCCTCAACCTAATTTTTAACCCATTTTCTGACTCCTCGTTCCTTCATAACTCATTCGAGGAGATTTGTTTTGGGAAGGATTTTGAAGTTTGATCGAAGCTGGTTTAAAACTACCGGAAGTCGAATATGGGTTAGGTTGGGTTAAAGGTTTATGAGTTCAACAGAGGTTTGAATGTTGACTGTGATTACGTTTGTTGAGGAACTGGTTTTTGAAGTTCGATCGAAGCGACAGGAGGTCAAAAATGGGTTGAAATCAGATTTTGATGTGGGTTAAAGCTTTAAAGCTGCATGGGTCCTAAAGAAGTTTGAGTCTCGATTGTGGTTTCATGTGTCAGAGAAACTAGTTTTTGAGGTTTGAACAAAGCTGTTGTAAAATAGCCGTAAATCAAATATGGGTTAGTTGGGTTAAAGATAGGTTTAGAAATTGACTGTGTGTTAGAGAAACTAGTTTTGAGATCGAGGATCGAAGGTGTTATAAAGCGACAGGAAGTCAAATATGGGTTAAAAATTGTTTTGTGACTTGGGTTAAGTGTTTACGGGTTCTTGGGACTTGATTTTGGTACGGAGTGAAGAAACTGATTTTTGAGTTTGATTAAGGCGGTTTTCAAACAACCCAAAGTCAAAAATGGGTTAAAAATGAGGTTCTGACTTGGGTTAAATGTGTATGAACTCTACATAAGTTTGGGACTTTCGTGTGTGAGAGAAACTGGTTTGTCGTGGCGGCGCCAAAATTGTGTGGTTGTGTGATGAGTAACGTTAAAAAGTCACGGGTCCGGGATGCGTTGATACAGACCCATAAAACCCCAAAATACGAATAAAAAGGTCATGGACTCAAACCGGGTCAAAAAAGGAAGGCAGCGAGCCAAATCAGAGACAAGGAAATTGGGCCCATCCTCCTGGGTCATGCGTCCAATTCTGACGACACAAAAATTGAAAAAGTCAGGTTGTTCGGGTGCCACGTCACGAATGACCCTAACACAGACTGGGGCCTCGGAACCAGAGTTTTACGCACGACCAAAAGAATTCAGGCCCAAGTCCTCAGGCAAGGCAGACCAGGTTTTCAAAAAAATCACTTTCGGGCCGGCTCCGGTACTTCGGACCCAAACCAAATTTTTCTTCCAACGACTAAGTCCATCAACTCCTGGAACCCAAACCAAAACCGGAAATAACAGAACCCATAAATCGTAGAGCCTTCTTTTAGTTCTATCTATCTATCTATCCATCTCTTCTCTAAAACGAGTAGATAGATGAGTAGATAATAGATCTCGAGGACTTGATTCTTCTTAGTTTGAACCTGTTTCATCTTCTTTCATTTGTCTTTTTTTCTTTCCAGACTGTTGGTTGAATTGAAAATCTTCTAATTCATCTATTCTCTGGGGGAGAAAGATAGAAAGATTAGAAAAGGATAGAAAATAGAATGTGAATAGAAAGATGAAAGCGAGTCGGGTGTTTGCTTAGAACGGGAGAACGTTTTTTTCTTTGGCGATAAATATCAGATCATCTTCAACCCAGTGATTATTTTTTATCTGTAGATAATAGTTGAGAAAATGATTGGAATAGATAAAAAAAAAGTTCCTAAGGATTTTCGTGTGGAAGTGAATTAATTAAAAAGTTAATCGGAGGAGAAGAAGAAAAATTTTTTTTGTTTAGTTTTCGTGGCTTTTTTGAAATGATGACTACAAACAATGGCCGCGTTTTTATCTAGTTAGTTTTTAGTCTTTTTATCTACTTCTTTTTTTAGTTGTTGTTTTGGTTTTTTTTCTCTCCCTTTTTCTTCTTCTTTATTTTTCTCGATTTTGTTGATTTTCGTTTGATTAAAATTGGTCACGATGGAACCGCCAATGAGCGAACTGGAAGGTTTCGAACCACAGACAAGAGCCAGATCAAATACCTGGCCGCTACCAAGACCGGAAAACTACGTAGATGTCGATATTAAGGAGGAGAACGGGAAATGCACTCCTCACATCGATTCGGGTATGTATCCTCCTTACTAACCCTGCCCCTGCTCCCCCACGTGACCTCGGTGGCGGAATCCCCGTCAGAAGCTTTGTGGAACCAACCCACCTGCAGTGGCCATAGTTTGGCTGTTTTGACTACGATTATGTTTGGATGGGGGGTGCACGCTCGATTAGGAAACTTGTCCGACGTCAGCAATTTTTTTTTGTTTTTCTTCTCTAATCCGTCCTGTGAATGATTCAGGAGACAGTGACGGGTTAAGGAGATTCTGTTATCATCTAAGATTCCAGTAGCCAGTTTGAGGTTTTCTACCACTTAGCTAGATCTACTGGGAGGTTTCTTTCCTTCCAAATCTTCTCTAATGAGTGACTAATCCGTTCGGTACTTCTGCAGGAGGAGACAGACGGGTTGAGGTGCTTAGAAGAAGTGTTTCCGGTTTTAGTTTTGTTACTGAATGACCAGACACGTTTTCGGAATGGTTCAAGGTTCCAGTAGATTGTTGAGAAGGTTCGTTGACCCTTTTGCTAAACAGCATCCAACAAAACCAAACAGGCGTATGATTCATAAGTCGGAAAGATTTTACAAAATCTCCTTAGCCCTTCACTGTCTCCTCATGCGAATAACTAAATCATTCACCGAACGGATGACACATCAAGACAGGAAGTAGTCAAAACAGAAAAGAAAACTACAACAGTTGGGAGGTAGTGGGCAAGGAAAGGAAGAAGGAATCGCCGACCGAATGTATAACGAGCGGGTGATTATGTAGGAACTAACAGAAACAAGACTAAAACCAGAAACACGAGTCTAATCTTCTTAAAATGTGAACTAGATTCTCTTGGGTGATCTTTGAAAACTTTCCTAAATGAGGAATCTCATTTCCGGAGAGACAAAAACTTCGGAGGTCGCTAAGACGTAGAGAAATGAAAGTAGTGGGTATGGTGTCAGGTCCACAAAATCCAAGAGCACAGCGTGTGACTCAATTGCGACATCGTGTCCCAAATCCGAGAGATCCATCTCCTCAAGGGACACTCGCCAAAGAGGGAGGGTACTCGATTCCACAAAGGTTCTGACGTCTTAATCGTCCCTCAAAAAACCTGAAATTCTTAACCAAATCCGAGGTGTTAACAAGTTGATTATGTCGTCCTTCTTCATGTAGGGCGGTTTCGAAATTGAGACACACCTGAGCGATTCGTTTCTTAATCACTCTCTCTCTCTCTCTCTTTCTCATTTTGATTTTGTTTCGGATTCCAGGCTGCGTCGGTGTTATAGGACCTCAGTTAGACGGGTCTTTGCTTGGTGTTCAGCTCCCGGCTCCGGGGGCCAAAAAGAACTCATCCCGCAGAAACGCTTGGGGGAACTTGTCATATGCCGATCTCATCACGCAAGCAATTGCGAGTGTACCTGAAAAGAGGTTGACTCTGTCACAGATTTACGAATGGATGGTTCAGAATGTTCCTTATTTTAAGGATAAAGGAGATTCCAACAGTTCCGCCGGATGGAAGGTAAGCTTTTTTCACCAAAATTTCCTTTCGACTTGAGGCCGAGTCCCTGGCTGTGACACAAAAGTCTTGTCGCTGTTATCTCTAAGTCATCGTTGCCGCTCTAATCGTTTTATCATGTGCACTAATGGCCGGGGATTATGCGCAGATGCGTGCAACATTCTCCGCATTTTTTTTTCTTTTAAGTAAATCTCCGAAGGTTAAAATACTCTCGAAGGTTTTTTTGCGTAACTCATTTAGCCTACATGTCACAAGTGACACGAAAAACGTGTCTGTGACGCCAAGACTCGTTGGTAAACTTGTAATGGAAGTAAATGGATCGGTGTTGTCCGAAGTGATTTTGAGTTTTTTTTTGGCCGACCGGAAGGATTTCCCTCTTTCCTCTCATACTATATTCATCTTAGTGACGTTTCTGTAGTCAGCACTTCGTTGGTGCACTATTATTAAGGCAGAAGAGCGTTGACATTGGATCATGTCGGTCAAAGACATGTAAACCAAGATGGGTGGGGACCAAATATGGGTTAGGTTGGGTTGAGTTGTGTTTCAAAAAAAGATGCAGAGTAGAAGACAAAAACCAAAATCCGACATCATGGAGAAAGTCGAAGAAAGTCAAAGTCAGAAAAAGAAATAGATGAAGACACCAGTAAAGAAATCTCTGTCACTAGTTAGAGTTCTTTTGAACCAGAAGAAACCCCAAAACGACCAACTTAAAGTCCTGAATATGGGTTATGTTGGGTTACTAAGAAAGAAATTTCTTAGCAACAAACCCAATGAAACCAAGAAGAGTGAGGAAAACCAAAGGCGAGAACAGAATTAAAAAACTGAAAAGGAACCTCAGAAGAAACTAAAACAGCACAACCTCGAAAGAAGAGGAAAAAGTCGACAGGAAAACCAGAACCGAATTCCCTTCTGGCACTAGTTCGAGTCCTCAAAATTATCGATTTAAAGAACCAAACATGGGTTAGGTTGGGTTATGAGCAACCCAAAGAAACAACAACGAAAGACTGTCGACGGGTAAGTCTAAGACTCAAAACCTCAAAGAAATCATAGAAACAGCTGAAGGAAGACAAAGCCAGAAGAAGATAAGAAAATCCTGACATTAGTTTGAATCCTCAAAACGGTCGATTAAAAGAACCCAACATGGGTTAGGTTGGGTTATGAACGCTCCAGAGAAACAACAACGAAACCTAGAAGTCAAAGTCAGAAGAAGACAAGGAAAGAAAACTCTGGGACTTGTCCGAATCAGAAGAAATAACAGAACCCATTACGAGTTGGGTTTAGAAAATTTCAGAAAATACTTCTAGAAAAACAATCTACAAGACACCCAAGAAGAAATAGAAGACCAGAACAGAAACAAAAACCCGAAAATAGGTCAAAGTCGAAGGAAGAAGCAAAAGTATGCAATCTCAAAATGACCAAAGATGGGTTAGGTTGGGTTGGGTTTTAAACAAAACAGAAGAAGATAGAAACAGGCTCGATGGACAAAGGAAGAAGAAGAAACAGAGAAGGAAACTAGGAAAGAAACCCCCTCAAACACTAGCTCAAGCGCCAAACCAAAAGAAACCTCAAAACGACCAACTTGTACATTCAGACTGTAACCAAGAGAATTTGATCTCCATCAACCGTCGTATTCGATAACAAATCGGCTGATAATGAACGACAGAGAGGAGGGGGGGAGAAATCAAAAAGTAAACAAACAGACAGAAAAAGGCAAACGGAGGCAGTGAACTTTTGGTAAACACACTCTCGACCGACACACGTCGTTATCCATCCAGATAAATAAGAACCGAACCAGGTAAAGGCTAAAGCGAGAAGGAGGAAAAGACAGAAATCGACATCAGGCAGCATTGACCAGTGACAATCCTGGACACTTGGGTCTGTGTTCAGGGTCGGAACGAGATTTCACTCGAAACTTTTCTCTCTAATTTGGGCAGTCGAACAAGTTGCCATAAATGGTTTCAAATTTTTTTTTACGGGTCCGTTTTTTAATTACCATCGAACCTGCCGGAGGATGGACGCAAGAAAGCTCGGACAAGCTGGATTTAGGAAACGGGATTTCCGGTTGGAGGTCGTTATTCGTACCTGGAAATGTAGTCGAGGAGTAAGTTTCGCCCGACGGGGGGGATGAGAGTTGATTTATCGTTCGGGTGAACGGTTTTTGGTTGATGGAAAGTTCAGGTTTCCAGGAGAGAGAGGCAGAATGCCAACGGTTTCCGGTTTAACGACCATAAAATCGAAGGGTTTATCGTGATTTTTGCTGAGAGAACGGTGACCCTTCTCACAAGCCTCGAGGCTGGCTAACGAGAAATCAGCGGATTCGAACAGGCCATAAATCAAAACCTCGGGTGACCATGTGTTAGGCCAGAAGGAAAAGCTTTAATGAAGATGGTTAATTAAACGGAGGCTCGGTGTTGGGCTGTATGTGCCCCAGCCGAGGGTGTTTAGGTCATCGGAGTCGAGAGTGTGTGTGTGACGGGTTTGGAATTCGAAATTTTTTTTTTCTTTTTCAAAACGCCTTGAAATAACGGGCCCCAGAATGCGGTTGCCCGGGACCGAACAAGTTTTCAACGTACTAGGAAGTGTCGGTTGCTATCTTATCACTCTCTCAAATTCATCCTGCCTCAGGGCGTCTTCTTTCATTTTGATTACGGAGCCCGAAGCTTTCTTTTTCCCTTTTTGTTCGAAGGTCGACCTGTCTGCCCATTTCCGGCCATCTCCATCCCGTGTCTCTTAGTGCCACGGAGCGGTTTTTGCAAAAATTCCCGCACACGTAGATACTTTCACCTGGCAGCCGTGACCAATCTCAGCGACAATGCGGAGCCTTTTTCCCCAGAAAGGAGGTGAACTGTCAGCCGGTTTTGTTTGCCCCAAAAAAAGAAAAAAATGAAAAAAGAAGCGGGGGAAGGTGGGGGGAGAAGAAGAGAAAATGTCAGTATGATTAACGGTGGACGTAATTACCGGTGGACTCAGGTACTTTTCAGGTGCAACCCAAAAAAAGGAAATTACCATAGAAATCCGTTTTTTTTTTTCTTCATCTTTACCTTCACAAATTGGTTTCAAAGGCTTCAATGGCTGTCATTACACTGGGGTTCCTCCATCTCTCTCTCATGTCTTCTTCTGTCCCTTCATCACCTGTAAAGAATATTCATGAAAAAAAACGGTAAAGAACACTAAACGTTGAAACAACCGTCAACTTTGACTATAATATTCCATAGCCTTGACCTGTTGTAGTGTGCATTATTTATGAAAGCAGCCTAGGATATAGACGTTTATGACTGGTGGTAGTCAAAGTTTTTGTTTTTTGGCGCTAAAATTTGGTTTGCGGTCGCTAAGTTACTTCTGGAATTTGATTTCCGCTTTAAAATGGTCTGAAGTTATCTGTTTGTCTTGTTTTTTAAAAATTTAAACGGAAGTGTGCATTATTTATGAAATGAGTTTGAGGTTTGCTAGAGTGCTGTCACCAAGTTTCAAACTTTGTTTTAGGACTCAGGCATCCTTGACCCAGGTAATTTTTAACCCATTTTCCGACTCACTGTTCCTTTATAACTCATTCGAGGAGAGTTGTTTTGGGAATGATTTTGAAGTTTGATGGAAGCTTTTTAAAAAACCGGAAGTCGAATATGGGTTAGTTTGGGTTAAAGTTTTATGGGCCCTAAAAAAGGTTTGAAAGCTGACTCTGATTATGTGTGTTAGAGAAACTAGTTTGTGAGGTTTGCGGCAGAAGTCGAATATGGGTTAGGTTGGGTTAAAGGTTTACGGGTTCTAAAGAGGTTTGAAAGTTTGCTGTGATTCCATGTGTTAGAAGAACCGGTTTTTGAAGGTTTATCAAAGTTGTTTTGAAGCGACCGGAAGTCAAAAATGGGTTAAAAATGAGGTTGTGACTTGGGTTAAAAGTTTAAAGCTGTATGGGTTCTAGAGAAGATTGGGTGTCAGAGAAACTGGTTTTTGAGTTTTGATCAAAGTTGTTATAAAATTGGGTTAGGACTTGGGTTAATGTGTTAAACGTGGAAGTTACTACAGCGGGTTGTCAAAGTTTTTTGTTCTTGGCGCTCAAATTTAAAATTTTCCTTTGTTTCCGGCTATTGCATATGTAGTGGTAAGGTAAGCTCGCGAAAATGAGCTGGAAAATTTTTTTACGATGACGAAATTGTTTGAATGCTTCTCTGGGAACTCATTCTTCGGTGTGGAAATTTCCTTGTTTCCGGAATCGGGTTTTGAGGGGGGGAGGTGCGCTCGGGGAGAGATTTAGAAAACGGAAAACGTCGTAGAACCGGTCGATGATGGAATATTTAGTCGTAGCCGGTGACGAATTTGAACAGAAACGAAGCAAGATGACGTAAAAGGAGATTTCACAACCGAAACGTGGTGATGATGGTCGGGGAAAGTGAAGCCAACAGCTTTGAATTACCAACTGGATGAAGATTTATAGAAAGAAAAGACAGCAGGAGTAGTAGTGGTTCTGTGGAAGAGTCGCAAAAGGCAAAAATGATACTAAACGAACGGGGTAATAGCAGACATGGTAGATGTAAAAGAAGACAAAAAGGTGGAAGAAAGAAAGAAACGAAGCAAGATAAGCCAAATAAACCAAAGAAGATGAGCAATAACTAAGAAGAAGTCTAAAAGAAAGATGAAGAAGAAGAGAATGATCTACCTAAAGATGTAGATGACAAAAGGAGGTCGACAGTAAAATGAAAGATGATGACAGGAAGCAAAAGGAAAAAGACACCGAACGGATTCAAAAACAAAACCAAAAATTCTAAAAACACAATCGAACTCGATATTGCCAACCGAAAAAGAAATTTTTTTGTTCTGTTGGTAAACCTTGTGATTTTTCATTACAACGGAGTTTCCTCATCTCCTCAAAGGAAGAAGAGGAGGACGAGGAGGAGGAAACCCCACATGGCACTTGACTAAATTGAAAACTTTCAAAACCCGTCTGATTGTTTTCGGGGACGGAGAAAGGAATGATTGACGGAGGAGAGGAAGAGTGAAGAAAGAGAAGAAGGCGGTGGAGGTGGAGGAGAAGAAAAGATCCGTCATCTTGTTGGCGAACAGTTTCTTTAATAAAGGCTTCCTCGATTTGCATAAAAACAAATAAGTTTCACATGTCGGATTCCACACACACACGCACGGGGGGGGCGAACGCCTCGGTAAAAGAAAACTTTTTGATGAAAATTCTTTTTGACGAAAACAGATTTCCCCGGGAGATGGGGAGGTGGGAGGAAGAAAAACAGAAAAAATTTAAAAAAATTAGTGGCACCTGTGTGTTTCAATTTAACCCCCCCTTCCACCCCCACACGTTCGGTCTGGTTCACCTGTCAATAAAGTCGAATTCGAAACAAACAAAACCGTTCGGTTGAAAGATGATGAAAACTCTGTAACAGTTTACGTACGCGGAAGACTCGCGTCGAGAATGAAAGACGGGCGCGCGTTTTTTTAGAGGTTTCGGTGACCGGATCGGGCCGCGACCTATTCGCGCCACAGTGGCACTAGGTATCTACGTCTTTGGTTGGCCTTGATGACGTCACAAGGCGTTTTCCAGGTTTTGATTGCGCGCTAAATGAATTCAGATTTCTTTTTTGTTTCGCGTTGTTCGGGGGGAGGGACAGTCCCATCTTCTCACGGGTTCTCGAACCAGTTTTGGTGTTGTCTTCCCAACGTCTCAACCTCCTGATTCTCAAGGACCAACGGATAATGGAAATTTTGACCAAATTTAGAAATTTTGGGTTTTGGTTTCAAGGTTCCCCTTGCGGGTCTGTACTCACTGTCGCCTTCCTCCTACTTCTGACTCCTTTTCTCTTGTGTTATCCAAGGTGGTCATCGTCTTAAATTACTCCCGGGTACCACGTTGATCTAAATTTTTTTTTTCACTTTGATTTTCAACTCCAAGAACTTCCGGTTTGTATTTTGGATGTACCCTAAAGAGGAGTTTGCTCGTTTTGTCTTAGTTTTTTGTTGTTACTTCCGGTTTTCTAATTGTGTTGAGAATGATATCGAACTCATTCTGGTGTTGGGAGGCTGGACCAAATCGCCATTTCTCGGTAGGGTCCAGAAGAATGACGTCAAAGAAGGAAGAGGACAGTATAGCCTTCAGGCGCCCAGATTGTGTGTTTCTGTTCCCGATTTTCTCTCAATAAGTGGAACAAGACAAATCGTCGACCTTAGAAAGAAGTCACATATTTCACCAGCGGTCTCGAAAAAGTCGGGTCTCAAGGTTCCGAATGAAATCGAACGCGGACAGAACAAAAGACACACGCATACTCACTCACTCAATTTCACGTGTTCTCGTTTAACACCTCCGTGGTTATCCAAGGCCTCGTCATTAACCTTGACATGAGTAGGGTACGGCACACACACACACCGCACACAGCCTTCTGGTGTAATTACACTCGAGAATTATCGAGAAGGTTCGACGGAGGAAGATTCGGGCCTAAGCAATAAGACAGACACGTGGCCCGGAACGACCTGTTCAAGGTCCGATTGGACGACGGTCTGGTTTCCACGGGTGTCACGTGGTGTGTGCGTGGGAATCGGTTGCTGAGATGGACGTTCTGGTCTGTGGGTCTGTTGTTGCGGACGTTTCTTTGGGTTTGTGGTCATCTTCTGAACATCTTCCGCTTTCGTGAGTTTTTAGTTTTCTCAGTGCCCATCACTACTTCCAATCTGTTTCCATCACGTCTTATCAGATTTAAGGTGGGACTGCGAATTCCTAACGCGCCTAAAAAAGACGAAGGAGAAGAAGAAGCGAAACCAAGCCTCTAATTAACGTCGCTAATTATGAAACACGTAATAAATTTCGGGGTTTTTGGTCCGGGCCGCTCTCGAAATTCGGACTATAATCTATCCTTCCATCTTCTCTTCCATCTACTCGCGTAAGAAAAAAAAATTTAAAGCAAAAAAAAATGCGAATGAACGTCAGAAGATATAAATCAGATTTAAAAAGAAGAAGAGGTAGAGGTAGAGGTAGATGAGGAGAGTAGAGGTAGAGAGAGAGATCGTTTTAACTAAGGCACGATTCGGGGGGAACCTGTTTTCCATTTTTAGGCGCGTTTTTCACCCAATCAACCCTTTTGCGTCTTTCTGTCGCCCGTTCTCTTCGTCTTCTTCTATAGTTAGAAGAAGGCGGGGAGGGGGTCGGAGGAAAATTCATTGAAGCAGGACAAATTTTCTTGAGCTTGTGTCCTTTCAACGGAAGTGTCTGAGCTTTTCTAGAGACAGAGATGGACAAGGGAGAACGGGAGGAGTTTGTTTTAATATAACGGTTCTGGTCAAAGATTTTCAAAGCGTTCGAACGGAAAATCTTCGACGCGGATTTTATTAAATTGACCCTTTTTCCAAAATAGATGTTGGGGGTTTTTTTTGGAGGCTCTTCTTCTTCTTCTACTCATCCCTTTCTCATCTTTTCCTTTTTATTATCATCTATTTTAAGCCGGTTTCGGAAGGTGGAGGTTGGTTCTTTAAGCCTGAGGTTGAAAAACTTTCGAAAGGAGTTTGAAAGATGTACCGTATATTATGGACTACCGATGAAAGATAGAAGCTGAAGAGCGGGAGACCTAAATTGGTTAACGCGCCTACAAATGTCAAGGATTTGAGAAGATAAGTAGATCCCTGAATCTTAGAGCTAAAAGACACAAAATGCTGATGTTTAGCTTTGAACACGACAGAAAACATGGAAGAACGTGAGGAGAAAACCGTTCACCCTCCTCCCTCTACCAGAAACGCTGAAGAAACCATCGAGATATCAAGAAGATGAGAGATCCAGTCACGATGGTCAAAGGTCTGGTGCGAAGTCGTATCTCACCCGACGGAAAGGACACCCACTCACTCTGGCCTTTGGGTAGCAGGTGAGGTCGAGTTTGACGTAAGCATCATCCTTCGGCTACCCATTCGCCCTCAGCCCTCGGGGAATCCGCCCTCGATTTTGCGTTGAAGGTTCGAAGGTAGATAGACCAACGGGGGTCACGAACGAATGTCGCAAGAAGTATTCGAGGTATCGAAAGCCTTTCGAGATAAAAGGAAGAGGAGCCAGGGAGGGGATGGAAGGAGGAGGAGGAACAATGAGAGGAGATCTTCCGATAAAATTTTTTTTAGTTGTTCTGGAAATCCCCAGATTAGAAGAAGAAAATGTCCTTCGGTCGTCGGTCGGCATGTGTGAGTATGTGTCGTGTGTGTGCGTAGTGTTCTGGACCTGATCCTGGAATTTTACGGTGCAAAGGTTCGAAGCCTGAATTCCAGAGTAGCGTGTGAGCGAGTGGTCGGTACGTCTTCATTTCCGGTTGCGATGGCTTTCAAGTTCCTACTTGACTTCTACTTGTTCATCTTTCATTCATTTGATTTGTCTTCTTGTATCTTCTTCCTTCTTCTTCTTTGTCGTCTCTGCTTTCTTATTTTAGTTTCTTTCTCTTCTCGGAATTGTTCTTCTTTGATTTGACTTTCTACTTTTCTTCCTTTTTCTTCTGTTTTTCAGTATTCTTTGCTGTTTCTGTCGTAATCTACCATCTTTCCTGCTTTTCCTTCCTCTAGTTCCTACCTATTATCTGCTTCTTTATCTTTTGGTCTTCTTCTCCTTCATTCTTTTAGTCTATTTGTCTCTTTTACAGTATCTTCGCTCTCTTATTCCGTTCCTGTCTATTGTCTTTGTTGCTTTATCTACGTCAGTTGATTTCGTTCTTTCTTCTTTTGTCCTTCTTCGATTTGGCTTTCCACTTCTACTTTTGGCTCCTTTCTTCTTTTGTGTTTGGTTGTATTTCGCGGTCTTACTATTTATAATCCTTCTTCTGCTAAATTTTTTGTGACGTCTCTTCTTCCTTTCCTTTTTGTCTTTTTCTTCTTCCAAATTTTAGCTGAGTTTTACTTCCTCCTCTGTTTTCTTTGACTTTCGTGTTTGTCACTGTCGATCTTTTGCTAAATTTGTCTGTCGTCGTCTTTTTCAGTTTAGTGGGTTCTGCTTTTGTTTTCTGTTTTGTTGAGGTTGTTCAGTTGCTTTCGTTCGTCTTCTTCTTTCTTCCATTCCTCACCTTCTTGGTTTTAATTGTCTTCCTGTCTTATTCATCGCTTAATGCTTTTCTCAAGAAACCAAAAAGAAAAGTTTTTTTATGGTTAACGATTTGTTTAGTTCCTGTCTTTATCTTAATTGGACAGGAACCTGAAGCGTCAATGTCAACACCTGAATCGAGTCGAAAGTTTCCGAGGTGTTGTTAAAGCGTTCGTTCTAGCAATGTCGGTTCTCGCGAATTCGGTGACGTCGAGTCTGATTTAAAAAAGCTCGCTGACTCACCATATTCATTGAAGAAAAGCTTTTTTCGTTTAACGGTTTATCGAAGGTTAACTCATTCCGGGAATGATTGTAGTTTCAGTAGAGGCTGGGAGAGAAACTGGAAGTAGTTGAATTAATACCGTTTCGAGTGACGAAAGTGAGAGCGTAGGGAAATGGATTCGAAAAGGTTGTCTTGGTTGAGATGAGAGATGTCTTTGGAGGAAATGTGAGGAGACAACATAACCGCCGCCAAGTTGTAGAAAGAAGATGGAGGAGGAGGAGGAGGAGGATGTTTTGTTTGTTTTGTTCGGTTGTAATTCATGACCGCAGCATGTTGGCCGAGTTTCCCATATCATTTCCCTCTGAACAACAGACACCTGTTGGACGTTCTTAACGGTCTCTGTATCTTTCTTATTGTTTTGTTTGTTTGTTTGTCCTTCTCATCCCTCTCTCTCTCTCTCTCTCTCTCGTTTTTGTTTTGTTATATCATCTTTGAACCTGTCTTTTTAGCTTTTGCTGTTGTGTTGGCTATTTTAAGGCTTTTGACTTGCACCCTTTTTCTCTCACTCAATTTAGAGTTGTCTTGGGTTTGTTTTTCTATTTTCGAGCTTTTGGGATTTTTGAGTTGATTACGGTTCCTTGAAATCCGTCACACTCCTGTTATCAAGACGATGAGGTAGTCGTTTCCCGGGAAATGGTTACCAACATCAAACGACGACATCCACTTTTCTGGTTACTGAAATCTTTCCATCCTTCCGTTTCTGTAGGGTAGAAGGAAGGCATGCAAGGGGGTGAGGGGGAGTAGTCTCAACCAGGTCGACTATTGGTAGGCGAGAAAACCGGAAACGAGATTTCCATCGATTTATGTTAAATCAACTATTAAAAAATGCAATAAATTGCAAAATAGATTCTCCCTCGCGATAACCCGATCGAGAGGAGTAAAAGAAGAAGAAGAAAATTTCTTAAAATTAAAACAATCTCCGACCTCCAGCATCCCAACGCCTTCTCTCTCCACCATGTCTCCTCCTCCTCCTCTCCTAATTTTCAAAACCCCGAAAGAAATTGTTAAAACGCGCGCTCGAAGCATAAAACCGATTTTTTAATCTCAACGGAAATTTTTTATTTGGGTTAAAAGCTTTCCGTAACATTTAGAGAGGAGGAGGAGATGGAAGGAGAAGAGAGGATTCGTATCTTTTCGTGTTATCGCAACATGAGAGAGAGGGAATGTTACGCTTGCGTACGCTATCAGGACCTCGGAAGAATCGCGTTCTGTTATCGCGGACCGCGCGCATGCATATCACTCACGCTCGGGACGGGGCGTCATGAAGCGCAAAAAAATTTTACTCCGGTTTTGGGAGAGAGTAAGAACCAACAGCAGAAGACAACATCTCGAGAGATGGCGCCCTCAGAACAAAAATGTCAAAGACGAACGCCTATTCGGATTTTAGCGTGAAGTCATCCAAGTCGTTTCCTTTTCAGGTACAGGTTTCAGGTTTCCGTGTCTTTAATTAAAACATTAGGTTTGTTTAGGTACGTCGAGGATTAAATAAGGAGGTTTACGATGGAATTATCTGGTGGGATTTCTTTTTACGATCGATTCAAGAAAATCGAATTTTTTTGTTGTTTTTGCTGAATTATAAAAGATAACGGTGTCCCGGTCGTTTGTCAGGTTTTTAAACAATTTTTTTCAGGTACGGTAAAGACGACACTCTCATTCGTTTTGGTCGTTTTCCTCCACGTGAGAGGTTTGAGAAAATTTGGACCGGGTTTGTCGCGGTTTTCGTAACCAGTTTCCGGTTTTCCGAGAAGTTTCCGGAAGTTTTGCCTTTTTTGGTTTTAGTCCCGTTTATTTCCTCTTCATCTTCTCACCCGTTGATGGGAAAACCGAGTTGCTTTTTCATTCCTTCTATTCCTGTCTCTTGTGTCATGATCGTAACTCATATGAATAGACACACATTCGAAGTCGCGAGGTTATCGGTTGAGGATGACCCAAAATCAGAGCCGAAGATGAAGACCGACGGCTCACGAACTTCCATCTCTTTCTGATAAAGTCTTTTGTAAAATTCATGACGGACCGATGTGTGGAAAGAGTGAATCTTTTTACCAAATTTAATGAGATCCAAGGAGGAGGAGGAAGAAGATGAAGAAATTAGGCCAATCGCTCGGGTGTGGTGATGTCCACTTCTGGTTTTGTGTCAATTCCCTCTCGTCTATGTTCTTGGGGTTGGTTCGGGTACATCACCCGTTGTAGTGAAATTCGATTTCAAAATTAAATATTTTTCCTCCAAGAGAAAATGTTTTCAATCAGTCAATCAATCAATCATTTTGATCAATGAATCGATCCGGTGTGGTCGGTTTTGTTGCTTTCTCTTTGACTTTGTCGCCGTTTTATTTTCCTTCTTCAGTACCCGTATTGAGGTTGTCTCGTCGTCTTCTTGAGTGGTTTCCATCTCCTCCTCCTCTCATCCCCTTTCCAGAGGGTTGTTTTGCGCCCTTAGGTCAGTATCAAGGTCCCATCACCTTCAACAATCAACGCACAAGAACACAATCTTCAAGACAACGGCTTTTGTTTAGGTTCGTTTCCGTTAGTTTCCTCTTTCGCATTCACTTCCGGTCGAAACTTCCTTCCGCTTTTCGGAGAATAGAAAAATTTCCCGACGAAATCGAGTCGAGAATGACGAGTTTTTCGGTCGAAATGGGTCCGCGGCATCGGTTTCCCAGATGAATCCAATTTGTAAATGATGGGTTTGGATTATGTTTAGCGTATGTAAAAACTTATCATCTTAAAGAGATTCGAGTCGGTGGAAAATTTTCGCTCGGCCTAACCGAGATGATTATGTTGAGCTTATGAGTTATTGGGGTGTGAATGAGTCAATCGGATTTCTTTATCATTTCAAAAGGGAAACAAAGTTATGGCTTCATACGTTGACAGGGTCGGATTGGTGACGTCATTGAATTGATAAGAAAGAAAAGCGCAAAAGGAACGGAAGTGAGGAAAAGGTTGTCTTCTAATCTAGCCAATGGTCTTCAACATTGTCTTCTGGTGAATCGTAGTTGTCGGAGGTGGTCAAAATTCGTGAAGGATAGATGAATGACGCGGCCTTGGAGGAGAGTAAGACCTTGGGGCGAGCGTCGTTTTAGAATTGATGCCTGCCACCTGGTTTGTGAGGTGTTCGCGGATAGGAGAGACAGGTGCTGGAGGAGATGGGAAGGGAAGCGGAATACTTCGATGAAGGTGATCGGAAACTGTTTCTGAATTCACTATAGACGCCAATCTTCTTCTTCGTCCGTCCCTCTCCTCGTTGGACTATGTCCAAGAGCCGAACGGGATGACGTTGCGGCCACCATCTTCACTAGGCCTGTTTAACAGAAATAGATTCGGGAATATTTTTTGTATTGCCAAAAATCTTTTTTCTTCTGATCTTCCATCTCTCTCACTCACTCCACTTCATCTATCGGTGGCTTTTGTAGTACGCGAGAGGAGGGATTGCGAAATTGCACGCAGAAGTCATTTTCACTGGTTGTGACCTCTCGAAATAGAAAACCTCCAGGCAGAAGAGCCTAACTTCCTGTTGTAGATACCAAGGCGCAAATTCTGTGACGTGGTCTTCGGAAAGGTCCGCTCTTGACAGGAGGTCACCTTAGCCTATCTCATCTCCATCTACCACTGCCTTCTTTTAATCCTTTTCGCTCATCTTTGAGCTGAACTTCCGCGTTGTCTTCATCTGGATTTGGTCATCTACGTCTTCATCTACCTTCCCTCTTTCTATTCTTCGGTTTTCGGTCGTTTTTTGTCTTTCTTATCTTTATTCTATTATTCGTTCGGTTCTATTCCACCTGGTCAGTGATGACGTTTTTAAAGATGGTCAAACGTTGATAAAGATGGCTTATCGGGTTGAATGGAAAGTTTGGGTTTTGACTACTTAAAGGTTTTAGAATGAGAAGATAAGAAATGTTCCAAAAGTCCCCGGAATGATTTTTTGTTATTGGCAACGTCAAAAGTTAAAAACAGTGATACAAGTGTAGTGTACAGTAGTTTGTAAGCGTTCTCTTACTGTTTCCTGAAGTAAAATTTTGGGGACTCTATAACAAAAGACAGAAAGAAGAAAAATGGCGGAAAACACCAAAATAGAACATTGCAGAGTCGGAGTGCATAGCCAAAAGACCAGCAAAGGAAAAGATAAGAAAAAGGAAAAGCGAGACCGTTACTAATAACAGAAGACAAAGGAAGATGGCCGTAAACGGGAAAACACAAAGCGGCAAAAAGACAAAATAAAAGAAAAATTGGCGGAAAAGACCAAAACAAGACTCTGGGGAGCTCCAGCGTACAACAAAAAGAGAAACAGAGGAGAAAATGAGAAGAAGGAAAAGCAGAACTGTGAGAAATAGTAGAAGACAAAAAAAGATGACCAACAAAAGCTCGGAAAAGTGGAAAGACTAAGCAAACAGTAGACACGAGAGGATATAGATCGAAAGTAGTCTGTAAGAAGACACGAAACAGAGGTTTTGAAGGTGGTAGATGATAGGTTCGTGCCTGATGGTCGTGACCAAGGAATATGGAGAGGGGGTGATGGGAAAAATTTATTGCAAGACAAAGGAGAGGAATGAAAGATGGTCAAGGAAATCGAAAGAAAAGATGGAACCTACAAAACAAACTCGCGCCTACAAATTTAGTGGGAGGGAGGATGGATGGCTGGTACAGAAAGATGACCAGTCTAAGGAGAGTAGTAATCAAGAAACCAACCAACCAAGGAGGAGAAGTCAGGTACGGACGTGGAGGTGTAGTGTACACAAACCCCCAAAAAATTGACTCAAGGCCCCCCCTGCCTCCCAAATCCTCTTATCAATGGAAATTCAAGTGACACGAATTCTCGAATAATTATCTCTCGATTCGGTCGGTCGGTAGGTCGTGACGTAGATTTCGAGGAATCGATAAATCGAACCGGTTTGTCGTCTGCGTAATTTCTTGCACATATTAACGTCTACTGGTCCACACATCAACTGCATAAATCCTCTGCCTCTCTCTCTCTTCTCTGAATCTTTTTCTCGAGAAATTTTTGTGAGCATTTTTTTCTCTCAAATTCCAGTTAGGACATGATAAAAAACCTGAATAAATAAATAAATAAAATTTTTTTTTCCTTCGAATCGTCCGCCATTAATAACAAAAAAAATTTTCTTTGAGGCGCGCGAAAATTTGTTCCTTCCTTCTCATAAATTACGAGAACCTTCGATTTTATTCATCCGCGCTTCAAATTAATAATTTTTTATTTATTTATTTATTTTTTAATAAATCGTGTCTTTGGGAGAGAAAGAGAAGATTTGGCTTAAAGTCAAGATGAGCAAAATTCTTGGAAATTTTAATTGGTCATACGAGCATGATTTGGCGATTTAAATGTCTCTTATCTATTAAAGAGCAGAAGAACAGATTATTGTGGAGTATAAACTTGGAGAGTGGAGTTTGAAGTTAGTTTTGGTTGTATGGAGAGTCTCCAGAGTAAGGTCTCTGCAAACTGAGGTATTTGAAACAAGTTGAAGAGAGAAAGATGACGCGAAAAAGACTAAGAGAAAAAACAGTAGAACAGAGACAAAGATAAGCGGATGAGATGAGGACTTAAAGACTACATAGATAGACACAAGGAAACAATCAAAGCAGAAGATGAATAGAAGGAAAAGGAGGATTTAGGATAAAAGTAGCAGAAGACAAAATAAAAGAAAGGTGGTCGGGGGTTTTAGTGTAAAAGAGAAAACAAGCAGAGCAGAGAATGAGACAGACTCTACAGCAAAATACAAAATAAGAGTTTCAGTACAAAAGAGAAGTAAAACAGAGTAGAAGATGAGAAAAAGGAAAAACAGGCAGAAGAGCGGGTGGAATGAGGACTTATAAAACACGAAGATAGACACAAAGAGACAAACAACAGAAGATAAAAAGAAAGAAAAGGCAGGAAAAATGGACGAAGACAAAATAAAAGAAAGGTGGCAGGGGGAGTTTGAATGCTAAAGAGAAGACAAGCAGAGGACAGGATGGAAAAAGGAAAAGTAAAACTGTAAGAACTAGCAGAAGACAAAGAAAGATGACCAGAAACGGCAAAACAAAACATCAGCAAACAGTAGACAAGAGGAAGGTATAGATCAAGACTTCAGAAACCGGGGAGGAGGTTCAGTGCCTGGTCTTCATGGTGGTGGTCGCGACCAAGAAAATGGAGAGGGGGATGGGAGAGACGTAGGCGAAGAATTTATTGGCTTTGAAAATGTCAAAATCAGTACCAACCTGTTGATTCCCTGTCGTCATTGTCTGTAGGGCGAACAAAAGGGGAAGAAGATGAAGATGAAGAAGGATTTCTTTCTGTTTCGTCCGCGAATGGCCGAAAATTCGATAAAAGACAGAAACAAGAAGGAGGAGGATGGAGGAGGGGAAAGCGAGTTGAAACTTGACCTTTGACCGGTTGTGTCAACGTTTCCTTGAGATAACACGGACAAGGAGGAAGAGAGAGATGGCGGTGCCGTTGCTTTCCTTTGGTTCTTCTCAAAGGAGAAAAGCGAATTGTTAGAAGATGGCGATTCGTCTTCTTCCTTTTCCTCCTCGTCTTCCTGTTTTTCCTTCTCTTCTTTCTCCCCCTCTCTCCTTTTCTTTCTTTTTCTTCTCTATCTTCTTTTTGTCTTTCCTCTTCATTTCCCCTTCTCTTCTTCTTTCTTCTTCTTCTCTTTTCCTATTTTTCCTCTTTTTTCTTCTTTTCTTTCTTCTGTTTTGTCCTTTTCTTCCTGTTTACCTCCTTTTCTCTCTTCTTCTTCTTTATTTTTATTTTTTTTTTTTCTTCTTTTCTTCTTTTTCCTTCTCTGTTTTTCTTTTTCCTTCTGTTTTTTTGTATTCTTCTTCGTCTTTACCATCCTTTTCCTCCATCTCTTCTTCTGTTTTATCCTTCTCTTCGTCTTTCTTTTCATTTTTCTCCTTTTCACCTCTTTCTTCCTCCTCTTTACTCTGCTCTCATGCTTCATTCATTTGTATCTATGTAATAGTAACCCATGTTTCCTGTTGAGAAGCTGGCAACGACCCATCTAAGAACCGCTTTCCTATAACTCGAAGGTAGTTGTGTCTGACGTTGGTGGCACCGGAAGTAGCTTGGATAAAGTTACAACACTTTCACGCTGTTGACTGATTTCTGTGATTTTCGTTCTTGTTTATAATTTTCCTGTCGGAGAATTCATCCATCCGGTCAGTCAGTCAATCCATCTGGTCAATTCATTGTTTTCAAATTTGGTTGCCGGTGTTTTATGGGCTCACGAGTCGCTCATCTCAAATTCACGATTTGATCGACGCCCCCCAAGGCCTTCGTTTGAAGATGATCTTGGAACAGTCGGACGAAAGTCAATGTTTTGGAAATAATGGAGCCTCCAGGTGGTTGGTCTCCTCCAATTTCTAAGATAAATGAAAAAAAGACTCGTCCGGAGTGATTTATCGAGCCATCGCTCACGAATTCTGATGGAATGATTACTTCCGGTCGCAGGTGACTGAGAAGTATCATGCCGGAGGCTGTCCACATCCACATCCTTGGCTCAAACACACACACACAGCCCTCCGACCAAGAAGCTTTCATGTAGGCTACGTTTAAAGATTCATAGCCGCGGATTCAAGGAGAGTGTCTCCTAGTGACTCATCCCACATTTAAGGTTCTTCGAAGTGTCACGTGACTCATTACATCTTTTAATGGACCAGTTCTAACGTTTTGTTTCTTTCATTTCAGGTAAGACTGAGAATTTTCTTCTTTATCGATTCGAAAGCTCGCCTCCAGTCGTCAACGGTGAGTGTTTGATTCGTTTCCGGTTTACCGAGGAAGAATCCAAAGCTCTCGGAGGAGATGGGTAGGAGTGTTCGCTTCGTGTTTGGCGTCGTTTTTTCGCCATCCCGAAACTCCATCTTCGTTCTCAGGGACATCTGATTCCTATGCGGTGATTAATGGTTACTCATAAGCATTGCGACGTTGCCAGTTTTGTACGATTTTCATCCGATGCCCTCGTGATTTCATGACGGTTTTCATTCAACACCCGAAAGGAATTCGAGAGTTCTCACTAAGAATGAACAAAAATTTTCTTCATCTTCTTCTGTTTTGACAACTTGATGCTGGTTTCAGAATCTGTTGTCATCTTCTCTTTCAACCGGGTCAAAAACCGTGCCAAAGACCCTCCCTCCTATTCCCGGCTTATGGCTCATTCACACTTAACGCTAGAAACAAAGAAGACCGACATTAAAACGACAAAAACCAGAAGAGATGAGAGACAGACAGAGAGACAGGGATAGAAATAGATAGATAATGATGACAGTCTGATAGGTGGACTATAGATGTAGATTGATAAATACATGGAAGACAGACATTGAAGTTGATGGATAGAGAAAAAGATCAACAGGCAGACAGATATATAGGATATAGATAAATAAGTAGAGAAACAAAAAACTAAATAGATAAATAAATAAAAAATGAAACCGACGTTGAAACGAAATCGTCTTTTGTCTTAGACAGACTCACGGACAAACAAAAATAAGTAGAGACTAGGATAGGAGACTGTTAGAGATATAGATAGGTAAATAGATAGATAATTAAACAAATAGTAGAAAGGCACGCAGTCAGATAGATGGATTGAGAGACAGGTAGATTGGTAAATACAGCGCAGACGACTATTCAGATAGATAGTTATAGAGAAACACACAACAGACAGAGATATATAGGTATATAGATAATTAATTAGACAGACAGAAAAATAGATAGATAGATAGAAAATAAAAATAAAAACAATGAAACCGACGCTGAAACGAACCTACCTTTGGCATTACATAGGGTGACAGATAAACAGGGGTAAGTAGAGATTATGATAGGAGACTGGTAGAGATATAGATAGGTAAATACACAGATAATTAAAATATAGTAGAGTGGGTAATTAGGTAATGATAGGTACTTAAACAAACAATTAGATATGTGGATCGAGAGGTAGATGACATCATCACAGACAGACATTCAGGTTGATAGGTAGACAAAAAGACCAACAGACAAGTAGATGATATAGGTATATAGGTAAATAAATAGACAAACAGAAAAATATAGAGATAGATAGATAGATATGTAGACAAAATAAATAACAAATAATAAAACCAACGTTGAAATTAAATTGCATTTTGCTTTAGACTAACTGACAGACAAAGATTGGCAGGAAGATAGATGGATAAATGTATAAATAGATAAACAAATAGACAGACAGAGAGAGAAACTAATACATAGGCGGATAGAAAGACCAACAGGCAGAGATTATATTATAAAAGGCAGATAAATAAACACTCAACATGAACATTTTATAACCTCACTCTATAACAGTATAAGTAGGCAAATAAATAAATAATAATAATATATAATAAGAAGAGTTAAAATGACCACAAAATTTTCAGGTTTTAATTTAATTGACTTCCGGTTTGAGTTATTCTCACGCAAAAATCTTCCTCAAAATTTACAACTTCGAGTTTTATTTGTCTATTTTGAGTATATATGTCACGCAAATAATAAATATTAATTAGTTGTAAAGTATTAAATTATATATTTATCGAAGTGGGTCTAATTAAGTTATAAATTATTAAGTTTGAATTATAAGAAGGTTATGTTTGCCAGGTTATTTAAGCGGAATGATATGTCTTTTAAGATTTTCTGTTAAAGAAAAATTATTTTAATAAGAAGGTGCGCTTATTAGAGGTTGTTCTCATGAGGTGGTTATGTCTTTTTATAATTTATTAATTAGGTGATTTTAATTAATTAATGTATTTCTCTCTCACGTTAATTATTATTATTATTATTATTATTATTATTATGTGAGAGAAGGGGGATTGTAGTGGAGATTGTAGTGTGGATTAGCCGGAAACGGAAATTTATTTTGGTGGGAAGATGTGAGAGTAACAAGTAGGTGGTTCGGAGGTTGGCTACCTGAACTATGGGTTAAAGGGTTCAGTTCCTGCCTGTGTCAATATCCTGTCCTCTGTTTTTGGAGTTGTAGCTAAGACAGGTTGATTTGTTTGGTTGACAAATGATGAGAGAGCGTGCGAGAAGGTTAGCCGGATGATTTGGGAAGAGAGGGCCAAAGTTCTCGAGGCGTTCGGTCAACCAGAACGTCTTGGCCAACGGAGGGAAAAAGTCGTAAAAAAAAATCCGAATTCGGTTCCCGAGTCCGAGCTTCGAATGCTAAAATGAAAATGATGCCAAAGCACGTGCTGGCACGACCGAGGTGGAAAGGAAGGACGGTTGAGGTGGCTCGAAGGTGAGGAGAGAGAACGGCCGTGTGTATGTGTGTGGCAAACAATCAAAATCGAACCCGTGCGTCCTTTAATAGTCTAAACCTGCCAAAAGTAGAGTTTGAGGGAAGAAGAGGAGGGTTTTGGTCGGACGGAGCGAACGGCTCTTTTGAGAGTTTCCGAACAGGTTAGGTGAGGGGCTAAGGCGGAGGGGGACTAAGATTCGTCGGCCCGTTCGAACTGCCAACAGTTAATTAAGCAAACGAAATTTATTAGAATCGAAATTCGAACGTGTGGATAGCTTTCGCTAAGCAGACATCCGCGTGAACGTTTTTATCAGCTGCAGAGCCCCCTCGACCGAACGTGATTTATTGGCTATTTCGTTCAAATTAATTCCGGATATTGGTTTGTCGATTGCGTAACGGGACCAAAAGATCAAAAGGTCTACTTCTTTCCTAACGGTCACCACCGCTTCCTCCTCCTACCGTCGCGTTCGCTTTTGATTTTGGTTCCAATCAGGTCGTCCTTGGGTCGTTTTGGATCCAGGTTTCGAAACCGAAGTAGGAAATGTGTGCGTGTGTGTGACGCACATGGCCGATTCCGATTGAGAAATAGTGTTGGGTGAGCGAAATGGTCGAACTGACCTCCAGACGGGAGCCTGATGGTGATGGTGAGGATGGTTCACCTGCTGAATGATCAAAGTCGAGTGGGCGTCGATGTTGTGGTTTGTTGTGGGACGAGGTCTCCCATTTGGGTTCTCGGACCGAGATTCCAGGTTGCCTTTGCAAATGGTCCCAGTTGGGTGTCACAAATACTTCTGAACCTGTTTCTCTCTCTTTCTAAGCTTTCTAGGTCACTTCCGAACTGTTCTTTCATCATCTTTCGACACTCTTGATCACCTTTCACCATCTACCTTGTGGTAGTTGGGCTAAGTCTACTGTCTCCTCGATATAACCCATAAAGCTTCCCTTAGGTCTTGTAATTGGGAGGACACACGACAAACAAACATACCCACATCCGGTTGGTTCCAAGAGGAGAGAGGGAGGAAGTGATTATGGGAACGGGCATCTACTGTGAGAATCAAATTTAACCCCGTCATTCGAAAATGGCGGACATAAAACCTTTTTTTTTGTGTACGAGAGAGGAGTGTGTGTGCGAAAATCCTTTTTTTGTCTCGGATAACAAAGACTCCAAAAAGAGGTGAAGGATGAGGGTAGTTTGGGTGAGGGAGGGGGATGAAGGGGGTGGATGAATACAATTTTTTTTTCTCGCATGCATGATTTGAATTTCATTTTTGAATATTCAAACATAAATTGAATGGAATTTGCGAAGGGTTTTGTTCCTCGGACAATGGAAAGAGAAACCTTGAAGAACCCCTGGGTCCAGATGTTTTAAGGTACGAACTGACCCCTTTTTGTGTCTATGTGCGGGTGGCTGCGTCTCCTCTCTCTCTCTTGGTCTCTTTTCATCTCTTTCCCCGTGGGTATATACCTGAGTTTGCATGAATTCGAATCCTCCGCGTTCCAATTTGTGGCATCTGCGTGGATCGATTGTCCATTGTCTCGTCATCTTTTGGTAACACTCGTCATTGGGGGTGGTTGAGTGATCGGAAATCAGATAAAATTGGAAGAATCTCCCTCTCTAGCTCTCTACCTCTGTGTCTGGTTCTTGTGGGTGATGTTTTGCAGTTTTCTGGTTTCTTACTCTCAGTACCTGGTTTTACGTTTTTATTTCTGTTATTGCTGACATCCTTTTGACTGCTTACGGTGAATATCACAACCCTTTACTACATCTCTCATCTTCTTCCTCTCTTTGTGTTTTGTCTCCTCCTCATCCGGCTTGTTCGTTGTTGTATCTACTTCTTCCTCGGTTTATTGATTTGTTTTCAGTCATCTTTCTTCCTTCCATCTCGTTTTTGGCACTGTTTGTCTATTTCTTCTTGGTTTACCGTTCGCTGTGTTCGGTAGTGTGTTTCTCCTTTTGGTACCCTTGTTCTGTTTCTTTGTGGACCTTCTGTTTGCATTTTCTTTTTCTTTTCGTTCTCTCAGGTTTTCTATTTTTGTTCTTGGTTCATTTTCAAGTTTTTGTTCGCCCTTTTCTTCTCCGTTCTGTTTCCTCTTTGAACATTATGGTTTGTTTTGTTTTGTTTTGTTCTCTCCTTGTCTTTCTTTTTGTTTGTTTTTTGTAAGTCCTTCTCTTCATACTTTGAGATTTGTTTCTGTTCATATTTTTGGTGAGTCTTTGCTTCTTTCTTCTTTTTCTCTGCTTGTACTACCCGTTTGTTTTTGGTTCCTCTTTTTATATTTGTTTAGCTACCCTTTAGTTGCTTTTTCTGTGTTTTAGCTTTCCATCCCATAATTCCGTTTCTTAAACTTCCTTCTGACTGTTGGTATCGTCTTTTGCTCTCTCCCTCTCTTTAAATCATTCTTCTTTCTTATCTTCTCTCCTTCTTGTTGTTCTGTCTTCTCTTTCCTCTGTTTATCGGTTTGTTTCATTTACGTATTCTTTTTCTCTTTGTCTTTATCCTCTTTCCAGTCCTTCTCTTTAGTGCCTCTTTCGTTTTATTGTCCTTCTCTCTTCTTATGTTTCTTGTGGATGCTAGTTTCTTTTCTACTTCCATTTCTTTACTGTACTTGTCTTGATTCTCTCTTTTATGCCTGTCGGTCTCTTTTGAAGTCTTAAACATCTTTTCCCGGAAAATTATAGAATCACGGGTGGGCAAAAAAACCAAACGTCCTTGAAAGTCATTAGTCACGGTTCTCTCATAACCTTTAAATATTTCTCACGTATATGTGTCAAATCCGAGTGTTTCCCCTCCATCCAGGAATATTAGAAGACGAAAAAAAAGGGAGGAATGGCGGAGGAGATGTGTTTATCAAGATGTCTACTCTCGAAAGAAAAGCAAAAGAAATAATTAAAAGAAAAGAGAAAAAAGACCTGATTGATAGCAAGAGAAAGAGTTGATTGATGAGATGGTTAAGAAAGAAATTATTGAAGGAGGAGGAGGAAGAAGAAGGAGATGTTGTAGGGTGGGGCGGGGTAGACAAGACGGCGGTAAACGTAAATAATTATAAAAATAACGTTTGTTGTATTTTTTCGGTTTAAATAGAAGAAGGAAAACAAGAAGAAGAAGAGGAGGAGGAGGAGGAAAAAGGGACAAATCATTCTGAGAGAGAGGGCCTCTCCTCCCTCAATCAGTCCCGCGAAGGATTATTAATCATATCTCTCTCTCTCTCCCTGTTCCTACCTCCCTCCTCATCCTCGTAATTAGGGGTGTGAATACGGAGGAAAGCTGGACTACGGCCCTGATGTTTTTCACAAAAATTTGTTTTTCGGGTTACATAATGCGAGTGTGAAAAGTGACCCGGGTTCTGATGTAATTTGTTGTTTTTTTCTTCCTCCCTCCCTCCTCCTCGTCCTCCTTCCGTTCCGGAAGAGCAGAAGACTGAATAGAACCATCTGTCCCTTCGGGAGGCTGGGAGAACCGGCGGGGTAGGTCGACAACCCACAAAAGGGTTGGATTTTTCCCGAATTTTCGGCTGGGGCTCGATTGTTTCGGAGAAGGCTTGGGGGTTGGGGGTGGATTGAAGTCGTTTTGACAGCTTTCGATGTCAGATGCGAATTGAGTTTTTATTTGTTGCGTCGTCTTTCGATTCGCTCGTCTTCTTCAACCCCCTTCATCCTCCGAGTGGATGTTTTGTTACGTATTGTGTCGTAACGATCGCTTTATGATTTCATAATCAACCCTCCTTCCTCTCCTTCTCTTCCTTCTCCTCTCTTTGTTGTTGTTGTTATGATGTTCCCTCGTGGTTTGGGGTAGGGTTTAGACTATAGGCAAGGCTTTGTGTCGAGAAGCTGGATCAGTGTTCCGTTAAAACTCCCCCCCAAAATTTGGGTTCACAATTTGGACGACGTAGTTAAGATTACGGAGACTGTTTCAGCTTCCGGTTTATCACATGTCCAAAAATTTCATGACCCGTGGGTTTCTCAAAGGAATTTTAAATTTGCAACTCAACCCAACCTAACCCATCTAACCCATAAATCAGAACTCATGACAATGGATCGTTGGTGTAGGTTTTCATTCCTTTCCGCCACATAACAGACACACGACCACAAATCCCCGAAGAGAACGTTTAGTTACCAGAGCACCCATGAACTGAGACAGTAATCAAGTCCAAAATGGTATCCCTCACTTGCCCGACAACTCCATGACCCATGAGTCACTCAAAGCAATCAAATCTGTAACCCAACCCAACCTAACCCATCTAACCCCATAAATCAGAACCCATGACCATCAAAGTCTTCGATCAAAATTTCATCTCCTGGCCTCCAATTGATCCACCGACGATGACGCTTAGTTACCAGAAGACCCACGAATGAGTTATGACTTATAGTTAAACTCAGAACAAAGAACGTAGGTTCGAAATGGCTCTAAAAGTTGCTAACCCATTAAACCTGTACCATGGGTGACTGTATCCCATGGCAGTTCGCTCTTGGGTCTACCCAGGTCACAGATTCCCTCCCCAAGTTCCCAATGCCGCTTGCCTTTCTCACTTTCAGGTGACGAATACACACGACTCACCGACGAGGACGTTTTTGACAGTAACGCCCATTTTCACGCGAAACCTGAACCTTACCAAAAACGTCGCGCTAAAATGGCCGAAATTAATAATTAATTAATTTACGTAACTCAGGATTTTTTAATTCATTTATTTATTTATTTATTTTTGTTTGGCGTTAAGAAAGAAAGAAAAAATTGGAATTCCTTATTAAGGACGGCTCAGGTACGTCTGTGACGTAAAACAGGTTTCTCTCTCCTTGGAATTAGGACTTTTGCGCAAAATGCTTTAACTAAAGGTGAAATCTATTTATTAAAGGAATTAATTAACAATCAATTTCGTTTAATTTCGACCGGTTCGGCCATTTTGTAATTAAATTCGTTTTATCTTTTCTTCCTTTTTCATTCTCTTTCATCGTCCTTTTGGACCGTTTTCATCGCCGCGGGTTCTCCATTAAGATTTCAAATCGGGGCCAAGTCGCGCCTTTTTAAAGTCCCTCTCTCACTGCCTCCTGGATTCGTCTTTATTCAATATTTAGGAGGTTTCGAGAGTTTTGGTGTTCATTTCCGGTTTTTGCGATCAACGGTTTGTGGTTTGATTGATTGATGGAACCGACCGTTTGGTGGTTTGAGTCTATTTTATTGGAGTCGGTTGGTTGTAGTGGTTGTAGTGGTCAGTCTCTGTCGATTCATTAATTTATTCAGTTTTTATTTGTAGTTTGGCCAGTGACGGTTCGCTTTTTTATCGGCGTTTCTTTAAAAGCCGACTAGTTAAATGGACGTCAATCTGATTAGTCAGAACCTGTTTGTCTTTAGTCGGGCTCAGGTTTTTCCGGGAAGTTTGTAGTGTCGTTTTGGGGAAGTCGTGTTGCATCATGTTGTGTAGCTATTCAATGCGCAGTTTCCTTTTTGCTGGAACTTAGCTTTCATGGGTCACAACAGGGTGTTGGTTTTGGGTTACCATCACTTTGTAAGTTTTCGAAAAATGGTTTACAACTTACCGAACCTAGTAGACACAGAAATTATTCAAAAACAAAGCTGTGGGTCATGAGTTTCGCCGTCACTCCACTTGGTCTCCGTCTTGCTAACTCTCCGACAGTTTTCCTGTTGGAAGAAAGTACAGTAAATCAAATTCGCTCGTCTGAGTTATTTCCAGAGCGTCTTTTTCTTTTTTTTTTTCTTAAAAGCTCTCTTAGCCGATTAAACACTTTCTTTTCCTCTCCTCCTCCATCTCCTCTCCTCTTCACTCATCTCCTCCCACGAGTTCCGGGGAAATTAATCGATTTAATTAAAACTTAATCAATTCAAAATGGAGGAGATTTTAATTGAGGAACGAGAGGAATGGTATATCACATTTAGAAGAAGTAAATTCGATTCCTTCGCAGGATAGAAGAAGGACGGGTGAGGAGGAGGAGGAGGGAGAAAGGGAGGAAAGAGATTCGAAAGAAACCTAGAAGGAGGAAGGAGAGAGGAAACGGAGGACAAAACGACTCACAAAGAGAGCGAGGAATTTTTTTTTTCTTTGTTGGAAATTGAACTGAATCAGTTTCGAATTCCAGCCCGAGAGAACCTTAGACGATCATCAAGAATCGAAGAAAAAGATGGCGACAGAGGAGGGAGGTAGAAGAGGATGGAAGGAAATGGAAATTGAAATCACTTTACTTGTTCAAACTCGTAACCCAATCTTCGTCGGTTATTAGGCGAAACGTAAAAAAAGAGAAGGAAAAGTATTTCGAAGGAGGAGGAGGAGGAAGAGGAAGATAGGAGGCAGGAGAGAGAGGAAGAGGAGTAAATAAGTTCGTTACGATTTACAAAAAGAAAATTATGTTCTCAATTTAATTAAAAGCTATTGAATTGTGTCGGGGAGGACGGTTTCGTCGCCGAGTTGTGCATGAAATTAAAGATGGCGGACGTAATTATTTCTATTCCTCTTCCGACAACGGGTGTGGGTGGAAGAAAACGGTGGAAAATAAGAAGAGAATCTAAAACTCAAGCTCTCGATGAAGTTAGTGTCTGAAGTGCTGACCACGTGGATTTGCGTAAGAAACATCCAACCGACAGAGATGACGGAATGGGTTAACAAGAAATTATAAACAAAAAAAGACGAAGAAGACAGAAAGGGGGATGAGAGGGTTGAAGGAAGGACGAGAGAAGGGAAATCTCGGAACTTGGAGGTGGAGGAAGCCACCTGTTGCTGTCGTGAAAACACACAACAGCGAACCGACCACTTTCCCCCGTTTCGTTGTTTTTCATTTCCTTTTATTTTATTGCTGGAACGTCGAAGTGTCTTCTTTTTTGGTGGAGTAGATGAACATACAAGATGCTGGAAGGAGAGGGGGTGAGAATAATCAAAGACTTCTGGGTGGGATTGTAAAGTTTCTTTGATCGAATTTTGTGAAAGTGGGAAGGATGAACACCGCTAGATGAAGTCAAATCGCTTACTATTTTTACTTGTGAGATTGAAAACGGAGGAAGGCAGAAACGGAAACAAAAGGGAGAAGAAACAGCAAAGGAAGAGAGAGACAATGATAGAAAGAAACCAAAAAGCAAAAAATAGGAGCAGAAGAAGGAAAAAGACGCAGAACAGAATAGACTGCGTAGAGTCTCTGACGTCGACCTACAAAACCAGGCACAAAGTTAAGAGAGAAAGAAAGTCGTTGCGACGCAAAAAGCCTGAAACATAAGGAAATTCAAGGTAGACACCTAATTCCAGGAACCGACGACAAGAGTGAGAGAAAAATTCCAGAACAAAACCCGAACTTGGATTACGTAACCGTTCAAACGGCACCTGTAACACCTCACAAGAAGGAGGAGGAAAAACGAAAAGAGAAGCCGCCCTCGAAGACAAGCACCAACATAGGGGATGATAGAAGAAGTGGTGAGAGGGGGTTGTGCACTAGACACCAGATCTCATTCCAGGATTCTCGTGACGTCATAGGTCGAACAATAGGTCGACGGTGGCACGCGACCGTTAAACGCATACCTGTTACGCAATTTGTTAGATCCACGTGAGCGTACCAAGGTCAGGTGTTCTTTAATCATTTTTTTGTTGTTCATCGGCGCCGCCATTTTTCTTTTCTTCTTTGACTTGTCTCTTTGGTTTGGGAGGGTTGTTTCCGTCGGGGTGAATGGGTGGGTGGCTACGTTGGTTTGGTGTTTTGCCTGAGATTTTCCTCTTTGTCGGTTTGAGGTCAGGGATTTCTGGGTGAGACTTGGAACGGCGTTGGCGAGATATAAAATTTCAGGTCTAACCGGACTCCAGTCGAAGAATTATCTCTCTAATGACAAATTCACCTTGCTGGAGAGGTGAGCGAGAGACTTTATCAAAGCCTGGTCTCAAGGATTCTCCCTGGAGAAGGTGATCTCCGAACTTGGGTCCTTAGACATGTGTTGAGTGATGGTGATGGCTTCGTCTTCTTCCTCCGGACGATGAGTTGGGTTGGGTTGTCTTTTATGAGTTGAGCTTCGCAACTTCTTTGTTCTTAGCTTCTTCTAGGTTCGCCATGTCTTTGTTGTCTATTTCAAGGTTCTCGATATTCGTTTCTAGGTTAATGTGACTTGAATGGTCTTAGACCTTTGACAAGGTGCCTTATCCCATCTAGTTTCTTTCTTTGTCCGTCTTTTCTAACTTCTAGCCCTGTATATCTCTTTTCCGTCTCTTCTCTCTACTTTTCTTCTTCTTCTTCTTCCTGCTACCTATTTTTCTGTCACTTTCTATCTTTTTTTGTCTTTTCTTATCTTCTTTCGTCAGTCCTCCTTTTCCCGCTCTTTTCTCTTCCTCTTTCTTTATTGCTGTCTTTCTTTCTCACTCTCTCTTGAATGTTTATCTACTCTTTTCGCTGAAGAGAAGATCTTTCGTTCACTGATTTTTATCTTTCAGAAGTAATGCACACGTTTAATAGCTCGTTTGAAAAGCAGTGAACATTTTGGAGATGTGTGAATTTCAAAAGTAATGCACAGCAGGCCCCACTTTAATTATCCCATCAACTTCTTCATCTACTCTTAAGTAGAGTTTGCTTCTCTCTCATATTCTCCTCGTATTTTTACTTAGACATGTTGTTCAGTCCCTTCTTATCTTTTGTCTATCATCTGCTCTCTTCTTCTTATTTCAATCTTCGAAAGACGAAGAATCAGAATTCGTGGTGTCTTCTTTAAGATTTTCTTCGTTCACACCTCGGACCCACAGGAAGTGGAAAATGGTTTAGTTACAACTACTACCGCTTAGATGATCAAGAAGATGAAATAAATAAGTAGATCAATAGAGGGGAAATAGGTTGGTGTCATCTCTTTGCCAATATGGCGCATAAGTTTCTTTTGGTTTTGAGGAAAGAGATCATCTACTCATCTCGTTTTCGAAAGAAGTGTCAGGCATGACACGGAGAGTCTTTATCAGGGTCGGAGTGGTATTTGAGTACCCATTAGGACGGGAGGAATCTTTTCATCATCTACTCTCGTACGAATGACGACTCGGAGGAATTTCACGAGGATTTCATTTATGTCTTTGGCAAAATCTCAACATTTTCATGTCGAGGAGAGAATTTTTGAATGGCAGCCAGTCTCTTTAGGCTTCCTTTAATAATCATCTCCTCGTAATAAAATAAAAAAGAAGCGAAAAAACTGGACGCGAGAGAAGATTGAATGAGTTTGGTTTGTTGCGCATGCGTGATTGACACGGAAAAGAGTCAATCAGCCGAGTGAGTTACCAGTGATCGAGTCCGCCTGGCTACCTGGATTCGCGTCGGACTCCTGGGGTTCTCAATGGGTTTTTGCCATCTCCTCCTCCTCCTCCCTCCGACTCACCTCATCCTCGTCGATCTATCTATCTATCAGTGTCCGTGGGGAGATTCGAAAAAAGAAACCTCGTGGGAGTCCTCAGTGTGAAAACCAGATAATCAATAGAAGGAAGGAGGAGATGGGAGGAGGCGGAGGTCAAGAGTTTGAATGAAAAAATTTTTTCTTCTGCGAAAATTGCGAGATCCTAAAAGAAAGATGGCGGTGGTGACGAATCTTTCTGTGTCCTTGAAGTGTTTGGGTGGAGGAGTAAAGTGGCGGTGATGAAAGGATTGAAGAATATAAATGAAAGACGTTCGATTCCGAGAAAGTGTCAATGAAAAGGGTAGTAGATGAGAGAAGCAAAAGATACGAAGAAGTAGATGAATCGGTAGTAATGAGAAGAAGATCTTGCGCTCAGTGGAAGAGATAAAAGATGAACATTCGAAAATGAAGGACCGGGGAGTACTGACCTGTACTGAGACAAGAGATAGAAGAATTGGTGAAGGAAGAGGAAGAAGAGATGAGGAGACAGGGAAAAGGAGGAAATCGAACAAAACTGATTCACACACGAACAGTTGAGGGAGTCGTTCACACTCCCCAAATCGGAGTATGCAAACCCGTTCATTCAATCACTCATTCATTCATTCATTCCTCCATCTCCTTCCATCTTTTTAGATCCTTTCCTTTGACTTCATCTGTTTATCTTCTCAAAGCTCCTCTCTCCTCCCTCTCTTGTGGGGAGGAAGATGTCTATTGATTCAAAGATGGCGAACATTTTTGCTTCCTTTTTGTGAATGATGACACGTAGAGACAAGCGTTTGGGGAGGAGATCGTGATTTGAAAGCGTGAAACCCAGGTTTCCAGGGTAACAAACTTTCCTCGTCGGGGGTTGAAGAGGGTGAGAGGGTAGGAAGTGGTGGAAGGAAATCAAATTATGATTTTGATGATAATAATAATGATCGAGATGATGATGAAGCGGAAGTTGTGCCGTCTAATCCGCCATTTTTTTGGTCGTTCGTCTTGGTAGCTTAGTCTTTCTGTTCTGATTAGCTCTTTTGATTTGGGTCTGTTGTCTGTCGTCTTCTGCTTCTTTTTGTAGCATCTTCTCGGGTTTCTTTCTTCTTCATTTATTACTCTTTGCCTGTGTTTTCTTCTTCCTTCTCCTTGGTTATTGTTTGTTTACTTTGTTTCCTTTACCTTTCCTCCTCTTCTCTATTTTGGTCATCATTCCTTTATTTCTTCTCCTTTTTTTCTTCTTGTTTCAGTCCTCCTTGTCTTCATTTTTATTTATTTTCTGTCTTTTCATTTCATCTCTTTTGCTCTTCTTTACTATTCCCTTTCCACTGATCTAGTTTCTGTTCTCTTTTACTTTTATAACTTCTTTCTTGTCTCTACCCACTCTTATTAATACTGTTTGTTTGTTCCTCTTTCTCCAGACACCCCACACCATCAGATAAAAACCCGAAAAACTTTGCCCAATTTCCTTTCTTTCCATTGAGGATCGCTGATGTCTTGTCGGGCTCAATAACAACTTCCCAAATTGGGTCCTCACACTCTCCCCCCTCTTCGAAAATGAGAACAAAGGACCTCAAATTCGGCAGAGAAAAAGAAAACTAAATCAGATTATCTAAAACCGAGTCAAGAAAAAGATAAAACAAGAAGAAAAGTAGATAGAAAGACAGGAAAAGAAAGATAAAAGAAGAGAAGACGATGTAAAAGAGCGATTACTCTCGAGTCGCCCTTTTATTTCGAAACTTGCGGACGACTTTCTTCCAACAAAAACACTTTTTTCTTCTTTTCTTTTAAAATTCCAAAAAAAAATTTTTTTTCTTTTTACGATATTTTAGGTTGGATATCCTGGCGCCAAAAGTAATAGATTTTATACTCTTGCCATCGATCGGACGCCGCCTGCAATTAACTAGACTTTCTTTTCCTTCTGTCTTCCGCTTTGGAAGAACCCGAAGAAGGTGTCTTCGGGTGGAGGGAGGGATGACACTGTTACTTTCTAGACTCGGGATTTTTTTTTTGGAAAAGCAGGCTTGCCAACTTTGATTATGGGTTTTGATAGTTGAGTTGTAGCTTCTTTTGTAAGTCTGCCATTTTGAAGTTGTGTTGGTATGTAGTTTAGATTTGGATAGGAGAGAAGTGGAGGAGAATGGATAAGATGAACAGTTGACTGTTGGTTCTCTCTCTCTGTAAGTGTTTCTCTGTATGTGTGTCTGTATCAGTCTCTTTGTTTCTCTATTTTCCGTTCTTTCTTTCTTCCTTTTCTCTCCCTCACTCTCTGTCTCTCTTTTGGTGTGTTTCTTTCTGTCTGTTTCCTTTTGTGTGCTCTATCAATCTCTCCCTCATGGGGTGCCCTCTCCTTCTCTCTGTGTGGCTCGATCTTTCTCTCCCCTTTGCCTCTATCTCTGTCTATTTCTATCTCTCTCCCTCCTTCTTCTCTTCCTTGAACTAGTAGCTAGTCACTCCTGTTCGGACACACATCCCATCTCGATTCCCCATCTATTCTCGACTTCGTTGAGCAAAACCTCTCCCTCTGCCTAAACATCTTTCCATTTCATTCCTTTCTTTGGTGTCGTCTTCTTCCTTACTCTCATCTTCTCTATCATCTATCTCCTTTATTTCTTCCTTTCTTCTTCGTGGCACTTGTTTCCTTTCATCTTCTCTTTTGGTTTCGTTTACCCTGTCTTAGTCTGTCAAGTTTCCTTGTCTTAGCTTGTCCTTCTTTATCCTCGTGTCTCTTCTTTCTTCCTTTGTAGCACTCTTTGTAGTCTTTCTATCCCATTTCTTCTTTATTTTTCTTTTCCTTCTCCTTTGTTTACTGTTCGGTTTTTTATTTTATTTTCTTTGGCGTTCGGTTTCATTTCTGTACTCCTTTCCTCCCCTCTCGTCCTTTTTTGTTTTTGTTGTTGTCTTCTGTTGTTTTTATTTGTTTTTCCTCGTCGTTCTCTTATTTAGCCGTCTTTTTATACTCTTTTCTCGTTCAGAGGTAGAGTTATCTTTTAAAAATCAAATCTGTTGTAATGAGTTTCGTATCTGGAGTAACTTGTTTGGAATTTAACCCGAAAAGTAGATGATGACGCACTGATTGAACTCAATAGAGCGACAAAAGAGGAAATCACAAAAAAGTAGATGCGAGAGCCGAACCTGACCGGTTACGCAAGTGACCAGAGGCTTCCAATCTACTACGTCTCTTTGAGTTTCGTCTCTTGTTGCGCAAAACGAAATGTTTTCACCTTTGAAAGCCCCAAGGGAGGCCAAAAATCCCGTTCAAGTTTGTCTAAAGGAAGTAGATGACGCATCAATGAATCCCCAAGACAGCACTCGGGGTAGAAAAGGGAGGATAACAGGCCCTCACCCAAACCTAAAGAACACAGGGCCCAAGAGAGAACGAGAATTCGAGTCCGTTCGTTTTCAAGGTTCCTCAACGAATTGGATGCCGTTCAAAATCTGTTTTGGTCAGGGTTACCGTTTGGCGACTCGAACGTTTGGTCCCCTCAGGGAGTCGGACGTTCGGGGAAAGGAAAGACGAAAGAAATAAAAGACCGGAATCCCGTTTTTAAAAATAAACTTAACTGATTGTAATTAAAGTTGTACGACTCGGTTATTAAGTGGAAAGCAATAAACGTGGCAGAGAGAACGGCGAGGGAAGGAAATTCGTTATCGGAATAATCAGAAGGTAAAGAAAGAAGAACGGAAGAAAGAGGAAGAAGATGAAGGATTGATAAAATCCGTTCGGTAATTTGTATAATTAAAACGCGTAATAGTGGAAGATGATGTTTAAGACGTTCGACCGAACGGGTAGTAGACCAGAGGAGAGGAATGTGGTGGTAGAAACCCAGCGCGAATGAGGAAGGGAGGAGAGGTTAAGAGGAAACGAACGAGTCTCTTTTTATTGCCGTTCGGGTTGTCTGTTAAAGATCTTCCTCGACTTGAAATGACCTTTCGTCGTCTGTTTGAGTTGTTTTGTTCGATCCGAACGCCTTTATCGTCTCTTTGTTTTTATTGGTAATTCGTTTGTGTTTCCGGTTTTTTGTTTTCTTAATCACTTTCTCTTCTAAACCTATATTTCATCCCCTGGGTGGCTCCCTTAAATCCATAACCGAACGGATGAACGGAAAAGAATAAAACAAGACTTACAGTAATGATGTCGTCGTTTGAATTTTCCCGCCAATTTGCTCTTTGAGCGAAGGCTAATTGGCAACGTCGCTTTACTATTCCTAGTACTACGTTTGTCACTACAGCATCTGTTCTCCTTGACATCTCATCTTCCGCTGAAGCAAATGAACAGTGAACGTCACGACACAAGTCTGTCGGTGTTTGGTGTGTTTTCCTCGTCATCCGACGACTGGATCAAACCGGAAATGATCAAAACAAAGAACCTTAGAACAGTTTCATACATTGGAAACCTCTTTTAGACAATCTCAGAATCTCAGCAGGAGATTTCAACTCTTGAAAAGTAGCCTGGCGCCGATTGTGAGGATGTGAGGACATTTTCTGGGAGAGAGGAGAGGAAGAGGAGATGGAAGAAGACGAAAGAGTGAAGGAAAAGTTGTAAAAAATTACCCAACAGATAAAAAGAAATAATTTTCGTGAATGAAGGTAGATGTGAGGTGGGGAGGAGGAGAAGAAAGTTTGAGAAGATGTCTCTCGTAAGAACATTAAAGAAGAAAGAAGAATTTGAGAAATTTATTTCGGTTCGGAATCGTCAGCACTGACGGAAGAAGACTTTTTCGAAATTATTCTAAAAAATACAAAAAAACATTTTTTCTTCGATTTTCTAAGCTTTGGAAGAAGAAGAGGGGGGGAGGTGACATCTATCCTTTAGAACCTTAGCTGCTAGTTATCTCGCATGATCGCACCTGGAAAATGAGCTTTTCACGACAGAAAAAGTTTTTCCTTTTTAATTAAATGCGAGGAGAGGGAAATGTTTACTCGGAAAAGGGAGTGTATGCAACTTCTTTCTACCTCCTCTCACCTCCCTTCATCTTCCACCTCCTTTCTCTACCAAGTTTTGATACACCTCACTCTCACTCTCACTCTCTCTTGGAAGTGAGAGAAAATGGAGAAAAAAGGGAAAGTTTGTGTTGAGTTTGTAAGAAAGGGAAAGAAAGAGAGGAGGAGGAGGTATAAGAGAAGGAGGAAAAGGGTTGGGAGGAGAGAAAGGAAAGAGAAGACGGGATTAGGAAAAATAGAGGTAGTAAGGGAAGACCAAAACAGGAGGAAGAGGGAGGGAAAAAGCAGGCCGAGGAAGAGAAAAATTGGATGGAAACAGAATTGGTGGAAGAAAAGAGACAAGAGAAAGGATGGAGAGAAAGGAAAAATGAGAAGAGCTTAAAAGGAAGAAAGAAAACAGAAAACCAGAGCAGGTTATTTATAGGACTGATAGGACATAAAAGAGAAAGAAGGATCAAGAGAAGACGAGAACCATTTAGGTGAAAAACGAGAATGATGGTCATGAGAAGAGAGAAACCAAGAAAGAGAAAAATAAAAGAAGTCAGAGGAGAAAGATATGTTGAAGAGAAGAAGTTGAACCAATGAAAAGAGCGAGAGCTTTTTGTCGGATGAGAAAATGAAAGTGAAAGATGAAAAGAAGAGGAAAGAGATCGATATAAAAGCATCGATAGGAGAAGAAAGAAAAAGACCGAAGGGGAATCGGCAGAACTGGAAAAAGAAAGAAAATAGTAAAACAGTTAAAGAAGATGAAGAGAATATAAGAGAAGATGGAGAATCGACTTAAATGGCAAAAGAAAGAGTGAGAGATGGTTAAGAGAAGGAAGAAGACAACAAAAGAGAAGACCAGAATAAGGAAAAGAGAGAAGGAAGAGGAAGAAGAGAAGAGAGAAAAAGAGGAAAAATTGTTGGAAGGAGGGAAAGAAAAATGTATAGAAGAGAAAGAACAGAAATTGAGAGAAAGATAGGAAGAAAAGCATCACTGGTAGAGGAAGAAGAGATGAGAGTCAAAACAGAGAGAGGAGAACGTCTTTCGGAATGAGAATCTTGTCGAACGGTCTTTGGAGGCAAACTGTTATCTACTGGGAATATCAAAATAGATTTGTTCGCTTCTCTTACACTTGACGGAGTTCATTCGAACGGACGGTTCGCACAACTCTCTCTCTCTCTCTCTTTTAGATTATTTAGTTAACACGTTTTCCTAATAACACTTTAATACGATCATCCTTTTTCTTTCCTCTTCTTCTTCTTGTCTTCCTAACTCTTCCCTCTTTCTAAATTCTATCGACTACTTCTCGGTCGTTTTCATCATCCGCAAGAACTCGAACAAATTTTCCTTAAAGATGACCAAAATGATTTTAGTGTCTTGGTGGTGGGTTGATAGGAAGACTCAGGAAGTGTCATCGGAATTCGTATAAAAATCAAAAGACAGTTTGAGATGTAGACAGGTCGTAGATATAAGTAGTAGACAGGATGAGGAAAGTAGTATAAACAGGAGGATGAAACAGACAAAACAGTAAAAAGAGGAAAACAAAAGCAAAGAAGGCAAAGAAAGAGACAGAAAAGGAAAATCAGACGTTCGAGATACGAAACAAAAAGTTGAAGAGACAGAAGAAGAAGAAAACCAGAAGAGAAGGATAGGATGAAATAGTGTGCATTACTTATGAAAGGGGGTAACCATTCTTTGTGTAATTGTGCAATATTTATGAGATGGATACCTTTTCAAAGTGTGCATTACTTTTGAAATGAGATCTTTGCGGGAGGGTGCATTACTTTTGGAATAGAATATTCGAAACAGTGTGCATTACTTTTGAAATTCGCACATCTCCAAAATGTGCATTGCTTTTCAAACAAGATGTTGTTAAACGTGTGCATTACTTATGAAATGAGCTCCTCGAGTCCCACCCTCAGCAGAAAATAGACAAATTAAGGACACGAACGAAGAAGAGACGGGATAGACACCCAGAGATAGATAGAAAATGGAGAACCAATAACAAAAGATGCAAAATACTTCAAAATAGAAGATGGAAGGAGGAGGGAAAGAGGACAGAGAACAGACAACGAGAGAATGTTTCAAAGAGTGACACCAAAACTGACGAAGAAGTAGAGGAATAGAGAGAGATGGGAGGGTAGTAGAAGAGATAAAAACAGATAGATAAACAAAAGATAGACATCTCTCAACTAAACAGAAGATTCAAGGGTGTTGTGTAGCCCAGCGACTCACCGCCTTCTCTTACTCCCTCCCCCTCAGACCCCAACGGTTCTGTGTGTGTGTCAGCTCTCAATTGCCCAAAATCACCCCCAACATGAATTAATAATTAAAAGAGAGACAGAAAAGAAGAGAGAGAGAGAGAAATCAAAAATTCCAAAACAAAAAAAATTTTTTGATTTTAATTTATCGTTCGCACGCCAGTCCACGGGAGCCCGAGGCCCCTTTGCCCCGACCGCCCTCCTGCCCTCCGTGGGGCACACAAGGTGAACTCATATTCAAGGATACGTAATTGGATGACATGCGATTTGCATAAAATATTCAGACAAAAATTTTAAAACAAAATATTTAAAGGAAAAAACCCATTTTTGAAAAGCAAATTTCCTCCGCCATTTTGAATTGTTGAACGGACTCGCGGAGTTTCGCGCAGCTGAGAGATGGAAGAGAAGATTTGGGAAGATGGTTCGTCACGTCCTTGAGACAACCGGGGGAAACCAAACTCGTGGATCAGTCTGGGTTTTTCAGAGAGGAGGTGACTCCTTGACACCAAAAATCGGAATTCAGGTACGCGGGAAACAAATCAGCCAATCCCCGCCCCCGCCCCAACACTCTCATCCCCGTGACATATTAAAAGAACCCGGACTTCTCACGAGGTTAATGTGTAGCAAGATGATGGTCTGAGGGTGGGGGTGGAACAAAACCAAAAACCTCGATTGACCCGTGAGAACCAAAATTCCAGTTTTGGGGGTATTGTCACGGCCGGCCATATGGCAACCCCTTGTCTTCAACCCTTATGAACTCACCCACGCGTGAGAACCATGATTGATATCTTTTCTACGGCCTCAAGTCCATTTTGCAAAACTACCCCCCCGCTACCCCCAGTACCTGATTCGCAATATCGAATCCTTTTGTTTCCTTTCATCTTCTTTCCTTCCCTTTTTTCTGTTACCTACGATTTTCCCACAAGAGTCCACCAGTTGCTACAGTCGCAGGGGGTGGAGTGGTGGTGGGAGGGTGGTAATAGAAGAGATGGGAGGAGGAGATACCTTTTAGAGATAAGAGAAAGCAATTACAAGTGATTAACCCGGACAAACAAATTAGAGAAATCGTCTTTTCACGTCAACTCGACGACGGACTTGATTATGGTAATTATAGTCTTTAAGACTTTTCCTTTGACTTTCCATTGGCGAGGTGTCCACCAGAGTGGTGGTAGCGGGGATGGAATCCGATCGGAGGAATTTCAACCCTCTAGGAGGAGAGGTGAGAAGAGAGGAGAAGACAGTATGGCTGTTGATATGATTTGGATTTATTATTGTTGTAGTGCTGTCTTGTTTCTTCCGGTTTTTCTCAACTTCCGGTTTGTACCATTTCTACACTCTCCTAACGGTTACTTAGTGGTAATACTATAGCACTATAACGGGGAAGGACGTTCGAGAGTCTGGTAGTCCGAGTTGAAGGTTTCTCGTTTCCCAGATTCACTGAAGGATTTGGTCATGAAATTCCAGTGGAAAGCGGAGGGTTGTGAGATTTTCCCGATGCCAAAGACCGGAAGTGAGGACAAAGCTAGGCGGAAGTGGTGGGAATCAGAATCAAAACGGGACATCAGCGGGGAGGTTTTTTTTCAATTCGGCGGACGGGGGATGAGGCTGAAGTAGCCTCCTCCTCCTCCCTTAGCCTGTAATTTCTTCGTTATCGCCTGCGACACGTTCGATTCTCACCCCCTCCGCTCACACCCCCGGAAATTACACGGCTCGCGGGTATAAATGAAAGGTCGCGTTCGGAAATCAAGATCGCATTAGGGGCCGTCGTCATGACATCCTCGCACCTCGAAACAAAATCACAAACTTGAGACTCTCGTATGGGTTTTGGGGTTTCCGGTTTTTTTTGGACCGGATATTGACCGGAAGTTGTTGCTAATATTTGCCCTTATCTTCTTCTTCTTCTTCCATCTTTCCTTTTAGTAATTTTATTATCCCTTCTGTCTCTTTGCTTGTTGTTTGATCTTCTTTGTTCTTGTTTTGTTCCTGTCGAATTCTTTGTTTTCTCGCTTTCCTTGACAGTTTTTCTTCATTAGCCTTTACTGTACTCTTTCCTCTTTCCTTTTTCTTCTGACCACTTTTCTGTTTTTAGGTAATTTCTTGTCTTCTTTCTTTAGTCTTACTCCCCGTTTTTTCTGTTTCTGTCATTGTTTTACTTCTGTTCCGTGTTGTTGCCACTTTTGGAGCTCAACTCTTTCGGTGCATTCAGTTGGCCTTTTCCCTGTCTACTTTCTTCACTGCCTTCTTTGTTTTTTAGTGTTTCCTGTCACATTTCTTCTTTCTTATGATCTTCTTATTAGTATTCTCTTCCTCCCGTCTCTTCTTTCTTCTCTTTTAGCTCCAAATTTTGTATTTGTCGTTCTCATCTTTTTTCATCTTTTTACTGTCTTTCTCCTCCTTTGTTTTCTGACTCGCTCGTTTCAGTAACTTGTTCTTATTGTCTATTTCCTTTTTCTTTCCTATGTTTCCTTCCTCGTCTGTTTTTCTCGTCCTCTTTCTACCTGGAAAAGAGTACGTCCAGAATTTCGGTTTGAGTTGAGATTTTCCTGAAGTCAGGTTTGCCACTTTTATGAGGATGTCTAAAAGACTTTTACATTGAAACTTGAAGAAAAGAAGGAAAGTTAAAATCGGTGAGGATGAAAGCTCGCGACAGATAAAAGCTTTCGTCTCGTTCCAAAGCCGAAATTTCCCGAATTAGAAAAAAATTTTTTTTGTTCTCTCTTCTTCTTCCCTCCCGCTCCTCCTTCTCTTCCTGTTCAAACTTTTTTTTCTCCTTTCTCCTCCCGGTTAATATATATAAAATTAAAAAAAAAGAATGAGGAGGAGGAGGAGAGGGAAAAAAAGTTTTCCGAAAGAGAGGAGGAAGGAAGAGGAGGCGGAGGAGGAGAGAAAGAGAAAATTTTTGTCGAGATTACGTTTCTACCTCGTGAAATTTTATTTGAGAAGAAATGTGACGACGCCGCTCTCACGGACGCCTCTCGATGAATGATGGGAAAGAGTTCGGCGTCGGGAGGTCGAGATCCTTTTCTGCCTCTCCTCTTCCTCTCCACTTCATCTCCTTCCTCCTCCACACCCCGCCATCCGATTCCGTTCACTCCCTTCCCTTCGGTCTTTCTTGTGATAGTTGTTGCTACCGAATTAACATCGAATGGGTTCCTTTTATTTAAGAGTCTTTTCACTTTCTTTTATGCGACCTCCTCTCTCTCTCTTCCTCTCCTCTCCTCCTCCTCCTTCTTCTTCCGACATTTTTTTTGTTTTTCTTCCTTTTTTTTACGCGAACAGGACAAAAAACCTGATTTCTCCTTAGAAACGAAGGAAACCATTTTACTTATTTATTTATTTTTTTCTGACTGAAATTCCAATTTTATTTTATTTGCTGACGGGGAGGGGGTGAAGTTTATTAATAAGGGATGGAAAGGGGTGAGAGGAAGGCTTTTCCTTTTTTTCTGGAATTTTTCAAATGGTTTCTTGACCTTGTTTCCAGATCGGGAGGATGGGTGAGTGAGTTCGTTCGAAGTCTTGGAATTGTTTCTCTGAGATTTTGTTTTGTTTTTTTCCTGTCGTTCTGCTGCTGATGACTGTTCACGTTTGGAAGGATTTTAAGCGTTAAAATTTTTGACAATGGAAATGAATTCAGGAATTGAATTTTCTGTTAAAACAAGATGAATACAGGGTCTGTTGCAAAAGTTCCCGGAATTATTTTTTTTGGTAGGTCTTTCATTAAGTTTCTCTGTCGGAGGCTTTGGTCTGCTGATCAAAGAATTGTTTCGGGGACTTTTAGAACAGACACTGAAAGAAGACAAAAAAAGGACGCGGATTAAGAAGACGACTCGTATAAATGAGTTTAGAGGAGATGAAAAGTGAATGAAAAGAGTAGAAACAAAGAAAGACAGGAGAAAAGACGGACTGGTATAGATGAATCGGTGATCAAAAGAGAGGAAGATAGCAGATAGAAGGAAAAGTTGAAAGGGGATTAGACCTAGGAGAAGAGGGAAAGCACAGAATTGACGAGAGACTTGTGTAGACAGATGAAAATGAGGAAGATAAGACTAGGACAGATGAGTCAGACAAAATTGTGATTGAAGGAGGAGTGAAAAGATGTGGCAAGGAGGATGGAAGAAAGAAGGACAAACAAAGATACACAGGAGGTAGTATAGATGAGAGGAAGGAAACAAATTTAGCAGAGCACACAAACTAAGATGGCAGAAGATGGAAAGAACTTTACTCCTCATCGCTCTCACAGTTTCATCAACACTCTTTGGGTCATCTTCTAAAAGACAAAGAAAAGTCTCCAAGTCTCAGTAGATTTGAGGAAAATGTCTCTCAACTACGCATGCGTACATTTCCGTCAGAGGAAATCATTCGAGATTTCTCAAATTCTCATGAATACAAACATTAGGAGGGTTTCCGCTTTGTCTTTCTTCTTTCTTTTCACACTCTCTCTCCAATGGCCTGAATATTTAAATCCGATCTTCTCCAACCACCCTTCTTCTTCTTCTTCTTCTCACCTTCGAACGGACAAACGAATGGCCTCCCGTCCCACATGTCAACTCTCACTCCATTACCCTCTTCTCTTTCATCTTCTTCTTTTACATTCTGATTTATGTCTCGAATGGGAAACCGTTTTCTTCGTTTTCATTTTTCAAAATCGGACGCTGTCGGAGAGCGAGAGAGAGAGAGATGAAGAAGGGAAAAAAGAGAAAGATTTGTCGGGGAAAGAAAATCCGTTTGGAAAGAATTCCGTCCGGCCAATTAACAATGAAATTTATTTTAAGTTAATTTATTTAAGCCGCCGGTGAGGGTGAGGAGGAAGCTGGGAGGAGATGAGGAGTGGTGGTGGCGGCGAGAAGGGGATGACGACATAAATCCTCCGCGTTTGGAAATTTTTCTCCCGAATCAGGGTCGAATCCGAAGGTTTTATTGTGTGAAAATTTCTTTCAACTTTCACTTGGCGTTTAATGGGAGAGGAGGCGGAGGGTGTAAGGGAGGACGTGAAGGAGAAGGGAAATTTCAATTAAAATCCGTTTCCGTTTCCGGTTTTGGTGTTCCGTCGGTTAATTTAAACTTCCATGACCCCTAATTTCTTTGTCTATTCGAGCTTTGGTCCTGGCCCTAGGATATCTGGCTCTGTGGCAGGTTCTTTGGTTTGAAAGTATGTAGTGAAAACCGGAAGTGGGTCATTAATTTCCGGTCAGTTTTTTACAAAAAACTGCCTTAAATGGGTTTGAGTTAGGTTGAGTTATCCGACTGAAAGAGAAGAGAGGAAAGGAGAAGAAGAAGAAAGACGGACAGTTAGAAGGAGGAAATACAGTTTGACGCCAAAAGCGGAAACTAGATCACTGATTTCCGGTCAGTTTTTACAAACAAGGCTCTTACTAATTGATAAAAGAAATTTGATGCAAGATAGACAGACGGACCAAGAAAATTGCAGTCAGCATCAAAAGAAGTGAAGATTAAAACAGATAAACAGAAAGCAGGAAAGTGTTCGAAGAAGAGGTAAGAGAGAGACTAAACTATAATTCATAAAGAAAGTGAAGAAAGAAGACAGACAGAAGAAGTCTAGACATAAAGAGAGACAATTATAAAATACTGAAGAAAGATAGAAAGAGAAAGAAGATGTTAGGTAGAACTACTAAAAGAGATAAGAGAATGGCTAGAAGGTAGAAAGACTTCAAGAGACGAAGGGAGGAGTTAAAGACAGGAAGGATGAAAGGAGTAGAAAACGTAGAAGAAAGATGAAGAGAGTGCAGATTTGAAAGCAATATAGAGAGAGGCTCAGGTAGATAGGAAACAATACAGGAAAACTTAAGAGCGTGAATCTAGAAAGAGAACAGGAAGTAAATACTGGAACAAGACGGGAAGAAAAATGAAAAGAGGAAGAAGAACTTGGATAGAAAGATTAAAAGACACAAGATAATACCTAGGAAAAAGGGAATAGAAGGAGCTCTCAAGAGGCACGAATTTAGAGGGAGAAGGTTTGAAAGCAATATAGAGACTCAGGTAGAAAGGAGACCAGAGAAACCTCAAGAGATCACACCAACAAATAAAACTTCCGAAGAGAGAGAGAGAGAAGGTAAGGAGCAGAAGACGAGAAAGAGAGAGAGAGGAAGGAAGAAAGAAAGAAAAGAAAAGAACGAAATGGAAGTCTTTTTGGGTGAAGCATTTGAAATAAGAAAAATGATCCATTAATCTCGAAGCCAAAGTCTTACCGGCGCCGCCATCATGTTGCCCCCCCGAACAAAAGACGTTCGCTCTTCTCTGTTCTTCAAAAAAATTTCCTTCCCGATCGTCACGAAGTCTAAGAAAACGACATTTCCCTCGACTTGGCCAACCTAGACGAACGCCTTCGCGGGTGAAAAATGCAAAAAACGGTCTCCTACCTCTCCTCCTCCTCCACCTCCTCTTCCTCCCACATTTTATTTTATTAGTTGCGAAACTTTTACGTCCGATATCCCTCCACCTCCTCCACCACCACCACCACCTCCTCATCCTAAACCAGAGGAAAAAACTTTTAATCTTCTTTGAGTTTGACTTGTAAACCTCGATCCGGGTTATAACGGAACCACTTCCTCCCTCGCCTCCTCCTCCCCCGAACTGAAAAATTTTATTTTCGCTGATTCGAAACCGGAAATGAAGCCTGTATGTCTGTGGGAAGTAAGAGATATACAGAGAGAGAGAGATGAGTGGAGGCGGGTATCACGGGTTCGAAACCTAATCGGCAAAATTGAAAAACTCAAAATTCGGAAACGGAAGTGGGTGATGTGACGTCCACTTATTCCCATCTTCCGCTCGCATGATCCTCCGACGCGGAGGAGGAAGGTAATGTATTAGATTTCCCTCTAACAATGCGAATAAATCTCAATTTGAATTACATAATTAGCTGGATGCCGACAGACGGAACCATTTTCCGACGCTTTTCCGGATTTTCCATTTTGTTAAAATCCCTTTTTCGCTTTTTTTTCTGTCGTCGTTGCGTGTGTCTTTCATTCGCTATGTTTAGCTTTTGACGTTGTCGTTGTTGGCTCGGGTGAGGAGTGATAGTGGTGGTAGTGGAGGGCTTAGGCTCCAGATTTTTCTGCTTTTTGGGGAGGAGGGGGTGTGGAGGGATGGAATCTTCCTACAATTTCGAAAATTCGGCTTTTTCCAAGGCCTCCTCCCCATCTCGTTTCAATTAGCTTAAACGAATTCGGATTGCGTCATCGAGCACGAGTTGAACGGATGAGACCGTCCGCCGAAAAAAATTTTTTTTTTGTTCCTTCGTTTCACTCTCTCTCTGTCTCTGTCTGTTTCAAAGGTCTCTGACACTTTATCGGAGTTTTTTTGGGTGCTTTCGTTCCGATGAGTCAAATACCATCGTCCGAGTCTTCTCTTTATCGAAAGATTCATGAGGAGTTCGCCGACAAAGTCCTTCGTCTTGAACGTTTCGTAGGTCGTTGAATGCTGGTCTGTAAGAACTGTTCTCGTCGTCACCTTCTTTCTGAATTCATCAGCCGGGCTGATCAATAACTTATATAATGTCTCGCGGGTGAATTTTTTAAAGTATTTTGTAAAGCGAACGCCTCATAAATTTTCACATCGTCTGCCATTTTAGCCTCACTCAAAACGGCTGACAAAAATTTCTTTTCATCTCGTCCACATTTTTCCTCAAATAATTTAACGAAGGAATGAAATCGACAGTTAAAAAGCACAAGGTTAGAGCAGAAGAAAGAAGACGATGGGAAATTGACATACAAAGAGAAGCTGAAACTTAAAATCTACCAAAACGCAAAGAAGTCAAATCAAACTGAAAGACAAACAGGAAGACCACAAACGTCATTTCTACCAGTAAATCAGAAGAATTATAAAAACCTGAAGACGAAATAATCTTAGATAACAATAGAAACTCAAGATAGGTAGATAAAGCAGAAAACAGCATCAAAACAGAAGAAGGTATATTGAATACAGAGTAAATTGGTACAAATACACCTGAAACAGGCAAAAAAATTCGAAAGTAGAAGGAGAAGATGGTAAATAAAGCAGCAACAAAACAAATAAAGCAGAAGACGAGAGGAAGTTGGTGGATTTAAATAACAAAACAAGAAACATGACTAATAAGACAGAACAAGGATGCGAACTAAGGAGAACGAGAACAACAACACCGACAACGACGGCAAATAAGAAGCAGAAGCCAAAGAAAGATGAGATAGGAAAAACCGTTAGCAACACAAACTACAAAAAACTACTCACGAGTAGAAGAAAAAGATGATGATGAGAAGACGAATAAGGCGGAAACAGAGAAGAGGCAAAAAATAAATTCAGAAAAGAAAGTAGAAAAAGTTAAAGCGATGAGGTAGAAACAAAGGTGCAAACCAAAGAAGACGAGAAGAAGATTGAACAACCGCAGCAAAGAACTTGAAAGAGAAGATGAACTCAAACACGTACATCTGAGACAAAGAAAAGATTCAAAAGTAGCAGATGACGATGATATAGAATGTGGAAACAGAAAAAATGGAGAAGAAGGAGAAAATGCATTCAGAAGAGAAAGAAAAGTTTATAAAGTCAACCCAACAGATAAGGCTCAGGTACAGTCAACCCAAAAGAAGAAGGCGGAAAGGGAGAATAGCCAAAAAGTAAATTCAGAAGACAAAGGAAAGTTGAAGCAAAGAGGTAGAAACAACCAAACCAAACAACTTGAAAGACAATATGAACCTAAACAAATACACCTGAAAGAGCAGAAACAGGGACACGAACTAAGAAAGACGGGAGAGATGCTAAGAAGATAGAACAACAAAGGCAGAAGCTAAAGAAAGGTCGTCCATCAACGACACAAACAACAAAAACTACTCATAAGTAGAAGAAAAAGAAGAAGAAACACCAAAAGAAGATGAAACAACCAAACCAAACAACACAAAAGACAAGATAAACCTAAACAGATACACCTGAACGAAGAAAAGGAAGATGAAGAAAGCAGAAACGGAGAACAAGGAAAACAAGAAAAAGATGGCGGAAGTAACGACTGAAAAGAAAATTCCGTTCGAGCTCATCTCCTGAGAAAAATCGGAGGTAGGGAGGGAGGAGGAGGAAATGTTTTTCTCGGGCAAAAAACCGTTAAATTGGCGCGAAATTCGAATCACAATTGCCAGTAACCCTATTTACCGGAAGTCGCTGAAACGAGAATAAATAAATAAGCAAATAATTTTTTCTTCCCGAACAGAGCCGACGTTCGGGAATAACACCCACCCACTCTCTCCCTCTGATTCCTTCATACTAATAGCAAACACTCCGAACGTCGATGCGAACGTGAAAACGGTTTTCTTCTTCCTCCCTCTTCCTTTCTCTCTCTCCGAAGGGTTGTAACACGTTTCTTCATGACAAGATTTTTCTTGCAAGGGGTAGAGGGGTTGAAAGGATGAGGGAAAAGAATTTTTCTTTCACCCAGATGAGCATGGAGGAGAAGGAGGGCAAGATATCCGAACGGGAAACTTGTTGGAAGAAATCGAGAGGAGGAGGAGTGGGAGGAGATCTCACACTTCCGGTGATTGAGAATTATTTTGTACAACAACCGAACGCCTCCCCTTTTTTTTTGTTTTGTCCTCATCCCATCCTGAAATCAATTCGAACGGATCACATGATACGAACGTACGATACGGGATTGCTGACTTTGAAATAAACTTCCGCTGTCTCCAGCCGAAATTTTTTTTTGTTTTCTGGTTATTTTGATAATGTGAGTTCCAGGAATCGGTAGCTGACTTCAACGGAATGATGTCGGTTCTCCTCCTCAGACTATGGCGGTTGATGGTCTTGCTCTTCCGGTCGTGACAATCTATCTGGTTAGCTTAGCAACGGTTCCGAACTTCGTGGAAGGTTTTATCTACTGCCTCCCTCCTCTCTCTCTCTTCCCTCACTCCCTTGTCTGGTTTTACTGCCTCACACCCGAAATTTGTGGGCGTCATAAATCAGTATTCTTAACACAAGTCGGTGACATGCATTGTCAGAAAGGATAAAGGACAAGGGAGAGATGGGGGTGAAAGTTATTTGAATTTTTTATTAGCCCCAAGAACAAGGGTATGGTTGTAGTGACGAGAGAATTTTTTGTGAGGTTCAAGAAGAGGAAGGAGGAGAAGGAGGGGGTAGCAACAAAATCGAAAGTGGTTACAAAAAGAATCCGTGAAGGTTACCTGAGTGGTAGCTGTCCCTCGGGGGTGAAATATGTCAGAAAGAAGTTGACCATGGATGTCTAATAATACAAAAGGCTACCTGACTGACAACCCCTGTTTGCAATGGTCACAACCCCTCAAGTGGTCTCTTCACTTTCCCTTTTCCATGTGATGATGCTTCGGCCAGGTGATGGAGATCCGGAGGATTCATTTCCCTTGAAGAAGTTTGGCCTGGTCGTGGATGATGGTGGTGTGTCGCGCGTTTCCGCTTTTCCCGAGGGGTTGGAATGTTTTTTGGAGGTTTCTCCTGGTTTCGAGCGATCTGTCTTCTGGGGAGGTATTTGCGTGTTGGAGGTCGTTGGAGTTTTGGTTGAATTCTTGTATCTGTCTTTCTATCGACTTCCGGTTTTAGTTTGTTGTTCTGTTATACCAGACTCTCTTTTGTTGTTTTTCTTGTTTTATCCTCTTCTCTCTTGTCAATTCGTCTGGAACACCAGAAAAAGCAGAACCTCTGACAGCAAGAGGGTAGTAACCAATCCAGAGGCAAGCTGATGGGATAAGGAACGAAAACCGTTGAAAGGAAACGAAAAAGACTAAAAATAGTGGGTACCTGCTAGAACAGAACGGAACTAGGACACAAGATAGAAGAGGGCAGAACAGAACTAGACTACCTCCCTTCTCTCTCTCCTTTGGCTTCCGGTTTCGCCTTCTTCACTTGTCTTCTTCTTTGCTTCTATTCTGCATTCAATGCAATTCTTCTTCTTATTTGTATTCTGTCTTCTTCAATATTATTTGGTTGTTCTGTTCTGTTCCACCAGCTTCTCTTTCTTTTTTCTACTTCTGCTTCCTTTCGCTGGTTTTTAATTCTGTTCGTTTTGTTAACTATCTTCTTACTTCCTTTCCTATAGTCGTCTTTTCTTTTCTTTCGTGTCCACTCATCTTCCTATCTTATTTCTTGTTTTGTTCTTTCTTCATTTACCGTATATCCTAGTTCTGTTCTTTTAGACTCTATCAGCTATCTATCCCTGGTCTTCATCTTTGCTTTTTACTCTTTTGTTTCCTTTCTCGGTCTCGACTTCCCGTTTTTGTCGTCTTCTTCGATCCTGTGTTCTAGTTTTGTTCTGTTCTATTAGCTACTTATCCTTGTCTTTGTCTCTCTTACTTTACGCTTTTCTTTCCTTTTGGTTCTACATTTCTCAGTCTCGACTTCCGGCTTTTATCGTCTTCTTCGTTTGTCTTTTTATTTATTCCTTCTTCGGTTCTATTTCCTCGTTCGGTTCTACTATCTGCCTATCTTTTGTACTTTTTCTCTTCATTAAGTCTTCCCTCGTTTCCTTTCGACGGTTTTCATTCTTATTTCGGTTTGGCTACCATCCTCTTGATTTCTGTGATTTAGTCTTCTGCGATGTTCTGTCAGGTGTAAGTGGTCTTTGGAGCCCATTTCTATTTGGGTTGAGTTTGTCTAGTTTGATCTGGTTTTTAGGCCTCAGAAGTTCCGCAGAGTTTGTTCTTTCTCTCTGGAACGGTTTTCTTCAATTTTTCAGCAGCTCTAACACATCTTCTTCTCAAGGGAAGACGAATGAAAAATTACACCAAAGGCACAAAAAGAGAAGGAAGACGAAGAAGGTCGTAAGAAACGTTGAAAAGGAGTTTCAGTTTGCAATGAGATCGGTCAGGCACCACCTGAACCTCAATCTTCTCTCTTCATTTTAATCTCTTGTTAAGTTGGTAACCCTTGGGCTCGGATTTAATAAATCCACATGTTGGAGATATAATAATGCCTCATGGAGCACCCACCCTCTCTATTGTCACGGCCTTCTTCAAGGTCGTTCTTCCTTCCTTTCCTTTTCGCAAATCGGAGACCATTATTAATGGGTTTGTAAAGAAGGGTTCCTTCGGTCAGTCCTGTCATTTGAGACGGACGGACGGACCTTTGGCGGCTTCACGGACTCATTATTAATTTCCTTTCTTCTTCTTCTTCGTCTTCTTTTGTGCGCTCGATTCAACCATAAGATCTCCATCCATCTACTTTTGAGAAGGGTTGGAGAGGAGGAGGAGAGAAAAAGGTGAAGGACGTGAGATTACCGAGGAGGAGAGGAGAGGGAGGAAAGACGGACATGAAAAGGAGGTTATCTCTTCGATTTTTTGTCTGACAACGGCTGACCTCTCTCTCTCTCACATAAGCTTCTTATCTCAAAAATTTTTTTGGGTTGTCACGTGATTTTTATCATCAAGTGAAAGGGAAACTCTGAGATGAACATGAGAGCTTAAGGAGGAAGAGGAGGAGTGAAGGGAGGCTGGAGGGAATTATCAAGGTGACGGTTTCTCGTAGGTGGAGGAGTTTTGTTAATCTCGGAGTTATGCGAGTCGTTTTGTTAGTATCTAAGACTTCTGGGTGGTGGTTTGTCAGAATATGTGCCTTAACTCCTTCTGACTGTTTACGTTCTGTAGAAACAACGCCTATCGACAGATAAATTAACTCGGACTTGGACAGTAGTCACGTTCTGAGTCTCAGTCAAAGTGTTTGTTCAGACGGAAACAGTAGAAAAGGAGATGGAGATGAGTCAGAGCAGAATAATACCACAAACGAGCAATTAAAAATGGTAGTAAAAAGTCACAAAACAACTGGAAAAGGTTGAAATTACGAATAAGACAAGACAGAAGGATGAAATATAACAGGAGAAGACTACAAATGAGTCTATAAAACCAAAAAACGCAGAAGGAAGTTCATAAACCACGAAAAGCGGCAAAAAAAGAGAAACCAGAAAGACTGTATATAGGCCAGAAGAGGACCACAAAGAAGCAGAAAGTGTGAGAATAGATGGAAGAAAGATCAGAACATTCATAGGCTAAGGATATTCCTAACAGAGACATGCAGACAGCAGAAGTGAACAGACAGAAAGAGAAGATCAGAAACAGATACAGGATAAGAAGAAAAGATCTTAAAACAGAAGAGAGAAGCAACGTAGCGAAGAAAACCAGACCAAACCGATCAACAAGAGGCTCCAAGAAGCAAGCAAGTCACTCACGAGGTTTGATGACGTCACTACGTCCACGTCTTCGGCTGAGGGTTGAAACCCAAACTCACCCTTCGGACCACCCTTCAATTTAAAAACTTTTGGAGGCGGTACCACAACACAAATTGAAAATTTTTTTTTGTTTTCGTTCGGGTGGCAACGAGATTCTTCTGTCTTCTCCAATCTGAAAAAGTCCATCCTCCACTTCCGTTCGCGCCATTATGTTCTCTTAACTCTTTTATCTTCATTTCCGGTTAGAAATTCCTTTCTGTTGTTCTTGTAACCTCCCTTGAAATATCTCTCCACAAGACTCGACTTCCGGTTGCTGTAGATCCTCAAAAACACGACTTACTCCCTCACAGTTCTCGTTTTAGCTTCCTTCCCAGCCGACACAGTTCCGTATCCGGTTTTGGAATTTCCCGATCTCGTGACGACATCAGTCCTCTTCCAACAGCTACAGCGTGTTTGCTCGCTCCGATGTGATTCCTAGAATCATTTTGGGAACTTCCCACTCTTTACTCAAGATATGACAATCATCAGACGCCAAGTGTATCCTCCGCCCTTATCTCCTCCCTAAGAAGTCAGTCTTAATCCTTCCCGACACGAAGTTATCACGTGTCGTGTACACGTGTAAGCAACCTCGATCACCCGTCCACCAAGTCAGCAAACTACCTACCCCACACCGCCTCAGTCACCCTTCAACTGGTATCCAGTTTAATTATTTTGACTTTATTTAAATAAATTTTTTTGGAGAACGTTATTGATTGGTTACAACAACCGGAAGTCAATTTTTGGCGGGAAAATTTCAAAAACTGAGAGCATCGTCTGTACAAAACAACCAACAGCTTATCGAATTGGAAAACTAATTTTGTCCAGGAATTTGATTTGATTTGAATTTTGTTTAGGAAAGGTTATTTCGGAAATGAAAAGTGGTCAAACCGAAACGTAAGTTCATTTTGCCGGGAAAAATTTTAAAAACCGAGAAAACTACCTAAACGAAACTAACTACCAACTTCTCGGACTAGAAATCTAGCTTAATCTAAGAGTAGTTGAAGGAAGATCAGTAAGACCTTGGCGAAAAAGTAACAAGTTGAATGGGATACAACAACCGGAAACGGAAATGAATATTGACAGGAAAAATCAGCTAAAACTGAGAGTATTGTCCAAACCAAAACAACCAACAGCGTATGGGATCGGAAAATTAATTTGGTCTTGAAATAAACGGAAGGAGTGTTGAAAGGTTATTTTGGAAGTGAGGAGTCAAAACCGGAAACTGAAACCCATTTTGGCGCGATATTCAAAAAACCGAGAAAACTGCCTAACTCAAACTACAAACTTCTCGGACTAGAAATCTAGTTAAATCTAAGAATAGTTCAAAGGAGATTACTAACAGGTTGTTAGAGAAGTGAGGAGTCGAATGAGATACAAAAACCGGAAACGGAAATGAATACTGGCGGGAAAATTAGCAAAAACTGAGAGAATTGTTCAAATTAAAAGGAACAAAAGGTTATCGGATTGGAAAATTAATTTTGGCTAAAAATAAACGGAAGGAAAGGAACAAAAAGGTTGTTTGGGGTGGGAACCGGAAACGGAAATCTATTTTGGCGGAAAAAATTAACATAAACCGAGAGAATCGTTTAAACTAAAGGGACCAACAACATCCCAAAGTGGGAAAAATCAATCTGAGAAGAGAGGGAATAACGACAGCTTGTTAGGAATGTGAGGAGGAGTTGGATGAGGGCCCAAATACCATCCGGGAGGCTTTCAAAGGGAAACAAAGGAATAAAATCTTCACACGTGGTTTTGAGGAAAAATTCATTTCACCAACAACTTACAGAAGTTAAAGAAGAGGAAGAGGAGGAGGAGAAAAAAACAATTTCTTCTACAACAGGGGAGGATAAAGGAGTACAACAAGACGAAGAGGATGGCGGGGGAGGTGGAATTCATTTTTCAAAGATCACGATCGATCGATCCATAACGCAATTTCCATGGAAAAAACAAAAATTAAAAAAAGAAGGAAAGAAAGAAAGAAGAAAAAAAGATGGAGGGGTTTAAGAAAATGATTTTTAATAATAAGTGGTCGGGAGAGAGGAAAGCCGAGAGCGGAGGAGGCTGAAGAGGTGGAGGAGGAAATAGCAAGTCATGTTCGGGTGGCTGTAATAAATCACCGGGACGATTAACACATCAACAACCTCGGGGGCCCTCGAAAGCTTGATGCTGCCACTACCCTCTCTCCCTTCCCCCACCACCACCACCACCTGCCTCCGCTCCTGCTCTTCAATTACGAAATTATTGCTAACTTTTTTATTCCAACTCCCTCTCTCCTCCTCCTCCTCCTGTTGTTACTCCCGTTCCTTCACTTTCACTGTTGGAAGAAGGAATAACAACTCCCCGTGACACGACTCAAACTCTTCCACCCCTTTCCACCTCTTCCACCCCCTCCGGCCCTCTCTCTTGTGAGTTTGTTTATAAACATAAATAATAAACAAATCTTTTCAAATTTTTTTTTATCTTGTGTTATCTATACATATAATAATATATCTATCTATCTCTATACACTATTTTTCTCCTTTTTTTATACACTCCACTGTGGAGGGAGAGGTTTGAGGGATGCGGAGGCGGTTGGGAGGAGAGGAAAAAAATAATTCTTCATCCCTTTTTGTGAGGAGTTTTTAAGAAAAACGCTTCGCCCCCCGGAAATTTCGCTGAGTAATGACCGCGGAGGAAGGAAGGAAACAGTCCTCCTCACCCCCATCCCGTTCCTCCCGAAATCTTGTTTTGAAATGTTATCCCGAGGGACAGTTTACTGTTAACAGCCATCGGAGAGGGCTATGGTGTAGTGGTCAAAGCGGATGACTGGAGGAGTTGTGGTTGTGGGTGTCAAGTCCTTTCTCGCTGTCGCACTCAAAGGTTAAAATTCAAACTCACTTCCGGTTTAAAATAAAAATTTTCAGACTCACCAAAGGAGACAGTAGGAAAATCTTTTCCTCATTTCGCTCTGTAGTATGTCGGATGTCAGCTTCACCGGAAGTAACGTGTTCCGGGAGATGAAAATCAAGTCCTGAAAGAGACAAATCAATCAAACAATGTCAAAATCGACTGTGGAATTTCGGAAAAATAAAACTTAGACCGGAAATGAAACCTAATTTGGAATTAAGAACTGGTCAGCAAAAAGTTAGCAATCCACAATTCAAGGGAAAGTTGGTAGAAAGCTCGAAAAACAATGTCAGCAAGCTTTCGGTTGATTTTTATGTGTGATGGATCAAATTTAAATTTCATTTCATAAATATTGCACAATTTTGAGTGAAATTCATTTCAAAAGTAATGCACACTTCGCCAATCACTTTCTCATAAATAGTGCACACGTCCACAGGCTTCATTGTTTTAAGTGATGCAAAATAACAACGAGAACTCATTTCAAAAATAATGCACGGTTATCCTTTTAAAATAGGTTTATTGATGATGGGTTGACTCATACTGGTTTCATAATTAATGCACACTTCTACAGTGTTCTTTTTTTGTGTCTCGTTTTAAAATGCCAAATCACGGAACCTTAGTTAGAAATTAATTCATAAGTATCGCACACTTTTACGCAGAACTCCTTTCAAAAATATTGCACAGTTTTGCGTTTAATTCGCTTCAAAACTAAGGTACACTTCGATAAATTCTTTTCATAAATATTGCACACTTGTTAGAAAAGAAGCTCTTTTCAAAATCAACCCACAACTTATTCAATTATTCCTTTCATAAATAACGCACAGTTGTGTTTAAATGAGGGTAAACCGGAAGTGAAACCTAAAATGTATAAACCGATGAACTTCCTTGTGTTGTATCATCAGAGAAACTTTTAGTCTAAGCAATTCGAACCGGAAGTTATTCTTCAATCATCCCTCCTGACAGAATGTTGTAACTAACATTCGCATAGCCTTCGTGGGGTAGCATAACATCAATTTCATGAACCACACAAACCGGAAGAAGTGGAGGAAATGAAAGAAGAAGCCAAACGCTCGGTTTTCCTATTAGCATCTCTTTTGAAGAGGAAGCGAAGGATGAGGAAGGTGATTGGGGAGGGAGTGGGTGAAGGAAAAGAAAAGAAAAATTAAATTGAAAATCAGGTATGGAAGAGGTGAATGCGAGAGGAATACACAAAAAGCGTGGAGAAAGAGACTTAACAATGGGTAGAAGGAGGAGGAGGAGAGCGAGTGGTGAAAGGAACAAAAGGAAAGAAAGCGAAAACCTTTTGCCGGTTATGAATAATGATGGCGGTTTGATTCCGTAATTTTTAACTTTTTCCCGCCACTTACACAAAAAAATCGTTTCTCCCCCCACGCCCCCTCCCTCTCTTTCTTCTGCTGGGTGGAATGGTGGAACTCTTTCGGAGATTTTCTTCTGTCAAATTTCAACCCATTAGTACTCATTGTGCTTCCCGCCCTCCTAAGAAAAAATTAATTTCCTTTCTTCTTCTTCTTCCTCTTCTTCTTTTCTTTCCTTTCCAATCAATCGATAGTCAAGAAAACATTTCCTCTTCCTCCTCCTCTCCCTCACCACCTCCCAACCTCCAATATCGCGAACAAAAAATTGAGGATTCACATCCAACGGGCCCGCCATTTTGCCACCACCGCGAATATTTCGAACAAAGAGATGATTAATCGTAGTTTGATAGCATGTCGAACCGTTAATATCTTCCCCTCCCTCCTCCTCCTTGTTCCATCTTCACCTCCTCTCGAAAGAATGTCAAACTACCCCAAAACCTGGAAATCGAAAAACTGTTTGGATGGGTCAACTCCCGAAGACACTCCCGTGGGTTTGTGTTAGGTTAGGTTGTTGCCCGAAATTGGGTTAGAACCGGAAATGACGTTAGAGAGTAGTAAACACAAAATGGCGGCTAGAGTGATGAAAGAAGAATATAAAGAGAGGAGTGATGGTAGCGTTGGTGAACGACAAGTGTAAATTAAACGTGTCGCTTTCGTTGTCGTCGTGAAGGTGTGAACCTAATCGCGCGACCTTGGAATTGGAAACTATGTCTTTAAAGCAACAGGCCACGCTAATTTGAATATGAATACGGTCCCGGTGACAATAATGGATTTACTACGGCTGTCAACGAACATACAAGAACATAAAAGAGAGAGAGAGAGAGAGGTGTCACTTAATGAAGAATGTATGCGAGGAAAAGTTTTCCAAATCCATTCACCTCCCCCCTCGCGCCACTACTCTAGCCCCCATCCATCCAACCTTCCAACAGTACCTTCCAGTACCTAACACACAACCACCTTCCTTGGAAGAAATCGCTCTTTTGTTGGTGGTATGTTTCTCGAAACCCGATCAACCGGTTTGAATTGGAATTTGTATTTTGGCGGGAAAACTTTCCCCGCTTCCGCCAGAGGGAAATTTTTTTTTAGTCCCTGGATGTTGGCACTGCTTCGCACTAAAAAAGACGGAAAAAGTGTGAAGCCTTGATGAACCCTTTTTTGGTTTGATTTCGGTTTTTGCCGGTATCAGGTTCAACTCGTTCGTTCGGCCATTGTGAACCTGAAATCGGAGCCTGAGAGTTGACGCAAGTGACACTGAGTTTGTTTGAAGGTTTTAAGTTAATTGTTCCAGGTTTCAGGAAATCGTTTTTTGTTCTTTGCGTTTCTTTTGGTTCTTTGTATGACGTACCTGATTTGAAATATGAAGTCGGAACGCTGTTGTTGGGTTTGTTATGGGTTTTGGATACCAGGCTCAGATGGGTTGTGTTATGTTGAGCTGGTTTGTCCAGGCACAACCACTCTTGAAGTGGTTTTAGGTTTCCATCCGATGCAAACTCCTCTCAAACCCAAAATAAGCGAATTGTGGGTCATTGCCCCCGTTGATCTCCTCCATTTCCGGTTCAGAAGGTTGTAGGATACCTTTGGATGACTACTACTTCTGAAAAGACACCCCAACGACATCACGTTATCGACAGACTCCTTACAAACTGTAGGTAGACGATGGCGGAAAATAGAAACAAAGACGCATTACTCGAGGACCGCACTACTACACCTCCCACTTCCGGCGCCGCTTTGGCCTTCCCCCCCTCCCAAATTCCGTCCTCATCCTCTTTTGAATTTTGGCTCCCGAAACCGAAATTTCTGTTTTCCTCATTCGACTTAATTTCGGTGTCTTACTCACCATTCACTTCGACAGAATTCGTCTCCCCCTCACTCCTGTCACCGCCATCTCGCTGACTAATCAGCAGGTGCTTAAACGTATAACCCAACACAACAATTTGTTTATAAATTTATTAATAAATAAATAAATAAATAATTTGACCGCGACGACGGCGCAACGATCCCTCCGGAGTTCATGACCGCGATTACGTTTTTTGAAAATTTTCGAAAGTGGACATTTTCCCGCCAAAATCGATTTCCGTTTTTGTAGATTGTCATTAATTTTTTGTCTGTCTCTCTTTCTCTTTCCAGAATTCCATACGTCATAATTTATCTCTACATAATAGGTTTATGAGGGTTCAAAACGAAGGGACAGGGAAGTCGTCCTGGTGGATGATCAACCCGGATGCGAAACCTGGGAAGTCGTCCAGGAGACGAGCCACCTCGATGGAGACTTCCAAGTTCGAGAAGAGGAGAGGACGGGTCAAAAAAAAAGTCGAAACGCTTAGAAACGGACTCATACCCGGTGAGTACATACAGTATACAGTATACTCACACCCGGAAATATAAAAGACAAGTCGGATGGGAAGTAGAGGGTGAGGGAAGTGTTTCCGGTTTGCGAATACTAGAAACTGTTGAGAGTTTCTTCGGATTCGGAAGGCTGTCGTTGTATTAGGTTAAATTTTACGTTTAGGTTGGCCATTTCCGGTTTCTGCCGGAAGTTGTCATGCTTTCTAAAGTTAATTGAACGGGCAGTAGAGTTTTAACACACTTCCGGTTTGTACTAAGAGCCGTTAGGAGTTTCTTTGAAGGGAGGAGAGAAGCGGTTAAGTATAAATTTGTATAATTAGACTTCCGGTCTCTGAATACTTTAATCCTTTGAGTGTTAGGTTCAATTTTGGGTTTAGGATTGGGTTTGAACTGAGTAAATAGACGGAAGTGTGGAAAGTTCAGTGGATTTCCGGTTTTTACCGGAAGTTGTTATATACTAATAAGGTTCCTTAGGTTTGGGTTATGGGTTAGGTTTAAGTTAGGTTAAGAACTACTTGAACGGACGGTAGATGTAAGGACTAATAAATATCCGGTTCATACCGGAAGTTGATAGGAGTTTCTTTCTCCGGTCACAAACGGACCGATGGGTGGCTTCCGGTTCATGCGAGAATTCGTGGATGTTTCTTAAGCTATTGTAGGTAGATTCAGTGCCCGTTCTAAGGCTCACACCGGAAGTTATTAGAGTTCCTTTCGAATCCTTTTGACATGAAGATTGAACGATGACACTACACAGAATAAAAATTGCGGAAGATCTCAGGTATGAAACGGTTCAGGACGGTTTATCAAAGTGATTTGAGTTCGAGTTGACGTTCTGTGAGCGTCCGCCGCCGCCATTTTGATTTATGCGTCTATATAAAAATTAAAAACGAAATTCCTGAACCGTTAGAAGGTGAACTTGTTGTAAATTCCTCGGGCGGATGGGATCAATGGCTCCTTCGGAGTAACAAAAACGAGTAATTTTGACTCCAGGCCGAGTTGGCCATGTGTCCGTGTCGGCGATAGGGTCACGTGGTGTCCAATGGGAATGAAGGAGTTCCTCGCTGCCAGCCAGAAGGTTATTCGTTGGTATTTCAAGGCCGTAAGAAAACCGGAAGTCGTTAGCATTGTTGGATTTCCTTTTTTGTTTTTCAGCGGACGCAACTCCAAGTCCTAGTTCTTCAGTATCCGAAGGTTTGGACATGTTTCCCGACTCGCCTCTACACTCCAACACAGGGTTTCAACTAAGTCCCGACTTCAGGCCGAGAGCTTCGTCCAACGCCAGTTCTTGCGGACGTCTTTCACCTATTCCCTTCTCTGAATCCGAATGGAACAGTCCCACCTCGTACCCGAGTGGTGAGTGCTGGTGTCTTTGTTGTTGTTGCTGTCGTCACCACTTCATTCGAGCTATAAGCTAATTTGATGTTGTTGTTCCAGGTTATGTCTCAGAACAATTAGCCGGTAACCTAGCCGAGGGTATGAAACTTCATCACGAAGCTTTTCTATCGGGGGGATACACCAACAGCGGCGGAGCTCCACCTCCTCCGCCACCTTATCAACCTCCCTTCGAGAATTTCGCCTCGAGATTAGGCCACGCAGCTTCGCCATACGGCATATCACAGTGTCCAGTTCATCGCGTGCAGGGATGTAGTTGTGCTTTATCTCAATGCGCAGGAGAGGTGAGTATCGTTTGTCTTCCGAGGTGGTTGGCTGTTGGAGTTGTGACAGGATAATGGTTCTGTGCTTGTCTGTCGTAGAACATTTCACCGGCCGGATTATCGCCGTCGTGTCCACAAAGTGAACCATCCCCTGATCCGATGTCCGGCTCTCAAACTCCCTACGCGCGACGTGGCTCACTGTCGGCTCCAAGGCCGAGAACCACTCCCTCAACGATGATGGGCCAGCTTATGGGAGCACTAAACAATAGCACTGTTCTCGACGATCTGAACCTGAACATCGAGACTTTTCACGGAGGCTTCGATTGCAACGTCGACGAAGTGATCAAACACGAGCTTTCCATGGAGGGAAGTTTGGATTTCAATTTCTCACATAATCAGGTACGACTTCCTGTCTTCCTCTCGGTGTACTCGTCTCAAACTCAGACAGGGGTCTTTGACACGAACAAAACTTCTTCCTAATTGCAGACAAGTCTAACTGGCGGTCAAGCAGTCACGGATTCCAGTAGCACCCAACCAGCCAGCAACTACTCGACCACAGTCAGCGTCACCGGTCCATCCTGGGTGCACTAACGCCCAGCTTTCAATCAAAACTACTTTTTTTAGTTTTATTTTCCCCCCAAGGACTGGAAGGGAACACGTTTCAAGGTAAGCACAAGAGTTTTTGTAGAGGAATAAATGGAGTCGGGAGGGAAAAGGGAGGCAACAGGAGGAGCAAAGAGGAAAGACGTCGGGAAAATATCGACCACTTGAAGGGGTTTGTTCTATCAAGTCATCGAAAGATGCCAAAAACAAAATTTTTAATTTTCTTCTTTGGGTGATTCATTAATTTTTTGAAGGTTCCCTCCTCCCTCCCTCCTCCTTCCTTCGACCTCCTCCTCTGGAAAGTTCGATCCTGAGGTTTTCTCCCTTCTTCCTCCCCGCCCCAAACCGGGAACGGGATTAGAATCATCGCCTTGGCGTTTGATCAAAAGGAATAATCTCCAAAGTTCAAGTTCTTTCAGGAGAGGGGGTTACAATCACCGAGTCAATCCGAGAAACATGGCGGGAATCATGAAGGACACGGGATTTTAGCGTTGGAACCGAAGAGAAAAGATTAAGGAAAAGTGCAAACAGTTGGAAAAGAAACGAAACTGGGGGTGGGAGAAGGGGTTGAGGGGTAAGAGATTCCGGGGGTGGTAATCTTGGAAAGAGCGTCGCGATCACGTATCCTAAGAGTGAGGAGGAGAGACCAAAAGACGAAATCGACTTAGAGATTGAAGTGGAAAAGCGTTCGGTGAGGGATTAAACGTTCGGAAGTGGCAGAAGTCGGTTTGTCCCCTACTGTAGAGCTGGAGAAGGTGATGGGGGTGGAGGGGGGGTGAAAACCACGAAAGAAGGACACGAAACCGAAGCCAAAACCGAAAATTTTCTTTTTAATCCAAACTTCTGCTTGTGAGAGGCTATCATCTCTCATCCTCCTCTCCCGAACACCTCCAGTAACCGTGTTCAGGTTGTAAGAAGAAAAATAAAAATGGCGGCCGAATGGATCAGAAAACCGTTGAAAGTCTTACTCACCCACTTGGTTTTAGGTGCGAATTCGATGCGCAGGCAGCCAACCTTTGTTGTTGATTTGTTCCTTTGAAGCCAGTCCCCAATTTCCTTTGTACAATCCTATAAATATAATTATAATGATTATAGTATAATATTAGAGTCGGGAACCACAGATCGAGGGGGAGAGGCTACATTTTCCTCTCATTTCGAACTTGAAAGTCATGGCAGAAGGGCTAATTGGTTTTCATAAATACTGCACACTTTAATGAGCAATCAATTTCAAAAGTATTCCACACTTTGGCGAGGAATTCATTTCAAAAATACTGCACACTTTTGAGCAATCTGTTTCAAAAATACTGCACAATTTTTTACATATCTCGTTTCAAAAGTATTGCACACTTTCAAATGAAGTTCACTCCAAAAATATTGCACGCTGTGGCGAGGAATCCATTTCAAAAAATAGCAAAATTTCTAGATAAGCTCATTTCATAAGTAATACACTGTATGTAAGCCTCGTTTCATAAATAATGCACGAAAATTTCGGGGTTAAATACAATTTTCAACAAAGAAATGAACCAGGAGCCTAATCACTTCCGGTTGTTTTGGTTTTATAAACGTATAAATATAAAAATTAAGAGGAAGGGAATTCGGCCCAAACAATGCTGACTCAAGCTTCTAGTTGATGGTTCGTTCGCGTAAAAAAAGACCTAAAAATATAAAAGATGAGAATCAGCCAGAAGGGTCTTATCGGTGTAGAAACCTCACCCAGGCTCAGAGGAGAGGAGATGAAGTTGAGAGAAAGATGGTTATGAACGAGGATGACGACGACGACAACGACAGGAACGGTGATAATAATATTATTATGACGAGATGGGACGTGGATGGAGGGGGGAGGGGATGGGGAAAAGGAAAAAAGGAAAAAGTCCCAAAGGACCTTTCCAAAGGAGGAAAAGGTGTCACTCACTTTCCATTCTCTCCTTTTGAATTATTAAATTTTCAAAACCGAAAAATTGATTTCATTTGCGTCTTCATGTTCAAAAACTTAATTATCATCTCGCGAAAATCTTTTTTTTCCCTCCGCCACCGCCGCCATCTCCACAGCCTCCTTCTTTCCCCATCCCCTCCTTCTCCTCACCCGTCGCTCGTCAATTTGTGTAAATTATTTGCCGTCCTCGTTAGTCAAATCTTTCGAGATAATTCGGTTATCTACTCGGAGACTTTTTCTCTTCTTTCCTTTTTAAAACACCGGAAATCTACAAGTTTTCTTCCTGTAGGAAGAGGAGGAGGAAATGCCCGGAGGGAGGAGGTGGGAATGTTTTCTTTGTGGTTCTTGTGAAGGTGTGAGGATTTTGTGATTTGCTGGAAAGATGGTCTTTGGTGAGAGGTTATCACTGGTAATGCTCTCTCTACCTGCTGTCTTTTCCTTTATCTGTCCTTTGATGTGTATGCCTCCCCCTCTCTCGATGCTTTTGGTAATCCTGTCCATCTTTTTTACTTTCTTCCTCTTCTGTCTTCTTTTGGAGAAGATCTCTTTGTAGCCATTTCTCTGTTTCTTCATCTTCCTCGTTCTGTTATCTTCTTTTCTTATTTTACTTTGTCTATTTCTCTCTGTCTTCCTCTTTCTTTTTCCTTTGTTTTCTGACTACGTCCTGCTTTTTCTTTTTCTATTTCCATACCTCTTCCTCCTCCTTTCCCTGTTTTTATCTTTTCTCTATTACTTTTCTTCCATTTATTTCTCTTCTGTTTCTTCATTTTTCCTTTTGACTCTTGGTAGGCCTCTTTGTCTACACTTCTTTGTTTATTTGCGATTCTGCTTATTTACTTCACCCTTTCTATCTATTTTGTCTTCTATATCTTTAGCGATTTTTCATTTTCCTTTCTCTGACCACGTCCTTTATTCTTCTTTTTCTTTCTGGTTTTTAGTAGAGCTTTGTCTTTGTACTTGTCCCTCTCTTTCTTTTTCCTTCTTATATCTTGGTTTTTCGTTTTTCTCCTCGTTTCTCTGGTTACGTTCTTTCTCTCTTTCCATTAGAGCTTTATCTTAGTATTACATTTGTCTCTTGATTCCTGGTGTTTTTCTTCTTTTTCTCTTTTCTTCTTCCTTGTCCTTGTTAATTTGTCTCCCTTCAGCTTTCTTGCTTTACTCTTTTTCTTTTTATTACCCTTCGTCTTTCATTCATTTCTTAGGGTTTCCACTTCCATCGATTGATATACACTATATTCCAACAGAAACAAAAACCACGAGTTCACACAATACTCCAAAAATATTTTTTGGGGGGGAGGGGGTAGAAGAAATTTTCAAAAACTTCGGTGGTGGGGAGAGAGGAGTGGAGGAGGTGACTTCACTTCTTTCATCATCAAAGAAAAATTCAAGTTACAAATCAAACCATTCATCATTGAGTTGAGAGCCAAAGAGAGAGACGACGAGGACGAAAAAAGGAAAACTTGAGAAGGCGGAAGATGTAATAGAGAGAAAGAGAGAGGCTGGAGTAAGAGAAGTGAAATGAAATGAAGTCATTAAAGGAATTTTTTGTTCAATAAAGATTTATTTTACAAAAAAAGAAACGGAAAAAGGAAGAATGGGGGTAGAAAGGGGTGGCAGTTGGAGGGTGAAGGGGTGGGGGTAACAAGAATTGAAAAATAATACTTCCTTCACAGAAAAGGTAAATCTCGTCATAATTTTCCACAATTTTCCTTTTTTTTCTGTTTAACACGACTTTTTTCTCCGCGGGAAAAGTAAGAAGATCAGGCGTGGGTGGGGGATACGCTATGACATTTGCCGTCATTTTATGACGCGGGAGTGGGTGAAAAAGTTTTCATCCTCCTCCCACCCCACTCAAAAGGGAAACTGATGGGAATGCCAATTACTTCGCGTTAAATTGCCACCTCTTCCTTCTTCTTCCTCTTCTTCTTCGTCTTCGTACTCGATGGTTATCATGAGGGATGAAGTCTTGTCAACTTCTTGGGTCGCGAGTGCGTGTGTGAGAGTGAAAAATCGGAAGAAGTGCTGTAATCGGAGGAGAGGAAGGAAGACAGAGAAGAGGAGGAGGGAATGTCGGGTACAAAGTTGGCTGTCTTCTCTCTTTTCTTTCTGGTTTTCTTCACTCTTTTCCTCTTTCTCTCTTCTTCAGACCATTTCTATCCTCTTGAGTGTTCTTTGGTCTTTTTCTCTCTCTTTCTCTGTTTGCTTTTCGTGTTTCTACCTTTCCATCCGCTAAAATTTTAGAGGTTGGCCTCTGTCTATTCCTTCTTCCTCATTCTTTCCATCTTTTGTTTTCGTTCTTATTTCTTCATTTCCTTTTGTTCTCCTCTTCTTTTCTTTCTACTGGATTTCTCTCCTCTCTCTCTCTTCTTTATATTATACCTCTTCTATCCTCTTCTGTATTTAAATTGAGATGATGGATTTGTCTGTCTTTATCTTGTTGTTCTTCTGTTCTTTCATTCTGAAATGTCTTCTTCTTCCTTCTTCTCTTTTATGTTATTTTGGCCTCTTCTTTCAAACTTTTGTTATCATTATTTCTTGGTCCACTCTTCCGTTGTTTTCTCATTCATCTTCTCCTTGTTCATCTTCGTTCTTCTTTTTCTTTCGTCTCCACACCCTTCCACTCCTTCCTCTTTCTTTCTACTAAAACCTTAAATCTCTCACGCTTCTTTGTCAGTTTTCCAGACACGACATCCTCCACTTCCGGATCCTGTTTGTATGCTTCATTAATCCAAAAATCCCATCAAAAATCTAAATATTAGAAACTAGGTACTGTAAGAAGATATTCTACTCATGTCATTTCAATGAATCAACAGGTCATCTTAAATATCCAAAAAGTGATTAATTAATTGCTAAGATGACGGCCCCAAATGATGTAATAATTAATTAGAAACTTTCTTCTTATGATGTCACAAAAAAATTTAATTAATAGTGGAGAGAATGGTTTACTAGTCGGATTAGTAAGGTAGATAAACTCATCGGTGAATAGATAAATAATTGAAGCTTATTACCTGGTTATTACTTTATTAATTTAACTGATGGGGATGTAGATAAGGAAAAACGGTAGATAGGTCGGCGGTAATTTATTAATATAGATGGAAGGAATATAGAAGTTGGGGGAGTGAGTGAATGGATAGATAGATAAATGAGTAGATAGATTTATGCGAGGACTGAATGGTGAATTAAGTTTTAAAAAGTTTTTAGAGAAATTGATTTTCCTTTTCTTTCCTTCCCCCATCTTGTCCTCTCTCCTGCCTGTCTCCTGTCTCTCTGTCCCATCCACCCTCTCCCTCCCACCCCTTGATCCCGAAAATCTTCGAGGACAAAGAAACGGAGGCTTATTGTCAAATTATTTAAAGGAAAAAAAGAAAGGAAAGGTGAAACCTTATCTCCGCATTTGAATGAAAGAGAGAGAGAGGGAGGGAGATGAGAAGGAAAGACAGACAGACAGAAAGAAAGAAAGTTGTCATGGAAGGGAATACGAAGCCAAGAAAAGGAGAAAGAAAGAGAGACAGAGAGAGGGGGAGGAAGAAGGAAGAGTAGAGATGAGTGGGTGATGGTGATGCTGGGTGGCGGGGGGTAGGTGGTAGTGGGGACTGAGTCTGGCGCCACGTTATTGGCGCCACCTCGTTACACGTTACACATCAGCTTCGCTAGCTTTTCCCACCGCCGTTCCGCTCCTTTTTCTTTCTTTTCCTACTTCTCCTTCTTCTTCTACTTCTCGACCTTTTTCTTTACCTACTTTCCAACCCCATAACACCCCTCCACCACCACCCCTAACGTATTTTTTCCTTTACTTCCCTTTCTTGAGGGGGTGAGTGACGAGGCAAAATTCTTTCCAAATTTTTTTGTTTTATTAGTTTTCTTTACTCCGTGAATAGATAACCCAGAACAAGTAGATAACTTCATAGATAAATAGGTACATCGATAGGGACAGTAAACAATCAGTTAGCCGTTACAATAAATTAATAGATAAACCCTAATCGGCAGATTTAGGTTATTGGATATATAAATTATAGATAACTATAGATAAAACTAATAAACTAGACTAACAGTTAAGTAAATAGATAAGTTACATAACCAAAGAAGCAATATGATTAGTGAATTAACTCTAGAGACTCCAGATAGACTTTTAATTTTAATCTCTAAGCAAAATAATTAGACTGATTGGTACACAAGATGATATTCAGTAGACACTAGTAGATAAATGATCACAGTTTGATACATTAATAGATAAATAAATAAATAAATAAAAGGTTTTGTTACAGAACATATAAATAAATAGATAATTAATAAAATAGACTAAATAAAATATCTGGATAGTTGTGGGTTTGATAGACTTATAGATTATCAACCAAATCAGTGAATTAGATGTTAGTGATTTAGATAAATTCAAGTAATAAACTACAGAAAAACTAATAGATAAAGTGTTATTCAATAAATAAATAAATAATCACATCAGTGAATAATGCTGTTACTTAATCATGACAGTGAATTAGAATATGAACTAAAAATAAGTTAATAGATAAAATATATTCTGGTAGATAAAAGAAATTATTACAGGATAGATAAATTACTAGATAATTACGGGTTTGGCGAACTTATAGAGATGATTAAGTAAATTAAACAAGTCAGTGAATAGTGGTTTACATAAACACAAGCCATGGGCATACGGGTTATAGACAAGAAGATAGAACTTATAGATAAAGGGTTATTAGATAAATAAATGAATATTTTAGAAATCAAATTAGTAAATAGAACGGATACATAATTATGACAACGAATTACCATCTGAAGTAGGAGTTTATTGATTGGTCTAACAGATAAATTAAAGGAATTAATACAGGATAGATAAATAAGTAGATAGTTATGGGTTTGATGAACTTAGAGATGATTAAAGAATCAAATCGGTGAATTGGACTGAGTTAACAGTAATTTAGATGAATTAGATTGATGAATAGACAAATTATGAACAAGTAGATGGGAATACATTTTTGAAGTTGAACAAACTAATAGATAAAGAGTCGGATAGATAAATAAATACATAAGAAATCAAATGAGTGGGTTCAATAAATAAATAAGTAGAGTCTGAAACACTTAGTAGCTTAGAAACTCTTATTTCGTCCCGCCCCCGAGGATCTACCTAAAAATAAATCTCGAGAAGGAAACCGAGCGTAAACCATTTTGCAACCCCCTTCCGCTCCACCCCCATCCACCCCTCAACCCTTCCGCTGAGAAAATCAACCTTCGCTAAGCAAAAAAAAATTTTTTTTTCCTTTTCTTCCTTTCTTGGCCAAGACCCAGGCCAGGCGGGTGGTGACGGGAGAAAGGAGAGAAGGGATATGGGATGAAGATCTGTTGGTCCAGCACCCAGTCAATTTGCATAACACCGAAGAAGAGACGGCGGAAAGATAGAACGAAGAAGAAGAAAAGAAAAGATTTTCACCATTTCAATATCTCCGTCTAGACTTTCAGTCCGAAATCATCTTAAACCCTCTTCCCAGCATCCCTCTCATCTCTCGCTTCTACTCCTACGATTCATACAACCCTCCACCCCCTCCCGGAATGGTTTCCGGAGAATCAAGATGACGATTTATCGATATCATTTCTCATATTCTTCAAAAATTTTAATTTCTTCCCTTCGTCCTCTCTCTCTCTCTCTCCCACAGCCTCCCTGTCATCTCCTTCCCTGCCACTACCCCCTTTCATCCCCTTTCTTCCATTCGCCTTGATTGACTTTTCCTTAATTAAAATGGTGGAAAAATTTTTATTTTTCCTCGAACTTGACGAAGTCTCTTAGGATTTTCGAAAAAGTCTGAGCGATTAAAATGGAGACGGTTTTGGGGGTTGAAGGGTGAGAGGGTGGAGGGTTGCTGCGGGAGGGATGTGATTCGACGAAAAGTAACCGACAGTCGATTCGGGTTGGTTTTGATGTCTTAAAATAGATTCACGGGGGTGTGTGATAATCAATCGGCCGAAAATTGTTTTATTTCCATTCCAGGACCGTAGGTAGGGAAGTGAGGGGTTGGGATTACAGGTTCTGGTCTTGATTCTGAGGTTTTGCATCTTCTCCTCGATTCCCTCACTACAACTAATAATTTTAAAATTCCGCCGCCATTTTAAGATTTTTTTCTTTTTCTTTCAGGTACGGCGAGACCACGCTACCTGACACGACAGGAATGTCGGACTAGTACTTCCCTTCAACGTCGTTTTTTTTGTTTTCTTTATAAAAATGAAACAAAAGAAATTTCCCTTCATTTCGTCACGTGCCATAGGCGAAAGTACAACAGAAAGAGCTCAGAAGATGGAGACCGGATGTGGTTTCAGTTATTAACCCCCGTCAGCCCCAACCTCCCCTAAAAAACCCCCAGTATCCATACTCCTACCTTCGTCTCTGCTCATTTTTGTCTTTTTTTCCTCTAACGACGTACAAACAAATAAATAAAAAATTTAGAACTAGATGGACGAGGTCACGAGGCGTGACTCCATTTTGAAATTAAAAATTTTTGATTGTAAAGGAAAAAGAAAAAAATTTTTTTGGGTTTCGTTTTATTGCGTCAAAGCTTTCAAAAAAGCTCTCTAAACGGAGGATCGAATGCCAAGACGAAAGCCGAGGAAAAGTTTTTTTTTTGTTCGTTTTGGAAAAGTTAGCAGAAGAAAAATTTTTCTTTTTGTTTGTTTTTTGTCTTGTCTTGGGAACCTTGAACCTTGATTTTGCGTCGTCGTTCATCTAGGTTTTTGAAAAAACCGTTTTAGATTAGACAAATGTTAAATTGTAGGTGGAAATTTAAAAATCAAAAATTAAATTTAGAAAATTTTTAAAAACCAAAATTTGGTCTTCTTTCTTTTCCTGAAATCTTTCATTTATCTACCTGAATGTTTTATCTGTTTATTTATCCAACGACCTAATTTCTCTTATTTCTCCTTGACTACTTATCCTACAAAGGAATTCGAAAAGAACCTATTTCAAAAGTATTGCACACATCCAAGAGAAATTCGCCTCACAAGTAATAAGTATGAGTGTGTGCATTATTTTTGAAATGAATTTGACTTGAATATGTGCATTACTTTTGAAATGAGTCCTCTTTTTCAGTATTTCAAAAGTATTGCACACATTAATTAAGAACCCATTGCAAAAGTAATACACAGATTCAAGTCAAATTCATTTCAAAAATAACGCACACGCTTAATACTCACTTAATACATTTCAGAAGTAATGCACACTTTCCGACAGTGCTCATATCAAAGGTGTGCATTAATTTTGAAATATCCTAGAAGAACACATTTTAGAAACTTTATTACACGATCAATAGAAATTCAGTTCAAAAGTACTGCACACGCTCAAGAGGAATTCATTTCACAAGTAATAAGTATTAAATGTGTGCATTACTTTTGAAATATTGAACAAGAGAAACCTAGTCCAAAAGTAGTTCAAAATACCGCACACTTTCAAGTAGAATCCATTTCATACGTATTAGTTTTGAGATGAATTCTTCACTAACCTGTGCATTACTTTTGAGAGGAAATCCACTTTAACAGACGTCTGAAATAAGATTGTCATGAAATATTTCAAAAGTAATGCACGCATTTAACAAGAACTTGTCTCAACGGTACTGCACTCATTCAAGAACTCATTTCATCCATCTAATTCAAAAATTTACAAAAGTTTATCTATCAACTTATTTATCTACCACAACCACTGTGTTCCTTTGAGAATATGAATAAAAAGACAAAGCAAACGAGAGGGTGAATGGCTGCAATTAAGCAACAGGAAGAAGATTTAGAAACCGTCAGTAAAAGGTTCAGAAAAATAAAAAATCAAAAACTGCTGAAAGGAAAGTAAAAGCTCAACAGAAGGGAGTATAAAAGGGGAAAGCGAGACCGACTCGTAGGAAAACTGAAGCCGAAAAGAAATCAGACGATGATGATTCAGCAAAAAAAGAGAAATCTGATGGAAGGGAGGACAAAAGGGAAAAGATCCGATCAATCTCAACCAACAACTCCATCTTTGTTATTTAAAAAAGAGAAACAAAGTCTACACTTCGAACAGACGGACAGAAAGACAGACACAACAAAGAGTAAGAAATACTCCGACGATTTCCGTTTCCCTCCGCCAAAAATCCTCCAAATCGATTTCCGGTTTAACCGAAAATTTTTTTTGTTCCCTGACTCTCACTCCCAGCTAGCTTTTCCCTCTTTTTCTAAAACATTTTTCTACAAATTATAATTTGGAAAAAAAAAGAAAATGGAAGAAGGAAGAGAGGAGAAAAAAATTCCGAGGGACAAAGAACGTTCTTTCGAAAAAAAAAAAATTCGAGAAAAGATTTTTTTCATAATTAAGTTATCTGAAATATTTCCATTTAAATATCTCTCCTTCTTTTTCCTCCCCTTTCTCCCTCTCCTCTTCCACCCCTAAAGCAGAAGAAAAAATTAAAAAACCTCCCTCACCAAAAAACCTTCGAATTCATTATTTCAACGACGAAGATGAGTGAAGAAATGTGAAAACGAAGAAAAAAAAAAATTTTTAACGGTCGCCTTCTTCCCCGCCATATTGTAATCGAATTAAAACCACCCAAAAATCGAAACTTTCGATATATCGAAATCATTCCGCCACTCTCTATGGAATTGAGTTTATTAACCGTGGCAATAATCATAATGGTGGTTTGAAAGTTTTGTTGGTTTTGGAAGTGAATTTAAAAAAAACATTTTTTCGGTGGAGAGGGGAGGAAAGGAAGACCGGAAATGGTACAGTACCAACCGGAAACACTTTGTAAATGTTATTTTATCATCCTAAACAAAATACAACCCACAAACGAACGAAATTAGGAAATGATTGGTAGGAAACGGTTGAGATTTTCTTCCTCCTCTTCCATTTGATCCTTTCTCCGAATATTTGCTTAAGAAAACATCCCCTAACATAGTAGGGGTGGGAAAAGATAAAATGGATAAGGAGTCGAGGGAATCCGTTTGATTTTCTCAAATGTTTGAATAGTCTAAAAGCTCGAAATGTACAAACGGGATTTAGACGAATGTTTCATTGATACAGAAACGGGGTTGGGGTTGATGGGGGTGGATTAGGTTGTATCGATTTAGTCTTGATTAATTTGCTTAATTGGCCTTTTATAAAAGCCAAAAATTCCTCTCACAACCATCTATATCCGGTTTAACAGCCTCTTTCCTTTGATTGTTAGCTTACATTTCCTTCCGCCAAGTAGATAATCTTGGATGGATAGTTATTCAGATGAACAACTTGATAAAAGGAATAATCGATCAACAGACAGGCAGACAGGTAAGAATGTGGGTGGACAAGATGATAGGAGCGTTGGTAGCTCAATAGACAGACAGATTGATTGTAGTTCTTTAATAGATAATAGGAAGAAAGATGGATGTAGTTGCCGATAGACTGATGGATGATTTGTCGGAAGCTTGGAGATAGATGTAGTGATAGATGAGAAGAGAAAGTGAAACTTAATGAAGATAGGATAATTGTAGGATAGTAGAATGGCTTAAAAGAGAAGTAGATAAGCCCAACGAGGTGATAAATAGATGAAGTGTCAGGTAGGGATAGGTAGACAAATTTTGGGTAGATGTACTAGTATAAAGACGATCATTTTGGTCATTAGATAGCTTAATAGATTGGTAGGGGTGTAAAACAGATTTGTAGATTAGGATCAAGTAGAGTAAAAGTTATTTATAGGATAGATAAAGGTTGATTGTAGATCAGACAAAAGATAAAAATTCATTGTAGGTAAGACAAGAGATAGATAAAGGTTTATTTTGAGGTAGATAAAAGGTAGATAGAGGTTTATTGTAGGTTTCGTACGTCAATGGGATGTTGTCCTCTACAAAAATTATGAAAATGTCAGGGGAACAGTCGGCATTCGTGACAGGGATTAGATAAGGACAAAGAATAGACAGAAGAAGAATAAAAAGCAGAAAAGACATAGATAACAACAAAGAAAGTTATCCTCTGACTCTTTGTAATACTCAATCTAGTCAACCTAACCGCCTTTCTCTCTACAAACCTAAATAACCTTCATCTATCTACCAAGCTTTTTATCTACCCTCCCTTGCTCAGTATCTATCATCTCCTACATCTGCATACCTCCCAGCCTGAGGAAAATCAACAACTCCATCGGTAGCTTCTTATATCTCTCTGCTATTATCTATTTGCCTGTCTTATTGATTCCTGCTTAATCATTATCTACTCGTTTTTTGTTCTCTTTATAATTTATATACCTATACAAAATTTATCTACTGTTTCTTCCTTTGCCTGACATCCTATCTATTTATCTATTAAGCTATCTCTTTCCCATACCATCGAGTTGTTAGTTTGATGATGTAATAGATAGACGCATCGATAGATAGATTCAAAGTAGGTCTCCTACATTTGGTTATAAGTCGTATACCTTCAACTTCCGGTTTGGTCACACAACTTCCGCTTTTCTGAGGACAATGCTGACGTATTCACCCCCAAACGATTCCGAAATCTCTTTCATTCACCTCAGAACCGATTCAAAAATACATTCCTCTTCCTTTTCCCTCCCTCCATCCATCTTCTCTCTTCTTTCTTCTTGTTTTTTTTTCTTTCTTCCTCCTCCTCCTCCTCCTCTTCACCTCCCACTCAAATCCAGTGACATTCCCTGAGAATCAATTAGCGGAATTGAATTTTTATTAGCTCACCGAATTAGCGGCAAGTTTTCGTTTTCTCTTCTTCCCTCCTTCCTTCTTCTCGACACTTCTTCCACTCTCATCTTCTTCTTCTCTTCCTCCTTCCTTCCCCTTTCTGCTTACACTACTCTTCAGGGTGTTAAAACTTCAAATAATTTCATTAAATCTGTCAGTGTCAACATGTTTCTCATTTTTTTATTAGACATTTTCCTTTTCCCGATTATCATTCTCGACATTTTTCCTTCTCTTTCTCTCTCTCCCATCACCTTCCACCTCCTCTTCTCATTCATTTTCCACCACCTAAGGGACCCGTTTTGGATTGTTTCACTTTTTTTTTGTCCCGAAAATTTTAAATCAATTAGAACAATATTTCCACCTCCCAAACCCCTCCATCTTTCTCTCTCTCGGTCAAAGTCTTATAAAAATTTATTCAAATTTCTTTCCTTTCTTCCTTTTTCTTTTTCTTTTTTGTATGAAAGAAAATTCAATTTTCCTAAGTCTTTGGGGAGAGGCAGAAGAATTTTTTTTGTGATGAAAAAAAATTAAAGTTAATTTATTCTCGCAAAGACTTCCTGTCAGTTACTCTTTAATTCTGTTGAAATTCATGACGCATTGTGTTTTTCTTTTTCTGGTTTATTTTAATATCCCAGTCAGTCTGTCTTCCTTCCTTTCCTTCTCTCATACTTAAAAAGAAAAATCAAAACCGACGCGCAAGGGTTCCGTTATTAAAAACTTCCTGTAACCACTCACTCATCCGTTTTCGTCTCTAAACTCTCTAAAAATAGGGAGGAACAAGACGAAGAAGATGTAAAAAAAAAGGAAAAGTCATTTTACAATAATAACAACCATCATCCACGAAGGGAAACAAGTTTTCATCCCCCGAGTAATTTTATTAAAAAGAAAAGAAAAGAAAAAGATTTTTCATTTCATCAACGGACGATTTTCAAATTAAATATGGAAGATTGTTGTCGTGGTACTCAAAACCATCAAAAGATGTCGCTAGTGTTAAGCAATTGTGGGTTATAGGGGTAAATCGTCGTCGGTGCATTTTTATAAATTCAACCAACAGATGGCGGTTGAGTGAATAAAGTCCTTTGAAAATTTTTAATGGCGTCGTATTCCCTAAAATGAAATTTTTCATTTTTCATCCGTTTTTTGAGGCCCGAAAAAAGCTCAAAACAACCCTTAATTGTGTTTATGGGGCTAATTATTTTGGTATTTTGGTGTAGGGGGTTGGATGCCTTTTTATTTGTAGAGATTGGTGGATATTTCACGAAAACAAAATGTCGTCGGGGTGGAAAATAAACCGGAAGTTGATTGCAGAATCGAAGTGAAAAACGCTGATTTTTGTCGGTTAGTCGGTAGAATATTACACAGGGTTGAAGATTTTCTTGTGAGGATGATTTCGTGTCAGCTGGGTGTGTCGAAAGAGCTTTATTACCCAGAATGTGAGGGTAAATAGTTGGTATCCCTGACAAAAGGCGTCGTGATTATGCAAAAAAGAATCTCAGCTACGATACAACAGGAAAAAATCAAAGGGAAACGTTAAAAAACAACACGACGGTTGGATACCTGCGCGAAGGGACTGTCCGTCGCAGTAGAACCGAACGGAGAGAAAGAGAGAGAGATACGGGGATAAGAATGAGAGAGAGAAAGAGAGGAAGAAGAAGAAAAGAAGAAAGAGAGAGAGGGAGAACAAAAAAAGAAGGATGAAAAAAAAGGAGAAAAAAACGGTTTTCGGGAACGGAGAGAGAAAACTCTGGGAACAAATGAACAGACGAACAGGCCGAACGGGGTGCGTGAACGTCAAAGCGCAACAGGCGATAGCAAGGCCCGGTCGGGTGAAGTGAAATTCAGCTCAATTACTCCTTCTTATTCCTCCAGAACACATTTTCCATGTTCATAACGGTTTTCCCTTTGTTCGGTGACCGACGTTCGGACTTTTGTGTTTATCCGTTCGCCGAGTGCTTAACCCTTGGATTTGGATTAACGGATTAACGCGATACGAACGTGAGTATTGTAGCAAATTTTTAATTTTTATCTATCTACCTACCACCTTTGCTTCTGCCTATCCTTCTATAACCGAATCCGTTCTATCTCCCCGTTCGGTTTTCCCTACCAACCAAATCATCTCAACCATTTATCTACCTATTTTAATTTTCTTTGTTCACTAGATAAATTCTCACGCAATCATCTCCTTCGAAAATTTTAATTTTCATTTCCCGTTAACGAGTGAAAAGATGACGTAGCACCAGTCTTTTGATCTTTTTTCCGTTCGTTCCTTCTCCCCCGAACGCCCTCTACCTCTCTCTCCAAATTCCTTTTGACTTGGGTAAAAAGCGAACGGGAATGTCGCCTTTCTAAAGATTCTTTCTCTTCTTTCCTTCCCTCGGGGCCTCCCATGTTAGAACCGTGAACCCTTTTCCCCCGAACGGATTTAACTGCTTTGTGGTCTCTCCGCCTTCCCGACCTTGGCTTGTCTCTCTCAGTCCTTTATCTCCCGGATCTATTTCCCCGCTTTCTTTGAGATTGAAAAAGTTATCTGAAAGTGTACTCACCGAACGACATTTAATAATCCAGGATCGGAAGAATGTCGGAACGGCCCTGAAAAAGAAACGAAATTTGTTTAGATAAAATAAAAAACAAACAAATAAATCGATAGATAAACCAGAGAAATAAATAAAAACGATTATACTATAGTAAATAGATAATTAGATGAATAAAGACATACCAAATAGAATTATAAAGTGAAATAGATGAGATAGTAGATAAACAACACAATTAACTAGAAGACGGGCGAAAAAATTGATGTGATTGTAAATAATATTGGTGGTAGATAAAGAGAAAGCTTGAGAAGAGGATTATTAAGAAATATAGTAGACAGATAAACTTATAAAAATAATAATCAGTATAAAGATAATTAAAGTATAAACCATAAATCTAACAACTGACACTATCAGGTAGATAGATAATAGTAGAATGAAGAAGTAAAGCAATTAGATAAATAAATGGATGATTAAATCGATTATTAACAACACAGGAAGACCAAATAAATGAATAAACAAGGCAAATTAGTTGATGGAGTAGTAGATAAATAGACAAATTGATGAATTGACAAGTAGAAGTAAACGAAATTGTGAAGATATAAGTGAATATAGATAAAACAGACAAATAATTTATTTATACAAGTTAATTTACAAAATTATCTTATTTGCCTGTGGTAAAATGAAGAAGAAAAACAATTAAATACATAAATAGATAGATAAATCAATTGTTAAATAAACAGGAAGTGAGGTAAATGAATGAACAGTCAATAGATTTGATGGAGTTGTAGATAAAATGACAAAATGATAAATTCGTCGAATAATTGATTTCAGATAAATAAGATGACAATTAGGTGTATACGCGTCAGGAAAAAGTGAAGATAATAGTGGGAAGATATAAAACAGATAAATAGTAAAATTTCTTACATTATCTGTCACTTTATGGGCTTTTAAGCAATTTATCTGTTACGATTTTACAATAATTATGAATTAATGGTTAAAATCTTATCTGAATGTGAAGAAATAAAGGAGGAGAAATGAAACATACAAATAGAAATATGTATCTTTCAACTTTTTTTATTTTATCTATAGTCTCTGTAATAAGCTATTTAGCCACTTCCTCATTAAAAATGTAATTATCTACTAATTTGTTTGTATTTTATTTATCTAAAAATTGACTTTAAATCTATTTTTCTATCCGAGTAGTTTGTTTTTATCTTTATCTTCAAAGTCTGATAAAGTTAAATTAATTACTTCAAATAGATAATTTGATTTTCTCTACATTCTAAGGGGTGTTACACATTTCCATATTTTATTAACTACTCACTGATCTTTTTTTAATCAGTTTATCTATCTAAATTACGTTATTCAATTTATTTGGGACTAGAGGTATAGGTAGAGGCAAAGTTAGTCAGATTATATTATAGATAATTAGAATGAAATACATACAAATGCAACAATTCAGAGCGTATAGGAAAAGCTAACTCAAATAGATAGACAATGAAGGCTTTATATAACCATCGACTGATTTATATGTTTGTGAACAAATTACTCGTATCTATTACAACCAATCATATAAATTATCTATGAAAGAAGTAAATAAATAAACGTTTTGAGTTGCTGCTTTGTTTATTCCGTGGGTTGTTATATTTCCATCTTTGTTTATTTAATTATCTATTATTCTATGGTTTTTAATCCATTTATCTATCTGAATTAATTAATATATTTCTCTCTGACCCTGAAATTATAAGCAGGATCAAATGACAGAGACAGATAAATAAATTAATTAATACACCAATGTATCAATACACAGACTATAGCTAAATTCAAAACTAAAGTTGATAGATAAATATCTCTATTACTTGTCCTCATTTATTTCACTCTCAGACATGCCTACAATATAAATTTATACAAATAAACTGAAAAGCGCAAAAGGTTGTAGATAATTTAATAAACGCATAAATAATTTGTCTGTTTTATCGCTTCCCACTTCTATCGCCACAATTCTCTTGACACCTATTTGTCAGTGTATTTATCTAGCGCCAACTATTCGATGAATTTAACAATTTTTCCTTTTATCTACAACTCCATCAATTCGTTTGTCTGTTTACTCATTTATCTGGCTTCCTGTTTATTTAACAATCAATTTATTCATCTAATTGTTTTACTATCTCATTCTACTATTTGTTGGGTAAGAATACATAAATAAATTTTGATAGATAAGTTGAATAAGAGCAAATAAAGTAGTAGATAATTAAATAAATACACAAATATAAAAGCCTCTGAATATAGAACAAAAGTCAAGACTAAAATAGATATACATATGAATAGATAAAATAAAATTCATTAAAAGATGACAAATAAACAGGAGAAAAGAGTAGATAATGAAGTTCATTAATAGATAGATGACAAGGAAGGCTTGAAGATAGAGTTGTGTGAAGATACATCGAGAAACAAAACAGGACGGTAGATGAAAGGATTAAAAACGCAAAGATTACTAGATAATTGACTAAGTAAACATGTACTTTAGATAGTCCTTGACTATATAGATAAATCAATGTGCTGAGGGAGGAAGATTGCAAACAGTTCTAACAACAAGCATTCCAGGCCCTTTAAGTAGCTGGAGTGTTTGAGTAGATACAAAATGGCGGCGGGATAATAAAAGAAAGCAGAAGGAAAGGGAAAAGAAAAGCATTTTCACCTCTTCCACGACAGCAACAGCAGCAACAACAACAACAAAAACATTTTAAGCTTTCTCACCTTTTGTCGAAACGCTCCTCCAAATTTCGGTCTCCGGTTTCCGTTTCCTGGGAAAAGTTCAACGCAATGAATCAGCAACATTTCTCGAATTTTCTGTTTTAATTTGTTTTCCTGTTGCCTAATCTTTGTCTCCCCTTCCTCCTCCGTCAGCAACGTTACCTGAGAAGCTAATTCCAGTTCCAAGACGTAGAAACCTGGTCTCGCTTAAGCTTCATTTCCGGTTTCCCACCTGCAAAAGACAAACCGGAAGTAAAATAGCGAGTTTCAGAATTCAGGACATACTTCCTCCCTTCCTCCATCTTGAAAATTTTTTTGAAAGCTTCAAAAGGGGTTTACGGATGAAGATACGGCCCTGATGGTTCTGTGAAAACCGTTCTTGATTGAGTTTTCTGTCTTCGACAAGGGTTTCTTCTTCTCTTTGCTCTTCCCCCGGGACTAAAATCACCTTCTCACGGGGTAGAAAGTTGAAGAAGACAAAAAACTTGTTGAAAAGAAAAACCGAAGAAGGAGGAAGAGAGGAGGAGGAGGAGGAGGAGAGGCATTGTCAAGTTTTGGAAAAACCGATTTCTGGATTTTTCGGTTTTTCTTTATCTTCTTCCTCCTTCTATGCCCCTTCCCTTCCTCTCTTGTCATCATCTTCCTCAGCCTCCAACGTTTCTCTTCATCTTCATCCAACAGCCACCAGAGAGATCTCTCGAGAATGTTTTCACAAACCTAATTTAGAATTCGGTCAGAAACTGTCTCGCGAGTCTCTTTCACTTGTGAGAAACTGAAGGAGGGAGGGGCTAAGAGAGGGGGGAGGCAGAACTCTGGAGAAGAAAGTTAGACACTGGATATTCGTCCAAGAGTTAGGTTGTGAACTCCTGCTATATGCACGACTACAAAAGGCCAAACAGTTTAAAACCAAAGAGGAAGAGAACAAGGGAACACAAGAGAAAGTGAGGAGGAAAACGGAGAGGAAGGGAGGGAGGGAGAGGAAGGAACAAAGACACAGAAAGAGAGACAGACAGACAAACGAAGAAACCGACAAACAGAGAGAAAGTACAAAGATGGCTATCTGGAGGGAGGAAGAATGAAAAGGACCATCTCTCAAATCCCATCCCTCCTCTCTCCTTCCCTTCCACCCTCTCCGCCATTTTCAATTTTCTCATCATTCCAAACTCTCACTATTCTCGAGACATTATCCTCGTAAACAGCCTCCCTCTTAAAACTAAAGGCACATAATCTGGAGATGATCCGAAACAACGAGAAGAGGGAGGGAGTAGAGTGAGTGAGAGTGAGGGAGGGAGGGAGGAAAGAGAAAGTTTCGAGGACAACTTCGCCATCGATTAAATCCCTTTTATAACCTCGAACGGGATGGAAAAAAGGAAAAGAAAATTCAGGGAGGAGGTAGAAACATGGCGGAGGAGGAGGAGGAGGGTGGAATTGTTAAATCAAGTCACTCGCGCCAAGTGACACAACCTCATCTCCTCACCACCGCCAAGGTCGCGACGAGCCTTTGACATTTCGATAAGCCTTACGCTACCCTCCCACACGTTCCTTCCTTCCTTCCTCTCCCAACTCACAGCCTTCTTGAAATTCTACCGACAGATTTTTATTAACAATACTCTCACACACCTCCCTCCTCCTCTCCTCCATCTCCTCTTCCTCCCAATCGGGCGTTAGGGAAAAAATTTTTTTTTTTTAATTTTTAGGCAAAAGTCATCCGTTCGGAAAATGAGGTCAAAAGTCACGACTCGGGAGGAGTAGGAGGAGGAGGTTGAGGGAGAGGAGAGAGAGTGAGGAGGAGGGAAACGTGACCCAGAGGAAAATAAATAGACCATATTTCAATTTGCGTTGCTTTTTCTCTTTGTTCAGCTACGCATTACGCACGCAGAATTAATGTCGCGGGCGAGAGGAGAGGAGATGAGAGGATTGAGGAGGACCGTCCAAAATTAGAGATGAAATGAGGGCCAGGGGTGGTAGGGAGGAGGTGAAAATTTGGGAGGAACGGGGGTTGACATGTCGACGGAAATGGTTTCCTGCAATGCAGACATGATACCTTTCCCCGAAGGATTTGTTCCAACGGGACTCTCTCTCTCTCTCTATAGGAGAACCAAATCTTCTGTTCCCTCCGTTCACATCTACTGTAGTAGATCTTTCTGTTCCTCCCATCGTTTCTCTCTCTCTCTTCAGTTCTACTTCCGGTTTATCTTCCAACCTATTTCGGACACTATGACCTACACCGTTTAACTTCCTTCCTATTTCCCAAAACGCCTCACCATTCCTTCTACAACCTCCTTCAAGTCTTTCGCCTCCGTTCCTCCACCTCCCCCCTTTCGTCTTTCATTTTATGACGGGTGTGCTGCTGCTGCTGTTGCTGCAATTTTCTGATGTCTTTCAACCTTTTTTATTTCCCTTCCTTTTTTCCTCATATAATTTTCGAAAATTTCTGTTCTTTCCTTTTTACTTTTGGGTTCCACACCACACTCTCTCCTTCCCTACCCCTTTTCCATCCTCCTCCCGCCTTCTTCCTCCTCCGCAAACTCTCGTAAAAACAGAGAACTAGGTTTTATTGCCGTTTTTTTACTGTCTTCTCTTTTTTTAACGACCTTTTTTGTGTGCGAATGGTACCCTTGAAAGTTTCCTCATCTACCCCCGCTACCACCACCACTACCACTACCCTCTGATGTGGAGCTTTAAGGATGGAGGTGGTTTGTAAGGAGAGAGAGGGAGGCTCTCTTGCTCCGATGAACTGTTAACCGTTTTGCTTTCTCTTCGTTCTCGACTGTTTCCTCTTTCTTGCTCATTTTTTTTTGTCGGATGCTGTTTTATTTTTATTCTTTCCTCTACCTCCTCCCCCCGCCTTTCCTCCTGCCCTCTTCCATCCTCTCCTCTCTCTTCATTTTGCTGAATGAGAAAAAATTTAATAAAAATATTTCTTTCTTTTTACGTCTTTTTTATTTTTATTTTTTTTTTCTTCTTCTTCCTCTGTTACAGTATGACGTCATGAAATTTATCGGTTGGTCGGAGTTAAGCGTATGAAGTTACTCCAGAAGATAGAAGAACGAGAATCATGGGCAAAGGTGATAAAAGAGGATCGGGAATAAAACACGACGGTAAGTGCTAAGCGAAGTCTCACATAAATTATCCTCGTCGTTACGTTAAAAGGTTATCGGGATTTGGAGGGAAAGGTATAGAAAGGTTTAGGAGTAGATAATCTGCCCCTCCTTCCAAATATCCAGATTGTCGACCTACAGCAGCAGCCATCACCATTGGGGAGGAAAATCTTGAAAGAAACGCCATCGCACACTTTTCCCAGCTTCATAGGTTTCTACCATCTCGTTCTTAAGATTCTTCCTTTGTAGATAATTTATCTGTAGGTGTCTCTTCCTCTTTGTGTGAATCTGTATGTATCACCCCTTCGCACTTATACCTTCTCCTCGTGTATCGAAACTTGAAACATCTTTTTGGTCTTCTGGGCATCTTCTTCCTCTTCTTTCTCATCATATCTACTAAAATTGTCGATGTTTTCTTCCTGCTTTTGGTTCTTCTCTTGAAAGATTTTATCATCTAGACTTTGGTGTTTTCAGTTCCTTCTGCAATTTTGTTGCTTTTGTTTTCTCTTCAATTGTTTCCTTTTTCCCTTCTGTTTTCTTCTGTGCTTTTCATTCTTTTTCCTTCTCTATTTCTTCCTTTCTTCATTTATTCTTTTCCTTCCTTTCTATCGACCATTTTTCTTCTCTTTTAATCCATCTTCCTCCGATTCTTTTCTTCTCCTTCTTCTTGTCTCTTTTCTTTCTTTTTGATCTTTCCTTCCTTTTTTTGCTTTTTGTTTTTCCTTTTTGATCCTTTCGTCACCTTCCCTAGCCTTTCTTTGTTTTTATAGACTGTTCTTTCATTCCTGAATCATGTTTTTCTTTTTCTTTTTCCTTGTATTGGGAAGCTGCTGTTTTCACCATCAAACCTGTCAGGTTGTTGGAGATTTTGGCCACATTTCCTCCTGAACTTTTCTATCTGCGGGGTTATTCTAATGAAGTCCTTCAATATGGCGGCTTCTTTACGAAAGCTACGTTCGGGTTTTGGTACTTCTTAGTCCGTTCTTGATGAATCCAAAATGCTCTTCTCAGCTTTCTTTGTGCGAGACACATTCCCTTTGCTAGCCATTCTACTGCTTCTGAGTCTCATTCTTGTTCACCGTCGTCTATCCTTCCCTGTGCAAACTTCTCCCTCTGTGTGTGTGTCTCCTTTCGATTTCTGTCTCTGCTTTTATACTCCATCTCACCTTCACTCTTAACTTCTCTCTTTTCCTTTCTTTCATTCTAAGTCTCTGTCATCAGTAGCGTATCTTAAGCGAGAAAAACCCGAGAAAGAAGGGGAGAAAATTTTTCCTTCTTCTTAATTAAAGAAAAAAAAAATTTCCGTCGCTTAATTAACTCTTGCCTAATTGATAAAGAAGATTAATTTCTGCTCCTTCCACGGCTTTCCCAAGAAATATAGCCCAGGGTGAGAGCGGAAGTAGAAGAGAGGAGGAGGAGGAGGAGGAGGAGAAGTAAGTGGAAGTGGAAGCTGTGTGGGAGTAAAGAGATGGAAGTCGAGAGAGGCTGCTACGTAATTTTTTTCGGTGTTTAGAATTAAATTCCTTTTTTTTTTTAATTCTCCGCTCGGCTACTTTTTTAAAGTCGCCTACCTCCCTTCACCACCACCCCCAACCTCCAAACTACCCTTCCATCCTCAATTTTAATAATTCCAGCGAATTCGCACAAAAAAAGCGGAGAGATTTCCTCCACGCCAGCAGCTTTTTTCCCGAGGTTGTACGAATGGAAAACCCATTTTCGAAACAAAAAAAACCCAAAATCCGAAAAAATCAGGACCGTATCCAATGAGCGAAATCCAATCTTTCACTTTCTCCTCGTTTGCCCTGATTCTGTCGATATCGAACGTCGGCGATCAATTTGTGCCAAGTTTGCCTCTCTCGCCAACGAAAAAATTAGATTCTAATTTTAAAATATTCATTACCGTATCAAGGAGGAGCCGGGGAAAAGTAGCGAATTCAGTTAACCGCCCCTCTCTCTCCCCCTCTCCTCTGACTCTCTGGAAAATTATTTAAATTTTTCGTCAAATTACAAAATTATGTAAATGACTGGCTTTGACAAAGTTTTCTTGTTGTTTTCCAATTTTTTTGTTCCTGAGTTCGTCCTCCTCCTTAAATAATAAAAAGTTTGCTCTCAGTGTCGTAATAAGGATGAAAAGTCACGCTTCCTCTCTCTTGAGTGGGGTAGGAGATAAAAATTTTTAAATTAATTCGGGAACGGCGTTCGCTTTGGACTCATTATCAAACTCGGTCCACACTTCTCCCTTCGATCATTTTTAATTAAAAATTCCCATCAACTTTTCCCCAGGACCGTATCCAGGAGCCGATTCCAAATGAGCCTTTCCTGTTGTTGGCTCCTTTCCCAGTCAAACTCGTGTTTGATTTCATGTCGTTTGATTTAATTACTTTCGTGTAAATTTATCCATCTACTTTAGATTTGATCATGTTTATTCATTTAATTATCTACTGACTTATACGTTTTTAAACCCATTTATCTATCTCCCTATATGCCTCCACACCTTCAGGACTTTCTTGTTCGTCGGTTCTGTTTGTCTATCATCGTTCCTTGGTTTTTTTTATTGTCTCAGAAACTCTCATCTTGTTTATCTAGAGGCAGTTGGTCGGTGATGGTATCAGTCAGTCAGTTGTCTGTGTCTTTATTTACCTATCTAGCATCGCGTTTATTTGACAATCCATTGGTCAATCCAATTATCTACGTATTGATGAATTTCAGAATTGTATTCGTTTATTAGAGAATCTACTGACGATATTATTTATCATTTTATCTGTCAAACAACTTATCTACTAATATCTATATGCTACAATTTATTTATCTAGGTTAGTTCTGATTTTTTATTTACTGAATGGATCGTCGTATCTGTTTGTTTCTTTCTTTATTATAAATATCTACTAATTGAATTGCTTTTAATTAAATTATCTATCTGATATTTTAAATGTGTTCTTATCTGAATTTGAAGAAATCAGTGAGGAGAAATTAAAGCAACGAATAGAGATACTTATCTATGCATTTTAGCTTAAAATTTTCCTCTATATTCTGTGGATGGTTAATTTTTATGTTTATTTATCTAATTATCTACTAATTCAAGTGTTTTTAATTAAAGTATTTATAACTCGACACTATGTTTACAATATTTATCTGCCTCTCTTACTTTTCCAAACCTATACCTTTAAAGTCAGAGGAAAGTAAATTAATAAATTCAGATAGATAAATTGACTTACAAACTCAGAAATTAATAGATAAGTGAGTAAATAAATAAATGACAATGGAACGACCCACAGAGTATGCCAAAACTTTGCACCGTACATTCATTTACGTTAATTGTACTGTATATTCATTTACTATGAACTGTAACAGTTTTATCTTTATGTATTTAATTATCTCCTACTATATTTGTTTTTAATCGCATTATCTATAAACTGACTATAGGTCAAAACCTATTCTATCTCGACCTAGCTTCTTTCAATTCATCTGGCAGAGTTATTTGTATCTACGTATACCTTTAGAGTAAAAAGATTCAATTACTTGATAGATAAATAGAGTAAAAGTAAAAAAAAGAACAAATAGATAAATGAAGTAAGTATATACATATTCATGGAAATGTTACAACCAAGTATACAATACACAAAACATCAAAACTTTAGTTTGTATAGTCATGTACGTATTTATCTACTCAATTATGTGTTGTAATAAAATTTAATCAATTACATCAGATAATTAATCTTATCTGACTCTAAGGTTGTAGGAAGAAACAATAACGGAGACAAATTAATACATTTGAAGTCAGTTCATAGATAATTTGATTTAAAACAAATACATTAGAATTAAAATGGATAGATAAACATGTTGTTGTAAACAAAATTAAGTAGATAACATGTTGAACATATCAACAAATTATTTTATAGATAAATTGATAAATAATTATCTTAGGAGATTTTTTACAAACTAATACAATATTGAGATTTAGCTGTAAATATGTAAATTGATAGACAAACAAAGAAATAACTAGATAAGGGAACAAACAAATACAATGACTCCTCAGTAAATAGAAAAATCAGAGCCAACATATATAGATAGATAAACAAATAAATAAGCAAAATGAATCAGACAGATTGGTGGGCACATCAACGAATTAATTCATGTTATAGATAAAATAGATATATTGGGGAATAATCAAGTGTATAGATTTGTTATTGGACTAATACAATATGAAAATTCATTTGCAAATAGATAAATAGGTAGACAAATCGATTATTAAACAAACAGAAAGATACACACATAGACAAAACGAGTAGATGGAATAATAGATAGGCGGACAGTTTGATAAACACATCCACCATATTATGGCTGGGTATATAAACCGGATGAAGAACTGACAGGCAAATATTACATATAATAGATTAGCTCAAATGTAGATAAGGAAACAGATAAGATAGACAAATTGATAAAATGGTGAGTAGACAGGCTGATAAATCAACTTCAACGGAGAGAAGGAAATCAATAAACTGATACATGGCTACAATGATTAATGTACTCTTAAGCAAAATTGATAGATGAGTAGATAGATAACCTTGGGAATACAGCTGCAGACTAGTGAGAAGATGAGTGTTACGCCAAACTAGTAGATAGATGAATGGGACGATTGGGATAGCTGGAAAATAAGATTCTGACCATTTCCACTCATTATTGGAAGTGTAGATAAATGTGGAAGATTGGAGGAAGGGGAGAGGGAAAATTGCAAAATCAAACCAAGGAAAAACAGTAGAATATAGCTGAGTGTATCACTAAAAACAAAATGGCGGCCAGATAATAAAATACAAACAAGAAACTAAATAGCCGAATAAACAATGAGCTTATCTACAAAATCTGACCGCGTTATTCCCCCTCAATCTTCTAATTTAGATGCCTTGAAATCATTAACTTCAGATAGATAAATTGGTAAAAAACCACAAATTAGTAGATAATTGAGTCATTAAAGAAACCTACAGATAAAAGGAACCCACTCAGTAAATAGAAATACCAGAACTGCAATAAATAGATAAATAAATTCGCATGTTCTATGAATTGTTACATTTAAAAGTTGGTTCATCTTAAATTATCTAGTCAATTACATGGTTTTAATCAATTTATCTATATGAATCAATTAATTTTGTCGCATTTATGTTGCGCCTGGCATTTTGGCTTATTCGTCTTTACTATCATTTTCTATTGGCTATTTTATTTGTCTATTTAAAGTTTAACTACTTTCGGACTTTATCTGGTATTAGTTTGTTTATCTATCTAGTCTTTTGCCTGGCTTTCTGTCTATTTCATTGGGCAGAGACCACGGTTAAAAATGACCTCGCGTTATTTAAGTTTGTCACTATACTTCCGGTTACTTTCGTTCTTCTGATGTAGTCATTCAAGTCATTCCAGAACCTTTCATGTCCACCTCTGTTGGGAGCCTAAATGTCATCGTCCGAAGTCTCGTTTAGGGGTTGGTTTTGAAAGGATCATCATCAACCCCTCATCACTGAACCGAACGAATGGAAGTCGTTTCACTCGAGAGCAAACCTCCTCCTCCTTCACCACTCCCATGACTTTTGTTGTTTTTCGGAATGAAAACTCATCCTCGAGACTCCTCACTTCACTCTCTCCTCCCTCTCTCCTCCTTCTGCTTCTTCTCCTCCTCTCCCGGTGGAGAGAAAAAGAAGTTTTTCATTTCTCAAGATGAGGTCGAATAAACATTTTCAAATTGAATTCCGGTCCAGAAGTTTATAAAAGCGAGAGCGAGAGGTGAGGAGGGAAGCAGGGAGGAGAGGGGAGGAAAAAGAGATCAAGAGGGAGTAAGAGAAAAAACGAAGCGAGAGAACAAACAAATAGACAAACAAACAAACAAACGGGCAAGCAAACAGGACTTCGATACAATTTCGATTTTAAATATAAAAGAGATGACCGCCCTCCTCCTCCCTTCCTCCTCCTCTCCTCTCTCTCTTCTGCAAAAAGAGTTGAGCTTTCGAACGGATCCTGAAACTTTCGAACGAGATAATTGTCCAAACTCAATGACCCATGTGTACGAGTGTGTGTTTGATATGTTGGAATCGGACTCCAGAGGCAATACCTCCCTCCGATCCCCTCACCTAACCTCTCCTCTCCTCTCCTCCTCCACTTTCACCTCCCAAAGGAATTATGGCTGAGGATAAAATTTAACGGATGCTGTAATTTTTTCCCTTTTTTATTTCATCGAGCTTTTGCGTGAATGAGAGCTTTCCTGGATGATGCGCACAAACGAAAACTACTTTTCACCTTTTTGGAAGAAATGAGTGACTAGTGTGCAATATTTATGAAATGAGTGGATGTCCGCCATATCGATTCCATCTCAAAGTGAGCAAACACCATTAAAAGTCACTTCATTCAATAAACACAAAGGACACAGCCTTTTCGAATTGATTTTATCGTATCCTGTGTGCATTACTTTTGAAATGAGTCGTACACAAAGTGTGCACTATTTATGAAACGATTTATCAATGCACAACTCTGCACTGCTTCTTTGGATAGGTATGTTGGCAAAAATTTTATCTCAAATTGTACAGTATTTATGAGAATTTATTACAGAAGTGTGCAATACTTTTGAAATAAGTCAGACGCAAAACTGTGCATTATTTATGGAATCATTTCTTGCTAAAAGTGTTCGTGACTTTTTTTCAAGACTTAGTACAGGTGTGCAGTATTTATGAAATAAGCAGAAGGTGGACATTTTAGTAAATCAACTGATAGATGGTAAAGAACTACTGTGCATTATTTATGAAACGAGGAAAGAGAGAGGGAATCAGAAAGAGACGAAAATAAAAGAGAGAAAAGGAAACAGAATTGTTCAAATGGAAGGAGTTCGAGTTCGTTTCATAAGTAATGCACATTGCGTCCTTTCCTTCCAGCAGTGTGCATTACTTATGAAACGAACTCCTAACAGAAGAGTCCACTTTTATTGAAATGAATTTTATCTCAAATTGTGCATTATTTATGAAACGAATTTGTATTGTGTAGGTGTGCAATACTTTTGAAATAAATCAGACCCAAAACTGTGCAATATTTTTGAAAGAAAACCCGTGGAAAAGTGCTATATTCATTTCTTGTTAAAAGTGTGCCGCGACTTGTTTTAGAACTTTATATGTAGTGTGCAGTATTTATGAAACGAACACAGAGAGAAAATTCAAAAGAGACGGAAATAAAAGAGAGAAAAGGAGACAGAGTTGTGGAAAGGAAAGAAAGGGACACAGTGTGCATTATTTATGAAATGACCACTCACATTCATCAGTTCACCGAATCATTTCTTTCTGGATGGAGGGGGGAGTGAAGACATGTTACTACTCTCAAAGAGAAGAAGATTCTGGCTCCTTAACAAAAAACAAATTCGAACAACCCTCTCGCCTCTCCTCTCCGACGAACCCCCAACTAGCTGTGTAGAGAATGCACACGAAAACCAAAACCCACCCCCAAGATGGATGTCTTAATTTGGGGGAAAGCTGAAAACCGGAAACTCAAAATTCTTTCAAGAAGTCTTCGCACATTCCAGAGTAACGTTTTTGCTGAAACATTTCCTCCCCAACCCCAACCCCTCCCGACTCTTCCTCTTCCTCCACTTACAATGCGAGAAAATTTAAATTTTTCAATTTCAACTTCGTCTTCCTCCGTTTCCGGAAAACTCTCGCCTTCCTTTTGTCTCCTGGCGTCTCACGTCACAACCAGAATCCTGTTTCTTCTTCTTCTTCTTACTCCTCGCACTTCCATCTTCCATCTCTTATCTCGAGTGACTCACTCACCGCCTTAATCAACAATTTCCTTCTCGTTTCTCTAATTACATTACTCCACACGCATTATCCTCCGTGATGGGAACCTCCTCCTCCCCTCCACCGGAAACGGGATCATCTGCAAGCGTGACATCCATTAAACCGGATGCAGGGAAAGGCTTCGTGTTTGATTTCCCGCTTTGTCAGCAAAAAGTTTCCCCGAACGTAGGCATTTTGACACACAACCCCCTCCACCGACCCTTTTAGAAACTCTACAGCACAAAGACGGTTCCCGGAAGTCTTTGAACCTGCTAACCAATCACGTCCTTGTTAATGAAACTATAAACACGTCATGAATAACCCCGAAAAGGTTTTCACCGGCTGATCGGAAAAGCGAGAGGGAAGGAGGAGAGAGAGGGACGTACAACGACCATGCTGGAGGAGGAGGAGGAGGATATTAAATGGCGCTCATATCGCTAATTAGGAAAATAAATAAAGTTGGCTGTTGATTGTTTTCACGGGCGAAAGCTTTCGAGGTCCAAACGAGCTTTCTTCCTCCTCTCCCTCGTGTCCTCCCAAACATCCTCATCCTAGTCGCTACAGCGCTACAGCTTCCCTCACTCTCTCTTTTTTCCTGCATGACCTTGAGCTCTATTTATTTGTTTTGGTAAATTAAACCCTTGTTCCTTGTTTACTGAGCCCATGGTCGGCCTCGTTTGCCATCGACATCTGTTATTTCCAAAACCCGCTTTCCTCCAGGGAATTGGAGACCGTGGACTCGGTTTCGAGAAAGCGGTGAACACGCTTCAAAGAGATTTATAGTCATGGTTGAGATGTAACCCAGCTTCCCCTGATAACGGGTCACGTTCACAAAACCCCTACATTTTGGTGAAATAGGTTTGACAGTTCAAAAAGGTTCAAGTAGAAGACACACGAAGGCTCAAACTGTGTGACGAGTACAACAAAACCCAACAGCACCACGTGACTCCAGTTTCCAAAGATTTGGAGTTAGAAAGCTCTTAAACAGCTAACCAGACATTATGGTGAGACCCAAAAGGCCCAATTCCAGACCCAACAACCAATCACGCTTTCCAGTTTTAGGTGGGAAAGTTTTCCAGGTTCATAGACATCGCCAAACCCACCACCTCCCTCTCCCCCTTCCAAAACAACAGGAGAAAGGAAAAACTTCTTAAAAACTTTAAAAACTACATTTCGTGATTTCATTCCTACAGGAGGTGAAGAAGGGGGATGGGGGTGAGAGGGTGAAAAACTTTGGTCTCGCTGAGTTAATTCCAAATCTCTTCCGAAAACTTTTCTTTTTTTCTTTTATTCGCTGTTGTTTGCCTCCATTTTGTTTTCGTATTGATCTGCCCAGGCCGAAGAAATATAAAAACTACCCCCGTTTCCCTACCCTCCTCTCATCCCTTCACCCCGCACCTCCTCTTCCTCATTCTTCTTCTCCAAAATTGAAAATGACTGCCGACAGAGAAAATCATTCTCCCGACCATGACAAATTGGATGTCACGTAAAGAGCTATTGATAAAATCCAGGCGTGACCTCGTCCATCCCCCGCCACCACCACCCCAACCCCTCCTCTTCCTTCACCAACTTCAACCCTTCCACCATCCTTTATCCTTCCATCTCTTCGCAAAAACGACTTTTCCAGGATCTGACGTACCTCAACTATAAAAACCTTTCTTCTGCCATTCACTCCCAACAGCTTTCCTCCCTCTTCTCCTTGGGGTGGTGGGTGAAGGGGTGAATATTATCGAAAATCAATTTTTCAAATTCAGGTTGTCAGTCTGACGTTTTTCTTTCCTCCAAAAATCCTCTTTATGAGGAGAAGTTGGAAACGAACAGGAAACGACCGACCGGAAGTCTTATTTATAAAGAGAAGAGAAAAAAATTCGCTGTATGCTCGCGGGGGCGGCAGGAAGGAAAAGATTTTTCCGGTTTTGTGCCCCCTCCCTATCTCCCTACCAACCCTCCAGGCTCTTGAATTCAGCTTATTAAAAAGTCAAGGATTTTGTAAAAGCACAAGGCTTTAATCCGGGAAAAAACCAAAATGCGGTTTATTTTCCAACAGAAAAAAAATTTTTTCGGGACTACAGCAGTGAATTTCCTAAAATTTTTAAAATATGATTTTTTTGTTCTCCATCTCTCTCTTCTCTCTCTCTCTTTTCCTCTCGAAACCTGGGTGTGGCCTTTCATTCCTTCCATTCCACTTCCTCCTCCCCCCATTCCTCCTCTTCTTCTCCCTCTGTCGGAAAATCAATTTCGTTTTTTCTATGATTTTCCTTTCTTCTGAATCAAAATTTTGACATTTCCATTGATGGAGAATGTGGGTTGAGAGAGAGAAAAGGAGTCGAATCGGAGGAAAATTCAGAAGTGAGGGTTACCGGAAGTGAGGGAGGAGCGGGAATTTTCCAAAATTCAAATTTCCTAGTGACGTCAGCACCACAAACGACTCTTTCCGGTCTCTCTCTCTCTCTGGAACCGTTCAAACTGTGTTCACCCGGTGCCATTGCTACGTTACAACCGAGCCACCTGCGTTATCGACCCTTCCGCCGCCCCAAAAGTCAAAGTTTCCAACGACAGCACACAACCCGGAAAACCTCCCGCCATCCCCTCTACCCAGAATGTCATCCACCGACTCCTGATCCTCCTTCGGATTTTTGGTTTTTCCCTCAACCTTTTGCGCCTTTCTCTGTTGTTGCTGCTGTTCGGTTTGTGTCCTTCACCCCCTCACCGTCCAGCTAACCCAACCCTCACTGTCTCGGAAAGGGCCGACATTTCGTGATGTATTTTTCGGGATCGATAACGTCACAAAAATTTTGTTTCCGACATAAATCATGTAGGGTATAAAGTTCGTCGCCATTTTGTCAAGGCAAACACGAAGTGTTTTATAATTTTTTTTGCTTTCTGTTATCAAAAATGTATCAAAACCATAATCAATAACCCTAATTTATTAACTCGTCCTTCATCTTATGACTCGACAGAAGAGAAATTCGAAATTTGAACCAAAATAAAAAAATTCTTAAAAACCAAAACAAAGACTCCTTCAATCGTGCGAATCAAATAAACCAAACAGTCTTCTTATATTCTAAAAACGAATCAAACTTAATATAAGAAGTTGGATATTAATGTTCTTGCGGTAAAATATCCCGTCTTCTTAGAGTATCACTTTGGTATAGGTTCTTAATCCTAATGAATCTGGTACATGGAGAAGATGTCTAACTGTCTGTCTGTCAACAACAGAGCCTCATTTGACTTCTTCGTTTCCCGGTTCCATTTCATAAGTAATGCACAGATTTAATCGATAATTCAATTCAACAACAGCTGGTAGGACTTCGTTTCAAACAATTCTCCCTTCATTTCATAAGTAATGCACATTTCGTTAAGGTTATCCATAAGAAGCAAACTTTTAATTACACTCAAACCAGTATCATAAAAGGTGACCACTTTCTAAAAGACTTCTTTCATAAATATTGCACACTGTGGAGCACAACTCGTTTTAAAGGTTACATCCCCGCTTCTGAATTCATTTCAGTGCTCACCGTTTCAAAAATGATGCACACTTTTACGATAAATCCACTTTACGAATTTCAAGTAAAGTTGTTCGCTTTTGAAAGGAGTCGTTTCAAAAATAATGCACACTAGGCTTACACAGTGTTAACAAGAACCCGTTTCAAAAGTAATGCACACTCCCACGATCAACTCATTTCATGATAACTCAAGGTTATCCTTTAATATATACCGACTGACTTCTCCGAGTCTGGCTTCTACTGATTTCATAAATATTGCACACTTTGGCCGCCGATTCATTTCAAAAGTAATGCACACTTCCACAATCAGCTCATCAAATTTGTTGTGTCCTCGAAGGAAGACTTCTTTCCATAAAATGATGGAAACTTTGAGATGGAATTCACTCAGCGCAACTCTCCAATTTTAACGGGCCGGTGGGCTTATTTCATAAATAATGCACACAAGAGAGGTACGATAAACTCATCTGACTAACTCATCGAATTTTTACTAATCTCACCAACAGTCCACATCCCTGCGTATCGTCATATTTTTAAAGCAAAATCCACCAAGAAAATTCTTCCTCCTAAAATGATCCTTTAGACTCATGAGATTCCAAGGATAGCGACACGTCTTCTTACAGAAAAAGTGGGTCGACAGGGAAACGACAGCAAGACACCCAACTCAGAACTCATTCAAATTCAATCTGACGCAAAAGTTCTTCCACAAGACGAATTCCCTAATTATATTAAATTAATTAACCCAAAAAAGGAGTCGAAGGGGGGACGGAGTTGCTGCTGCTGCTGCTGGTGGTATCTGACTATAATTAAATAGATAAAAGAGAGCAACTCCGGAAAATTCTCTGCCACATAATTAATAACAATTCGGGGAGGAAATGAGAGGAAAAGCGGTGCCAAGAATAATTGCACATGTGGAAGGGAGGAGTGGTGGTGGTGAATAAGGCGAACGTCATTTCACCTCCGTCCGCCATCTTTGAATTTCATCTTTCACTTCTAAATGAATAATTCATTTATCGAGAGAGGAGAAAAAAATTGGGAGAGACGGCGGGGGGATGAAAGAAAGAAAAGTCAGAAAGGAAGCGGGGAGAGCGACGGAGGTTTCTTCCGGAAAAATCAATAAGGAAACTCCCGTTCGGAACTGTTCGCTGGTTCGGAAAATCCTTTCAGCGATGACGAGATTGAATTCCATAGAAGAAGAAAAAAAAAGGAAATTCGACACACAGTCACGTGGTCTCCTCCATCTTAGTTTAGTAGGAGAGGAGGAACACCACCCCCAACCCCCAAAAACAGAAAAACACCTGAAAAACGGCGGTGAGGGGAGGGTGAGGGGTGGTGGTTACGAAAGACAGAAGACGTGAACACTTGTTGGCGGAGAAACAAAAGATGCGATATGACGTCACAGAGGGAAGATGAGAGCAGATGTTGCAGCAACAACAACACGAAAACAATGGCGGATCTCGGGAAAATTTTCCTTCCACCCCCTTCCCTCAACTTTTTTGGGGATGATGCGGGGGGGTTGAAGGTTTGTTTTCCCGCAGAAGAAAAGACGAAAAAAATGGCAACAAGTTGGACAGTTGGAAAGTCCGTTCAAATCATTCGGTCCAATCTCACGCCCATCAAGAGATAAAGGATGAAGGGTGGAAGGGGGTGGTTGAAATTTTCAAAATTTCCATTTCCGGTTGTCATGGAACAAATTCCGCTTTGAGGAAAGACAGAAAAATTTTCCTTTTTTTCCTGTGTGTGTGTGGAAAACAACAGGAAAATTGTTTCTTCTGCGTTCCTTCCCATCTTCTCCCGAGAGGGGATGAAGCATGCTGGGGGATGCTGCGGGGAAGGGGGGGTAATTTATTGCTTGCAATTTTCTCGTTCCTGATTAGGTTTTCTCTCATTCGTCCGCTTTTTCTTATTTTCCCTACTTTCACCGTCTTTCTACTCTTTCTTTTGACATCTTACTACAAATATCTTTCCTACAAAACAACCCCCTTCCGCCTCCTTCCTACCTCCCCTCCACCCCTCCCGTTCGCCCGGTGTTCTTTGTATTCAATTTTGATTTCCTAGACAACCTACTTTCCTTGCCTTCTTCCAGTTTGGATCTTTCTTTTGCTTTGCAGTCATTAAGTGTCAAGTTGGCAACAGTGTGAGAGACTCACATTTATAGTATATATATATAAAGATGAACTTACCGATATTTTTCACCAGTCGTTCCAATCCTACCACGTTCGGTCAACTGACCGCTCTTGTTGCTGATCTTGATGTGCTTATTGGTAGAAACTCTGTCGAAAGCTCACTTCTGAAATGATGAAACACGTCACGATTTACTTATTTTGATCATTGTCATCGACACGTGCACTCTGACGTCATGTTCTGGACATGATTCAAAACCGTCAGACTTCAGTTTAGTCCTGGAACCAAGAGCAGAAAGCTGCAACCTATTCTTGTGTCATATAGTTTAGAAACTACTACGGCACTGCTAGTGGTTACGTCAAAGTTTTGGACAATTTCATCAAATAACTCATTTCATAAATAATGCACACTCTCCTTAAAGGACTTGATTTAAAAATACTGCACACCTTCTGGGTACAGTTCCTTTTAAAAATTCTAATGCCATGAATGTCCATCATAACCCCTTTCACGAAGAACTCATTTCAAAAGTAATGCACAACAGCCATTTTCCAATGATTCATGCGCGCTTTGAACAAAAATTCGCATTTCAAAAGTGCTGCACAATTTCATATGGTTATATAATTACTGGATATTCGTTTAATCAATGACTCTTTTCATAAATAATGCGCAGCTGTCCTTTTAGTTTTAACAAATGATATCGAAGTCCTGTTGGTTCCATAAATAATGCACACTTCTTGCGTTTTAAAATCGAAAATATTTTTTCAGTTTCGAATAATTTTAACAAGAACACATTTCATAAATACTGCACACTATCAAGAGTAAATATTTTTAAAAACCTGCAAATTGTAAAGTGAAATTTATTTCATAAATATTGCACACTTTTATCTGGATTTCTTACCACAATTTAATGCAAATTTGGAAGACGAACGACAGAAGGAAAGTAGTCCCAGAAATCATATCAGAGGAGACTCTGTTGTAGTTAAGACCAGGAAAAGTCAAAACACTACAGCGATTCTCCAAATTAACGTTACCAGTGGTGACTTCGTGCATCGTACATAGTTTGGGGGGTGGCAGGGGCGGTTGTGGGGGTTGGAAGGTGTTTAAATCGTTTTGCGAGTAAAGTAACAAACCCACACACATACACCCCCTCTCCCCCAGACCGCCTCCCTACCTCACCTCAAAATTAGCCCAAATTCCCGTTTGGCTTTGGGTGTGTGTGTGAGTGTGGGAATCCGTTTCGTGTCACGACATTCCAAATTGGAACTTCCTGAAAACCTTGGAAAGGTCCCGCCACTGGTTCCTCCTCGCATTTCCTTACATCCTCCTCCTCCTCCTCCTCTTCCTCTCTTCTTCTCTTCCTCCTTTCCTTTCAAGTTTTCTGAAATTCCTTCGTGTGAACACTTTCGGAATCCATTAGAATTTTCCATCCCCTCCTTCTCGCTCTTTGCTTCCTCCTAACTAACCTCTTCATCTCCTTCATTCCTTTTTGGTTGTAGTGTCTTTGTGGTTCTAATTATTAACACAACCAAATTTGAAGAAACTACCCTAAGATACTTGGCACCGATTTGGGTTCCAAAAAAGATGAAGCCCAATGTTCAGTTAGAACTGAATAGAATTTTAGAAACACAATTGTAGTGTTTAGGTCAAGCCCAGCGCAATAGTAGAAGTTGACTACAACGCAGAGCCAATAACTACACTTTGCACTAGATGGAGATAAGAGAGAGCACCATTAGATACTGATTTACTGAATTATCTATTAACTCCAAAACCTTTAATGAATATACTACAACGTTACTGACTACAAATGATGGTATTAGTGCTCACACACACCATCCTCAAAACGAGAATTTGTAATAACTTTTGGCGGGAAAGTGCCTCCAATTTGAATAACAAAATTGACCTCAATCGGGTTGTAAAAATTTTTTGAAGCACCAATATAATGGCTAGGTAAGAGGGCACAAGAACTACTACGGGTAAGCAGCAACTACACCCTTTATGATTCGTTTAAATATTCGGTTGTAGTGTAGTTGGTAACTGTGTTTAATATCTCTCAAGTGTCCCAGAATTGGTGTGCTACAGTTACTAACCACACTACACCGGAACATTCAAACTAAGCATTACAACCTGCTTGTGTGTTGTATTCGGTGTTTGGTTCCATCTAAACACTACAATCGTGACTCTATGAATGTATATAGCCCAACCCGGCGCCGTTTTCCCGCCAAAAATCATTTCAACTTCATGTTTTGAGGACGGTGGGGACGTGGGTCACTAATGCCGCCATTAATATTCTGCTTCCTTCGAAGAGGAGGTGGCGGGGGGTAGGGGGAGGATTTCAACCGGACGCTGAAAATGATTTTATGATGAATTCCAAAATCCGTTGATTGATGAACCTTCCACCGGTCATTTAATTCAGCGACCGACAATTTAAACAACAGAATAAATAAAAAAGTCAAAAAAAATTTCAACCCCCCGCCCCCACTCTCCCTCCCACTCTTTCCAACATGGCTGACTTTTCCTTGATGTGTGAACACGCGAAACTTTTTTTTTGGTTTTGTTTACGGTGTCGACTTGGGCCCGATTTCCCCAAAAACCAGTTTCCCCATATTATTTACTAATCGGCCTCGTTTCTGTTCGTTTTGTGTTCGACCTTTTCACCCCGTTCACCTACCCCCCCCTGTCCCGCCATCCTTACTAGAGTCATTGAATTGTTATTATTGTTGAGGAAGACATGAAAAGACGTCGATGACAAAATAAAAAAAATCGGGTCGGCCATTGTTGCCTGAAATTTATTGTTCGACGCGAATTTATTATTTATTTTTATCAGGTGGATTGAATTCTATTTTCTTCCTTTCCATCCCCCTGTTTAGGGGTTGGTTTGGGGGCGAGTATATTAAACTACCCCCTCCCTCCCTCTGACCCAATTTCCTCGTCATCGATGTAAATCTTTTATGACCGCTTGTCTTCAAAGATATCGAAACGACCTTGATATTTGTGGTTTTGACGTTTCCTCTTGTTCGGTTTTTCCAAAGACTAACCACAAACCTTCTCTCCTTTCCTCCATCTTGCTACCCTTTACACCTACTACATTCTATATTCCTCCTACTCCTCTTCCCCGAGCTTTCGAAAATAATCAAAAATCGATCCAAACTCAATGCTATTTCAATTCACTATACTCTTCCCTGGGATCCTTTCGTGCTGTCGTTAACAATCCGGTAACCAAATGAAAAGCTTTTTTCCCTCATGTCTGCTCCTACCCTCCTCTTTCTCAGGGTCCCTCGGGTGAAAGTTGTTGGATTTCACTTTCGTCCAAAACATCTTCACCTCCACCTCCCCTGGTCGCCATCGTTTGTTTGTTTCCAAGGGATTACAGCCCAAAATTTCTTTTTTCCTTCCCCTTCAACCCCTTATCAAGAAAGAGGAAAAGGTTAAATAAAAAGGAGGAAGGAAATCCTAAAATCCTTATTACGATCCTGTACAAATAAAAATCGTGGAAAGGACGACAAACAACCCGAGTTGCTAAGCAATTAAACGGGCGATTTATTTCCCCACACACTTTCTTAAAATAGGTTTTTCCTCGGCTTTGCTCCTCTCGCCACCACCCTGCTTACAACCCTTCCCCATCCCCACACTTACCCCCCCTAACCTTCAACCTCACCTCAACCTTTTACGGGACGGGAAATTTTATAAACCTTTTCCTCTTGGCTTCCGTTAAGGGATGTGAATCGACAGACTAACAAGATTTGTTAAACAACTGACGAACAGCACATGGATCAGAGGTGTTAGGGGTGCTGGCTTATGTTTGATCTAATTAGGAATAATTATAATTAGTATGACGTCATAGATGAGTCATCGATTCTGGGTAGGGTTGGAATGGAAAGTCTGCCCTCCGCCGAAAAGGATGAAAAGGATTTTGGCTGGAAGTCTCCCTCTCTGTGCCTGTGCTTCTTGTTTTCAACTCGATGGTCTCTGTGTTCCTCCTTTGTTTCTTTCTCTTTCTTTGTATTCGTTTGTCTCTGTCCATTTTCTTTCTTTCTGTCTTGTTTGTCTGCTTTTTCCCTTTGCCTCTGTGATTCTGTCGTAGTGTGACTTTCTTGTTTGTTTGCTTGTTGCTCTCCATCTGCGCCTCTGCCATCCTCTCTTTCTCCTGTTGCCTCTCACCATCTCCCAGTCTGTCTCTCTTATCTGTTTGCCTCTCTGAGTGTGAGTCCGCCTGTTTCTGTATATTTCCTCTTCCCTTTCTCGTTCTTGTTTTTCTGTTCTTCTGTCACTCTCATTTTGGGTCTGTCTTTTCCCATGTCTCCTCGTCTTTTCTTTCTTCGTTTACCACTTTCCTTCCCTCTTTTCGCCTCTACCATTTCCTCTTTCTCTATGTCAGTCTGTCCCTCTCTCTGTTTCTTAGTCTGTCTATCTGATCCTCTCTTCCCTTTTGCATCTTTTTCTCCTTCTCTTTGTGACTCTGTCCGTTTCTCACCATATATATCGACTTACAAACACCACCAACTCATTTGCTTCTCATTAGCATAACCAGCCTAAACCTGATTACTTGGATCAGCACTAATTAAGATGTCCTCTGCCTTTTTGGAAAATTGGAAACTTCACCCAGAAGGAAGAGAAAACAGTTTCAGGTATACTTCCTAGAAAATCCAACCAAATCCTTAAATTTTGGGAGGAAAACTAATTTAAATCACGTGATTTGAAGGAAGAGCACAAATAAATTACAGAGGTTATCTCTCCTGCCTCCTCCCTCCTCCTCCAACTTTGGCAAAAGAGCTTTGAATCCCCAGAAGTTAAGTGGGATCACAAAAGCTTTCCGTTTCCTTCCCCCCTCCCATCTCTCTGTCTTTTTGGCAGACGGGGAAACAGAATTTGAATGTTACTAAGACGACAAAACCGGAAGCGGAAGTGTAAACTGTTATAGAAAACTCTCACACTAAAAGGAAGAGTCTTGAAAGAATTCAGAGAGAAGCCAACGGATGAGAACAAAAAAGCGGGACATCGACAAAAGATTAACAGAACGTATCTGGAGTAATCCTCCCCGAACGGCTGAAAGGAAATAGAAATCGTTAAAACGTTTCCATAAAACCTAACAACACAATTCTCTCTGCCTCTCTCTCTTTCTGGGCCCACTTTCCAAATGTTTCCTACCCATAGAAATAGTACGTGTCAAGCCTTCTGCCCCCCCCGCCCTCGTTCGGAAAAACGTCAGCTTGCATCCCCGTCTGAATTGCTCTAATGAAACCCGGACTAATTCCCTCCCGAACGGCCACCAAAAATATTTGATTGAAAATTTTGATTCCGTGCCAAACTTGTCCACCATTTTAAAGCCTCCCAGATGGCCGTTTAGAACAAGATACTGAGAGGAAAATGCTGAATCCTTGCCAGGAAAATTTCTCTCCTCCCTCCCTCCCTTCTTTCCTTCCTCTGCCCCTGAACGGTTTGTCTGTTAATTCGACTGGCAAGAGAGAGGAGAGTAGGGGTTGTTCCGTCTCGAACTTGCGGGAAAAAATTTTTCTACATTTTTGGAAGTGTTTTAAGAAGAACAGGGAAGGGGGTGAGGGGGGAGGGTTCAATTGACAGGATTTCTATCTCTCAGGAACAACAGGTCGCTGAGATTTACAAGTTTCGGGAAAAGTTTTTTTTTAATCATTGCTGACGTGCTTCCGGTAGCTATTCAAGCTTATGAAGAATACCAAAGCCCGCATACTTGACGGAACTTTTACATCTCCTACCATCTACTCATCTTCTTCCTTCTTTCTGTCTTTTTTTGTTTGTTTTCCTTTTCTCTCTCTCTCTCTTTTCTACTCTCTCTCTCTCTCTTCCTTTTTTTATTTTTCCAACTTTTTCGTTTTTCGTTTTCTTTTCCCTTACCCCCTTTTGTTGTTTATGTTTCTTATTGTTTTTTATCTCTCAATCGCTCCTCTCTTTCTTCTCTCATTCTCTTCCTGTCTGGGTGTGTGTATCTGTCTATGCTTCTATCCTTCCCTTCTATCCTGTGTCTCTCTTCTTTGCTTATTTTCTGCCATTCTCTATCTCTCTCTTTTCGTGCCTTTGTCTATCTGGCTTTCTGTAAGTGTCTGTCTGTTGGTTTCTTTCTCTCTTTGTCTTGGTAGCCTTTTCTCTCTCTCTTGAGTTCCTGTTTATTTCGTTGAGTGCCACTCTCACTTTCCCTCTTAACACGTGTCTCTGGCTTTGTTTCTCGTCCTCATTCTCTCTCCCCTCTTCTTTCTTCTTTTCTGTTTATCTTCTGTCTGTCTATCAATCTCTCTCTCTCTTTGTTTCTGGCCCAGTCTTCTCTCTTCTCTCTGTGTATTTTTCTGTTTGTCTGTCTCTTCTTATATATATTGAGTCAAACAAATCAATGACTGCTGGTTTTGACGAACTTAAACCTTAACACCAAGACCAACACATTTCTCTTCTTCTTAGTGTTTCTACCTGACACACACCACTTCCCTACCTCAGAAGACCATTTTCTACTCTGAATTTTCTTCTTCCAAAATCTCTCTTATCCTCTTCAATAAGAATTCACGGTTACCACCTCCGAGAGATAAACGATTCGCTTGGGAGAGAAAAGTCGCAAAGTGATTTTTGAGAAATGGAAATTTCCCTCCAAAACTTTTCTTCTCTCCTTGTGCTCCTCCTCCTTCCTCCTCCTCCTGCTCTTCTCTACATTCACACTCATTCCTAAATGAATTCCACGCGTTTCTAGTGATTAATAAATTAATGCGAACGGTTTTGCGAACAAGTTTCAACAAGTTTTCCGCTTTCTGTTGCCTCCATTTTTCCTTTCTCCTTCTCTGCTTAATTCAGCCTCACCCTCTCACCACCAACTTCCAACCAGCAGAACAAATGAAAGATCGGAGAGATAATCCGCCTTTCGAGTTTGATATCATCTTGTTGCCATTTTCTTCTCGGAAGTAGTTTGTTTGGAGTGCAACCCAAATAGATTGAAGATGTGCTTGAATGAGACACAACTCGGAAGGACCAGGACGATGAAGATGTCAGAAGACCCAGAGAATCTTCCTCAAAGACAAAACCTGAGATCTAAGGCTACACAAACCAGACAGTGTCACTTCCGGCCTACGACCACACCTTCCTCTATTTCCTCCTACATGAGCGTTACACGCCTCACCCAAGCGCCCACGTGAACGTTTACATCAAATTACAAAATCACAAGTAAACCGGAAACAGGATTTCAATCCATCTAGAACTCATTCTATCTTTCTAAAAACTCCAGGAAAAAACCGTGAAAATGAGCCTGAAATCATTTCCCGAAACTCCGACTCCTCATTGGCCGACATTATGACTTCATTTCCGGTTTTCCACTCATTCCATCTAATGCCAAAAACGCACGCTCTCACGCACTTCCGCCTCTGTCAAATTATTTTCTAAAATCAACTTCTAATTCTTTTCGTTTCTCTTTAACTTTCTCTTCCTCCCCTCCCAAAACGAACGGTTTTACTAGAACGTGATTCCCGTTCGCTATGACGTCTTTTCAAAACGAAACAAAAGGAAAGAAAAATTTTTGTAGAATCAGAAAAAAGGATTTTTTGGGGGAAAAAGCGCGAGAGAGCCACCAAACACCACGGCAGCAATCTTGCCCCCCAGGTTTTTCCAAAAAGGGAGAAAAGATTCAGACGACAAACTGCGCATGCGTACCAAATCCTTTTCCTCTCCCGACTCCCGCGATCAATAAAATCATTCGCACGTTCGCTTCCTTGCAAAACTTACCTTATATTCCCGAAGCCTGGGATAGACTCTTCCTCCTCTTCCTCTTCTCTCTCCTCCTCCTCCTCCTTTCAAAGCCAATTTCGTTCTTCTCTCTCCTATTCTTCTTCTTCTTCTTTTAACGTCGGCCATTTTAATTAATTATTAATCGATTAATTTAATTATTCAAGATTGATTCGAAGCCATCAGACGTAATTAATCCCGATTGTTGAGTTCTGCCGTTCGCCGAACGGAAATATTTCCTTCCCATCATCCTGGAACACACAAAAGACAAAGATGATTTGGTGATTCGAGCAAAATCTTGTCTTCGGGAAAGGGGAACGTAGAGCTAGAACAAGTGTTAAGAAGCGTTCGGTCGACTTTTCCTCTAAATTATTAAACCGGGGAAAACCGTTCGACCACCCCCTCCCCTCTGCTGAAATTAATAAAGAAAAAAAAAGTTTTATTAATAAACCATTTTTCCGACAGCAGGATTTACTGTCGTTTCCCTCCCTCCACCACAACCTTTCCTTGGAAAACTTTGCCGTCGTGTGGAGGCGTTCTGTGCGAGAGAGAGGGAGGGGAAACGGGAGAGAGACACCGGAACGGAAGCACGAAAATTTCAGTTGAAAAGCTTTCTTTTAGTTAAGAAACTTCGTTAAAATTTAAAAACGTCGATTATGGGTTTCCATCAGCTTGAAGACCTTTCTACCTCCCTCCTCCTCCACCTCCTCTTCCTCCTTTCCCTCTCTTCAACCATAATTTCATATTCTTTCTTGCTTTCTTTCTTTCTTCCTCACTGTGCCCCCGCTTAACCCTACTCAACTACCTTCATGTTGGTATGAATTTTTCACGCTTTTGAATTTTTTATTTTTCCTTCTTTTTTCCTTTTCTCTCGACCCCCACCACCTCCTTCCCAGCATTCGCCTACGCCTCGCTATCCAGACTGCGTGTCGAATCACGGTTTAGTCCTTGATTTGGAGGAGAAACGGAAATGCAAGACAAAATCAAACAGATAACAAGACAGAAATGATTCTAGTCGGTAGGGGGGTAGATACCGAAGAAAAATGGAGGACAATAGAAGGAAGAGAGTGTTATGGTAAGAAGGTAGATGAAGAGAGAGAAAGAACAAAGATAGGACAAGTAGTGGCAAGGTACAGCACTCAACTCTGATCCTGATGTCTTTGAGACATCCTGGTTGCTTCTGGTGGTTGAGTAGTAGTTCTAAAATCTGATCAAGTGTGTTAGAGTTAGGTCTTTAAGCTAATCCAGTGCGTGAAGACTAGATAAAGATGAACCTCTAGGGTGTCTAATACATTCTTCAGAGAGGAAGGAAAAGAGAAAAAGCGAGGAGAAAACAAAAATACAACAAGAGGATCCAAGATAGATAGATAGAGAGAAAGAGATAAACAGAGAGAGATGCAGATATGGAGAGAGAGGAAAGGAAAGGAAATAAACCTCAAAGGACAAGGCCAATAAGAAGGCAAAAAAATGAAAAACACAGAAGACAGAAGCTTCGTACCAACAGTGAAGAAAATCTCTGTTGGAAGGGTATCACGAAAGACGAAATGAAAGCAAAAACCAAAGGTAAACTTGGTAAATATCGAAAGGAAGGAAGAACATAACAGAGTAAGCGCTACAGAAACCCAACAACAAACAAGTAAAGACAGACAAAGGAGGTGTTGCGATAAGTTTAATTAAGGCGAAGACAAAGAATCCGGGAAAAAGGTTATTGAATACAAAATTAAAATTCAGAGAGGATAAAGCTAAAGCCAAAGCCAAAGCCCCTAAAGAACAGCAAAAGGGGCTCAAAGCAAAGGAGAGGGAGAGGCGTTCAAGAACGTTCGAGACTGGGTAAGAACAAACACACCCAACGGGATATCGGTTTCCAAGTATGCCAACGACCCGAACAAAGGCTAGAACAAGAGCAAACCTTAATTCTCCTCCTCCTCTCTCTCTCTTTCCATTCGGAGAAAGAAAAGAGGAAAAGGAAAATGAAAAGCCGGGTTCAAGGAGAGGATTTTCCGAGGAAATGAATCTTTCCCTTAGATCAGCCCGTTGTTCCCTGCAATTTATCACGGAGGAAGAAAAACTCCGAGCTGGTTCTGAATAATAACCGGAAAACCCTGGAAGGAAGGAAGAAAGAGTGAGAGAGAGAGAGAGAAGAAAAGAAGGAGGAGGAATGAGGAAAAGCAACGTCCACCATTTGCAAAGAGAAGCAGTTTCCGTTTCTATTTCCTCGAGTCCCTAAAACAAAAACTGGAGGAAAATAAAAATTGTTTTCCCGAAGGAGAAAAAAAGAAAAGATCCTCAGGAAGGAGGAGGAGGGTAGACCGGAGTACAATGCCGCATCTTCTTTGGGGAAATCGAGAGAGGAAAACCAGAGATCTGTGAAAAAGGTTCTGGGAGATGGAAAGAAACGAGAGGAAGGGAGGAGGGGGATAGAGAAGGAAGGAAGGAGGATTAAAGAAAAATGGAAAGATGGAGGAGAAGAAGAAGAAGACGAAGACGACGAGGAAGAGAAATCGGGCAAAGTTGCAAAGGTTTTATTCGACCATTAACTCTCTCCATTTGTGCAGTCGTGGAGGAGGGTGAAGTGAGGGAGGGGGTGAGAAAGCCGGGGAAGGGAAGTCGGTTTGGGTTTTTATTGGATTCGATTTTGTAAAATCCTGTGGCTTTGGCCTCGAATTCCCTGTCGGGGCTTTTGGAGACTCCTTTTCTATCTGCCGATGGGTCTGATGGTCTGATGTATACTCAGAAAGAATCCATCTTCTCTTTAAAAGAGTTTTGTCTGCCTTTCACTTCCGGTTCTGTTATGTTAGTTGTTTCCTTCCTCTTCTGACTGGTTAGGATGGGTGCCCCCAGAATTAAAGCTCGTTTGCCTACAGTTGAGCTTCATCTTTAAAAGAGCTCTGAGGACCATCATCCAGGGTTTCTTCAGCAGTCAGTTTTTGGTTTGTCTACCGCTTCCTTGCTTTTGGAGGTCGTGTTTCAAAATATCTTCATCCACCCAATCATCTCACAAACATTATTCGTGACTTCGTGAGCTATTTCCGGTTTATCGACTTCTATTTCCTTCTCTTCAAACATAAAGTTTCTAGAAATACAATTCCAGAAGTTATCTCTTCTCAAGTCTCTGTTATTTGTTTGTCTTACACTAAGACTTTTCTTTACCCGATAATCGAATCGGAGTTCAAATCCTCTTCGAGTTCGACATCGATTTCGATTCTCAACCCAAACTTTCGCAATTTCCCGTCTCATCCTTCTGTGGGAAATTCTCCAAAAAGGAAAACAAAAACAACGAGAAGAAGAAAAAACACAACAACATGAGAAAAACAAAACCTCCTGACTTCTTCTCCAAGGCCACCCCACGGCCCACCACCCTTAGCCCTCAGCACCACCACCCCTCCGTTCCTCTGATCCGAATGTAAAGCTTTGATCGCAAGAAGTTTTCCCGAGCTTTTCGTTGTAATTTTGATTAAGAAAATTAAAATGCAAATTAATTTTATTAAAATTTTCCTCGCGGCGACAGAAACCTGTGAAATTACATTAAAACTCTTTTTTTTCTTCCTCCTTTCAATCCCCCTGCCTCCTGCCTCCTTTCTCCTCCTCCTGACTCTCGTTCTGATTATTTTTGGGCCGCGATGGTTTTCCGTCCCACGGCTGATTTACAAAATTTATGGTTTCCTCTCTCGTTCTCGAGCTCGTTTGACGAGGAAATAAAGGAAAAAGAATTTTCATTTTCAACTTGAAACCACAGTTTGTTCCAGTTTCCTTGTTTGTAAGAAGGTGGAGTGGATGAGAGAAGGAAAATGGAGGTATATGTGAAAGGTGGGAGGGAGAAAAAGAAGAAGACGGAGAGACAAGGACAATAGGAAAAAATAGAGGACGATAGATAAAGAATAAAAACAAGAGAAAAACAAACACATTAGCCAGAAAAAGGAAGGAACAAAAGGAAAGAAAAAGAAGAACCTAAAGAAGAAAGAAAAAAAGCATCAAAAAGAAACAAAAGAGAAAAATAAAAGAGAAAAATGGAGAAAAGGAAGAATAAAACAGAAGATAAAAAAACCAAAAACATAGAAACAGAAGAAAACAAAACTAAAATAAACTACCCACAGGAGGAAAAACAAAGGAAAAATAAAAATAAAGAGAAATATAAAGAGAACACTAAGAAAAAGAGAAAAAGAATGAAACCTGAAAAAGAGCAGAACGAGGATCAACAACGTCACAAAATAAAAGGAAAACTCAAAGAAAAGTCAAACACAACTGACAGGAAAAACAAAAGAAAAATGAAGGAAGGAAGAAAAAGTGAAAGAGAAAGAGATAAGAGCAAAAATTAGCCAAACAGAGAGAGAGTCAAATGAAAAGCAGAAAAGAGGATAAAGTGAAACCTAGAGAATGAAAAGAAAAAGGAGAAAAACAGACAGTCTAAACCTGGAAGAAACAGAAAGAAAGACGAAAAGACAAAGAAAAATAGACACAAAGAGAAAGAGAGATAAAGAGCAACAAAATGATACAGAAAAATAGAGGATGATAGGCACACAGAGGAGAGAAAAAGCGAGAACGAGGGACAAAGAAGTGTCACTGAGAGAAAAGGACGGAGGAAATAGATGGAGAGAGATAGATTCAGAGAGAGAGAAGAGGAGATACGAAACGCTGGAATGCGATTAGTTATCGGTTATCAGAAGGAAATTTATCAAAACGGAAGTTGGGGTGAAGTTGACCCAATTTTCCGGAAACTTTCTTTCGAAAGGAACAACTTCCGGTGTCTTAAGACAGCCATTTTTGTGTTATTCCTTTCCTCTACTGTTTATTCCTAACTGTGATTGCTAACTTTTTTGGTGTCTTTCAGTCTTTTTCTTAGATATCAACCATTTTCCTTTCAAACTTTTCCTGTCGTTTTCCATTTTCCTTCTTTTACTTTCCACCAATAATCCTTCAATCCCTCCCTGTCGGATTCCTACCTTTCCTTTTGATGGGATTTGCTTTCTGAGCAGGAAGAAGCTCTGAAGCTCTCCTTGATGGGACTTATACTCACAATTCTCTCCTTTTAACTTTCGGTCTTCTTTGTTCTTCTTCTTTAGTTGATTGTATTGGAGTATCTATCAAGTCGGAAAAGCTCTCATGTCGTTCTCACCCCCGTCCGAATTCAACGAGCGGAAGTTGTCACAGCCGAAATGGAATCGGAGAATTATGTCAACTCTTAACATCTTAAATCCTCCCCCGCTGATTATCATCAAAATTAAGCCAGTTCGCTCTCGCTCTCTCCCCTGCCATCTTGTCTGTAGTACGCCTTCAGCCACCGCTGCGGCCTCCTCATCTCCTGAATGTCGTTTCATTAAGCCACATCTCTGCCTAAAACTAATTAACATTCTGCCGGATATAACTTTCTCACTGGCTTACGGCGGAAGCCATTTTCATTTTTCACTTCACTCCGCGAAATTTGATGATTTTCAACTTGACGTCAACAAACTTCTTTATTTCCCCTGTCTTCTGCTTCCTCTCCTCCTCTCCTTATACCTCTTCTTTCGCTTCTATTCCCATCTTCCGAGAACTGTTATCATCTTGACGGCCGAAATGTAATTTGTCTTCGTGCGATGGTCGTTTTAGTTTTTCCCCTGTCTTCTCCGCCTTTGTTCCTTCTGTCCTTGTCTCCGGTTCTTCATTGTTTGGTTTTTCTGTCCCCATTTCCTTCTGTTACTGTCCTTTCATGATGCTGGTTTGTTGTTTATTCACAGACTTAACTTCGGTTCGTGTTCTCTCTCCTGTCCGAGTGTATCATTTTTGGTAAAACTTTTCTTTCTGTACAATTTATCTCAAATCTGCTTTTCTGCTTCTTTGGTTCCTACTCCTCTCTCTCCTTTCGCTGCCTACAGGTCTATCTTTAGTTTCCTTATCACTTCTGGTTAGTTTTTGACTACCCCTCTTTGAGTCTTCTTTCTTTATGGAATCTCTTCTCCTTTACTGGCTTTTATTTGTCTCTTTTCCTTTTCTTCTATTCATTCTCCTTTTCATTCCCTTTCTCTCTTTCAGTCTGTTTTAACTTTCTTTCCACTTTTGTTTAGTTTTTGTCTCCTTTTCTTTGTATCCTCTCTTTTTACTTTGTATAATATCATCCACATTTACTGGTGTCTATCTTATCTCTCTTCTCTCTTCCTCACTCTGCCTACTTGTTTGTCTTCATTTTCTTTTTCACTTCTGGTTAGGTTTTGTCTTCTCTTCTTTGAGTCTTCTGTTTTTAACGAATCTCTTCTTCTTTCGGTGATTTTTATTTGCTTCTTCTTTGTCTCTTTCTATTATTCTCATTCTCGCTCTCTCTCTCTTTGTTACTCTTCTTTTATAAGAAGAATCCTTTTCTCTGTTTCTTCTTTCTCTCTTCATTCTTCTACCTGTCTGTCTTCTTTTTCTTTTTCACTTTTGTTTTCTCCCATTTGTGTCTTTTCTCTTTATTCAATTCCTTCCTCTTTTATTGTCTTTTAATTTATCTATTTTTCTTCTGTCCTGCCATTCTTCTCTTTCATTTTCTTGTTGTTTGTATATAGTTTATCCTCATCCTCTGCTCGTTTATTCTACTTTCTCTTTCTTACTCTGTCCGTCTTCACTTTTGTTTAGTTTTTGTTTTAGGTTTGGTTTTTCCCTCTTAATCCCACATCTTTTTCATTTTGAAAGGTTTGCCATTGTTGGTTCTCCTCCTTCTTTTAGTAGATCCCATCTTCTTTCTCCTGAAGTTATTTGTCTTGGTTCTCTGCCTCTTCAATCTCTCTCTTTCTCTATTTACCTTCTTGTTCAGTTTTTCTTCTCCTTTTATCGTCCTTTCTTCTTAGTCAACTTGTTTCCCCTTTTAGTGGTTGTGTCTTTGTCTCTTCTTGATTTCCACTCCATCATTCTCTTGTACACTTTCTCCCACTTCTCTGCTTCTTTTGTCTTTTCTTTGTTCAGGCGTTCTTTGTCTAGCCATCTTCTCATTCCTCTTCCTTTCCCTTTCTGCTTTCTATTGAAAGGGATCCAATTAAAATCGAAATCAAACACCAAAGTGAACAGAACCATTAAGTGGCCGCATTCATCCCCCCAAACGACTCCTCCACAAAAGTCAGGTCCAATTATCTAGTTCGCAGTGAGGAAACCAAGGCAACGAAACAACTTTTCACTACAACAATTATTCACGGAAACACTTTTCAAACTCTCTCTCTCTCTCCTCCGAAATTTCCTTCATCTATTGAAAGAACCTTTTCCAGTTCTCCGGTTGCCATTCTCCATCCCCACTCCCACTCCCAACTCCCATTCTCCAGACGAGTGAAACCCAATCTAATTAATGACGCCTTTTCCTTTTCCCTCATGAAAAAGGATGGAAAATTTTCTCGGAGGTTGACCACCGCCGAAAAATATGGAAGAAGGGTAATGGGAAGCTGGGAGAGAGAGAGAGGAAGTAGGTTGCCATTTTAGCTAATTAAAAAGTTTGAGAAGATGAAGTAGAAGCAAAAGAAGAAGAGAGGAATGAGAGAGACAAAAAAAGGAGGAAACATCTTAGACTTGAGCAAGGCAATTATGTCTTGTTTATCTAGAACACGGTCTAATTAGTGATTTTATCTATTGAAAGATGAACTTTGTGTACTAGAGAAAAGACGACAAGATGGATGGCATTGTGTCTGCGTCTATGGGTTCTGTGTCTCTTGTTTGAGTGATGGGCTGGGGTTCTATGTCATCTTAGCAAAGTATCACTGTCTCTCCCATCTTTCGTTTATTTCCGGAACTCGACTTAAACCAACCTAACCCATTTCTCTGTTGTTTGCATTCCTACAAATCAACGTCTGTAGCCGTCATGAAATTCTAGCACTCCCACTTCCGGTTTCCGATACGTCAAAGTCCGTTTCCTGAGACCTTCTAACCCTCGACCATCCTCAAATCTCAAAACACCCAGAAAGCTGACCACCTAACCCATTTCTCTGTAGTTTGCACTCCTCCAAATTACCATCTTTCGCCATCCTGAAATTCTTGCAGTTTAATCACATCACTTCCGGTTTCAGATCCCTCAACATCAGTTTCCTTAGACTTTTCTTCCTTTTCTCACCCTCTCCCATCTCCAAAACTCTATACACCCAGGAAGCTGACCTACCGCTTTCTCTCTCCCAGACAAACTTTACAACCGAACCCAACCCAACAGCACCACAGAAAAATTCAAAAGAAACAAAAAGAATAGAATGACGATACTAATCATGTTCTGCGATCCAAACCCAAAAATCAGAACAAAGCTCCGACATCATCCCAAACCCAACAGGAATCGGTAAAAGAAAGCCATCAAACATTCCACAACAGCAAATCTCAAACGGAGAAAGCAATTTTTCTGAGAAAAACGTTAATCGGAATTACACACGAAAGGAAAGAAGAAAGAGAGACAGAGCGGGAGAGGGAGAGAAAGAAATATTTCAAAGGAAGTGTTAATTTTCAGTTTTTCTTTTCAAGAGAAAGTTAAGTCAAAAAAAAGAGGAAAAAAGAGAGAGAAGAAATCAGAAAATCGTGCTGCAATCAAAAAGAAAAAGAAAAAGCTTAACTTTTCTTTAAAAAGAAGATTCCTCGGATACAAAAGAGAGAGAGAGAGAGAGAGAAAAGATTGAAAAAAGGTCGAATAAAAAACATGGCGAAAGGACGGCCTAATTCTTTATTGCGTCATCAAAAGGATCAAAAAGTTTCATTTCCAACAGAAAAGAACAAAAATAAATAAATAATAAACGCCAACAAGGGAAAGAGAGAGAGAGAGAGAGAGAGAGAGAGAGAGACGAATAGCCTTCAAAATCTAAAAAATCGTCTCGTTGCCTTTGAATGATGACAATCCTCCAAATGTGTTTCCGGTCCCTTTCTCTTCCCAATCACAAATGAGAGGAAGACGGACGGAGGAGAAAAATCCCGAAAATCCGTTAACCATGTTTCCCATCATCCAGTTATCAATTCCCTTATGCTTAACTTACAGAAACCCCCTGGTTATTTACAGCGTTGCCAGTTTTCAGAGGTCCGGAAAATTTTTGGTCTCCAAATCAAAAGCTAATGCGAATTAGGAGAGGGTTGGAAAGCTGGGGGGTTGGTGGGGGTCCTTTTTATCCACGAAAAAGGGAAAATTGAATTTCTTTGATTCTTCCAATTGTTTTCCACATCATTATGATTCCAAATCCGGAAAATTCCCTCTTGGAAAAGCCGAAAAACCCAAAATTTTCCCTTCTCGGAATCTTTTTTTCCGGTTCTTTGTATCCAAAAGAAGCAATCCCCACCCTCCCCGGGGGAGGTTTTATTTTTCGAATGGTAATCGGAATCTAAAGAGACCCGGCTCATCCCCAACTCGGGGGTGACTTCGTTTAACTGAAATTCTTAGTTAAAATTCCGGTCGCTTTTCCGAAAGATTTGCGTTCCGTACAACGTCACGGTCGTTCTCCTTTCATCCCTCATTCCCCTCCTCCTCCTCCTCTCTACACCCCCGGGCTTTCCAAAAAAGAAAATAAACTTGGACGTCCTTTTCGAAATGTCCCACTGATAAGGCTGGGAAAATAATTCCGAAGCAGAAAATTACTTTTCGACTTTTGAATACTTCGTCTTCTTCTTCCTCCTCCTCCGGAGAGCTTTTTTGAGCTTTCTTTGTGTCTCCTTTTGTGGCCATAGGGTCAACTTCATCCCGTCTTCCGTTTTGATAAATTTTCTTCTGGGAAGCGATAACTAATCGCATTTAACGTTCCATCTCTCTCTCTCCTTCCCTTTGTGCTTTCTTTCTCTCTTTCTTCTTCTTCTTTCTTTCTTTTTTCTTTCTTCTTCCTTTCTCATTCTTTTCTTCTTCTCTTTTCTTTCTTCTTTCTTTTTTTTTTCCTCTCTTTATTTCCTTCTTTATTTTCCATTCTCTTTCTCTCAGTTTCTTCCACTATTTCTTCCATTTCCTTTTTCTGACTTTCTTTTCCTTTCTTCGTCTCTCTTTTTCGTTTCTTTCTATTTTTCTTTTCCTCTTCATTTCTTTCTTTGTTTTCCACTCTTTCTTCTTCCTTTCTTTTTCCTTTCTTTCTCTGTTTCACTCTTTCTTCATTGTTTTCTCTTTGTGTCTCACTCCTTTTTGCTCTTTTCTATTCTTCTTTCCATTTTCTCTCCTATTATCTTTCTTCCTTTTCTTTTCCTTTACTGCCTTTCTCTCTTCTCATCGTTCCCCTCTCTCTCCATTTCTTTCTCTCTGTGTCTCACTCTCTCTTCATTTCCTTATTTCGACATTTTTGTTGGAGAGAACCGATAACACAATAAACGAAACAAAGAAAAATTAAACTCATACAAATAAGATGTCAGACAGAAACCTAATTACATTTCCAGAGGAAGATTTCCTTAAGAAAAAGCTTGAAAGAGGGGAAAGCGTGCAAAACGATGATGTTGAAACAGGAACAAAAGTGACACAACATCAGCAGCAGCAAAAACGAACAAAAGAAAAAAAAAGGAAATTTTCGTCAGAGAAGGTGTGAGAGGGTGAGGCGGGGTAACAACCAGCTTAGGAAAGAGAGGAAAAACGTCCGCTAAACGTCATCACCGAAGGAAAAGAGTTAAGTCAGGGAAAAGAAGGAGGATTATAAATTAGAGCCGTTCGTTCCTGCGTAACAATGAAAAAGGAAGACAGGAAGGTGGGTAGGGAGGAGAGGGCGGGGAAGAGAGCTTTCAAAAAAAAGTCGGCTTGAAAGCACAGGGTCTCGGGGGTAATAAATCATCTCACAACGATAAGGCAGAAAAGACGAAAAACGAACGCCTCCCACCACCACCCCCCACTCACTTACCCACCTCTTGATCAACCCAAAAATGGAAACTTTTGTCTTCTCCCACTTTCACTGGAGCCACGTCACAATAGGCACAAGACAATTGCATAAATTCCTCCACTCGAGAACTGGTTGGAAATGAACGGACGAACGGCTCCCGAACGTCTATCTACCGAAAATACCGACCCTCCTCCCACAATCCGTTAATAAATTAAAACCGAACCACTTCCGAAACCGATAATTGGGTACTAGAACCATTTCCGGTTTCATTTTCAGGTAAGTGTAACAGAGAGAACGTTCGGTTCTTTTCCAACTCAAGAGGGAGGGAGGGAAGGAGGGAAACCGTTCGACAAGCATTTCTCAGATTAAACTTTTACGAGTCTGAAGAGGCACTTGAAAAAAAATAAAAATCAAATTTGATTAAGTCTTGAATGGTTTCGGGGAGGCAGGGAGGGAGGGAGGGAGGGAGGCAGAAAGAGGTTTTCCCAAATCTTTCAAATAAATTGAAGAGGCTCTCGAGTTTGGTAACGAAGTGGTCTTCGGACGTCTTCTTCATCCTCTCCTTTTGATCGAGAACTTTCTAATCTTGATTCTTTCTTTCATTTCCGGTGTCTAATACTTCAGCCGGGACCAATCTGGTGGGCAAATTCACTCAAAGCGTTCGTCGAATAGTTCAAGATGTTAAAGATGAAGGCACCGCGAGCGGTCACACCAAGGAAGAAGTCATCGAAACGAACGAAAGGTTGAGGACGGTGAGAGCGAGGTTGGAGGAGAACTATGACACGGCCAAGAAAGCGCTCAACACCCTCATGGGGAAGTACATGGATTCGAAAGCGACGCGGAACGTCTTCCATAGATACCCACAGCTTAAAGCTATGATCAAGGTAAGATAGGTCCATCTGGAGTCTGACGAAATGTCTTTCAGGCTTCGTTATCATCTCATTTCCGGTTTTAAGCTACTTCCGGTTTGGAAGCGTTGACTTTTTCCCTCCAAAGCTGCGATGCTTCAAGCGTAGGGGTTTTGCTTTAACACATTCATCCTGTTCCTCTTTGAGGTCTATCTTATTGGTTTAGTCTTATCCGATCATATTTTCCTTCTCTCCTTGTAGTTCTTAGGTTCTAGAATGTATCAAGCATCCTCAGGAACTTTGATCTTCTTTACCACTTCACCCTTCGACTGAACTGGTATCTTAACCAGAGTTCGGGAGTGTTGTTGGTAGCATTCCTATCGATGTGGGTTTGTTGTTGGTATTATTATACGTTCGGTAGTGCGCCCCCTTCTTCACAAACGCAAATTCTGTCCCGTTTCATGATCTTACAAACAATTTCTAGGAGGTGATTCGTTTGGAAACTCAATATTGGGCTCTCGTCGAAATCCCCAAACAAGAGAAACAGGAAACCGTTCCTGCATTCGTACTAAGAGCTTGCAGCATTATGGAAAAGACACAGAAATCAGGAGAAGGTGTCAAAACATCCGCCAAAATAGCTGAAGAAGAAGAGAGGAGAAGGGAAAGACTTAACAGACTCGAAGGTAAAGTAAATCAGACTTACCTGATCACGATGACCTGAGTGTCAACCATTTTGTGATGGCACTCACATCCATCTGTCATCTGCTTCTTCTCGATTGTGTTTCCTCTATCTGTGAGTAGTTCTAGCCTCCCTTCCTGAAGACCCTTAAGTAAAACACACTATTAAAACGGATATTGTCATTTCAGACATGACGATTGCTCAAATAGAAGCAGAAAATACTCAGCTGACAAACGACTTGTACAGGCTGCTGAAGAAGTATTCGGGATTGAGAAACCTGATCAGAATGCTGAAGGTAGGTCTTCAAACTTAGATCAAGGTATAATTTAAACCCATAAAACCTGACAAAGTGGGTCACATGATCCTAACAATTCATTTCTCTCGAGTTCAACTACCCGTGCTTCCGGACACCATAGATCACCCTCTCGATCAAGGAAACGAAAACCAGAAGTAAAATATCAAACCAAAATCAAAGTCTAATTCAAACCCATAAAACCGGAGATGGTGGGTCACATGACCCCTGCAACTCCTGTGTGCCAAGTCCAGATATCTCTAGTTTTCCGAGATAGCTGATCATCCTCTCAATCAAGAAAAATAGAGACCGGAAGCGAAAACTCAAACCAAAATCAAAGTCTGATTCCAACCCATAAAATCCGAGAAAGTGTGTCACACAACTTCCTTACAACTCCTGTGTTTCAAGCCTAGCTATCTTGAGCTTCCGGAGATCATAAATCACCTTCTAGATCAAGAAGAAGGAAACGGGAAGTACAAAATCGAACCTAAATGAAGATCTAATTCAAACCCATAAAACCTGGGAATGTGTGTCAAATGATCCTTTAACTCCTGTGTACCGAACTCAGCCATCTCGAGATCACAGATCATCCTCTCAATCAAGAAAAAGACAAACCGGAAGCAACAAAATGAAACCCCGATCGACGTCAGATTCAAACCTATAGAACCCGAAAAGGTGGGTCGTGATACTTGTAACTCTTGTCTCGAGTCTATCTATCTCGAGCTCTCTGAGATCATAGATCAGCCTCTCGATCAAGCAAAAGGAACCGGAAGTAAAATATCAAGCCAAAATCAAAATCAAATTCAAACCCATAAAACCCAAGAAGATGGGTCATATGACCCCTACAACTCCTGTCTACCGAGTGCAGATATCTTGAGCTTTCGGAGATCGTTGATCATCCTCTCAATCAAGAAAAAGGAAAAATTTCTAATACCAACCTACTTCCGGTTATTCGATTTCTCTTACCTTTCACTAATCCATCGTTCTCGATTTCAGGTTCAGTATGCGAGCGCCAAGATCTATCCGATATTTCCGAGATACACACTTCTCAAGGACATGATCAAGGACATCATGCACGATCCCGATTACATGGAAGTCTGTCACGAAGTTGATCCCGTCTAGCGTTTGTAGAACTATAACCCAACCTGAAAGTAGAAAATGAAAATTTTCGTCAAAATCAGTTTGGGTTATAGTTTATAACAAGCACTACAACTACAACTACAAAAATGCTACAAATCACTCGCCTGCTACGAAAACAACAACAACAGCAACATGAGACAATTTGTCGGAACTATTTTGACGTTTTTAACGTACGCGGAGAGTGATCGTGACAGCAAACATTTTTTCGCGCGCTTTTTCAAATTTGAAAAGAACAATTTCCGTTTTGATTATTGTTGTTTAGAGTGTTTAAAAGACATGAAAAGAGCTTTTGAGTGTTTTTTGTTTGTTTTGTTTTTATCCAACCGCGTTGTCGCGATTTGTTTTTAAGGCTTCGAGTGACCGCCATTTTGAATTTTCGTGTTGTCTTTAAAATTTAGGTGATAAAATATTAATAATAAAAACAAAATGGCCGATTGGGTTTCTTTTCGAAAAAGCAGAGAGGACTTTTGGTGTTTACACGATCTTCGGGGGTTTTTATCTTTAAAACGTTGGCAACACTTCTGAAATGATTTTTGGCTTCGTTTCTAACTGTCAACTTACACTTTCAACCCTTCTGGGGCTTTTCCGTTTTCTCCTTTTCACCGGGGAATGAATCCTCCTTCCAAACTTCTTCCTTCTGGGGTAGTTACTACCATAAATCAGGTTCTTTCACAAACCGAAAGTCTTTCTCGATTAAACCGATTTGTCTGGGAAACCTGGGGGAGGTTTCTTCCGTCCTCGTGAAAGCAATTTTTGGAAACTGTCGTCTTTGATTCGGTCTATTCTCCATCTCTCTCCTCTCTCTTTCGGTAGGTCGATCACAAAGTGCCCAGAACGAGATGATTGGGTTGAGTTTGTCTTAGAAAGGTCTGGTTGATTATGTTTAGCTTATGATACGTCCGTTCATAAATTTGTGCCAAAGGAAGGTTTCTGTCTTTCGATACCTTGGACTTTTGGTTACTGGATCCTTCTTGTATCTTGTTTCGAAGCTTTTGCCTCCATTTTGTGTTTCTAGTATGTGTTAGCTGTCTCTCCAACGTTTTGGAACATCAGGCTACCTTCTTTGTTCCCGGTTTCGTTTAATTAAGCTTATTCCAAAAGCTTTAAGTTTCATCTTTGATTCCTAAAATGCTGTTGGTGTCTTGGTTCACTCTTTTTCACATTCCAAATTGCTTGTTTTGGTTTCTGCTGTTTTGTTCTGTCTTTTCTTTCAAATGAGATGTAAGACACAACCGACAGTTGGCTCCTCTTGTTTTTATCTTGTCTTTCGTTTTGATCTTCGGTGTTTCAGTTTGTAGCTTTGTAAGCATTTGTGTTTGCCTTCATTTTTTACTTCCTGTCTAGTCCTGTCCTCCTACTGGTCTTTTCTGTTTCCTGCCGATACTGGTATAAGACGCACTGATGTTTCTATTTTGCCTGTTGTTTGCCCTTCTTTGTTACAGATTATAGCTTCTTAAGCTTCCTACATCTGTCATTCTCTCTTCCTTCCCTTCTCGTCTGGTCCCTCTGATCTGTTCTGCTCTGTTTCCTGACGATATTGGTCTAGACACCATTCACTGTTGATTCTTCTATGACTTTATTCTGCCTGTTGTTGGCCTTTATTACAGATTACAGCTTTTAAACCTTCCTACAGTTTCTCCTCTTCCTTTCCTTCGCATCTACCCCTCCTCTCCCTCAATCCACCTCTTTTCCAAATCGAACACCAATTTACCTTAAAAACTTGACGAAACTAAGAAACACGAAAAAAATCTAAAACCAAGAGTAACAGGGTAACAGAACAAATTACAACTAATACCATCAGTGGCGTACACAGAAAACAACTTGCAGTACGTTCGAGGGCTTGGAACTAACTCACCTGATTAGAGAGGGAAAGAGACACCAAAAACGACCTTCCGCAAGACAACAAAGGACATCCAATCCTTCAAAACCAGTACTTTACCCTTCCTACTCCCCCGCCCCATTCTTGCCTACGCCACTGATGACAATAATAATTTAAAGGGCTTTTGAGAGAAAAATGGTAAAAATATTGAATTCAACGACAGTTTGGTTCGTGTCAGAATCGGGAATAGAACGTGACAACCAAAAACCAAAAACCGGAAACGAAAACAAAAATGCTTTTCAACCGGAAATCACTGCCACCGTATAAGAAATCTCAAATTATAATAATCAAAAATTATATTATAATTAGAAAGACAGAGATCTCGTTTTATGCGATTATATTATCCATTCCACAGGGAATGGCGTGTGTGTATATAGATTTATTGAAGCTTTTGGCCGGAAGTGACACGTGTTTTCACCTTTCGTATAAGCTAATTATTGTTAAAAATATATTGTTAAATAGGCTTGACACGTGTAATCTCAACGAATCCACGTGTTTTCTTACGTTTCTTGCGATTCATTATGGTTTGAAACTGAATCTTTCATGCTGAATCTTTCATAAGATGATGAGCCTGATGAGTGTATTGGTAAACCTCTAAAACGTTTTTTTAACTTTTCACTGAATAATTCACCATTTTGAGTATAAAAATTTGTATAAATTTATAATTTATCTCTTGTATGTGTCTGTCAAATGCTTCGCTACAGTTCAAAACAAAATATTTATAACAAAATCTCACGAATTGTACTGGAGATTCCGCATGATTATAAGATGGTGACTCATCTTATTTAATTTATATGGAAGGTGTGTTTTCTTACACTTCATTCAACTAATTGAGGTCTACAGAGGCACCTGTATATTTGAGTTATCCTTCAGTCGATTTTCTACTGGAGTTTCTCCAGCTGAATTGGGATGTTGGTTGCTGTAGCTGATGTTTCAAGTTCACACTAGTCAGTATAGAGTGGGAGTCCTGTAGCCATTTTCTAGGTTTTTGCTGTTGTGAGTTTGAAGTGTCTCTCGATCAGCAGACTTAGAAACTTCATCCTATCAGCTGTGGGTCTTGAAGGCGATTATCTCCTGGTCTCGCTGAACAACAGAGTAGACAGTTCGCTTCGCATACGAGTATCATCTTCTTAGCTTAGTTTCTTGTAGTCAAGTTAGTTGTGTTAGTCTTTTGTTACTTGTTACATGACTGTCTACACCTGACACACAATAATTCTGCAGAACCTGTCAAAAGTTTGCCACTTTCCGGGGTAATCGCAGAATGTCAAGTCAGCTATCATGGAAGTGTCTGAGAACTATACTCCATTCCTGACTCCAAGTTATGCGATTTTGATTGGTGTCAGATCCTCTCATCCTCTGTAGGAAGCGTTCCAGCCTCCCTCTAGTACCTGACCAAGCTTACAATCCAGTGCCGCAGTTGAGCCTTGCATTTAGTACGACTATACTGACGGGCTTCTCTATCTATGACGTCACAACCTACCCACCATCCTCAGGCTTCTTAAACTTTGAATTCAAACACAAACCGACACAACATCCACAAACATCAAACAACACCTGACAGTAAATCCAAAAATCCAGAAGACAATTTTATCCAATCAACCCAAATCCCAAATAGATAAATAAACAAACAACAACAGCAACGGTACTATATACATAAACACAAGGTAATCGGCCAAAGAACGTAGATAAACAAACAAGAACCCAAAATATAACCGTTGCAAGGTCCAAATTTAAACTTAAACTAAAACACTATATATACATAGATAAATAAATAAATAAATATAATTCCCCGTCCAAAGTTATTTTTCAACAAAGATAAAATGATAAATAAACAATTATTGAGTATTGCGAGTTTAATAAAAAGATAAAAATATTTTTAAGAGTAAAATCCAAAGATAAACAATTTCCCCATCGAAATGAATAAATAAATATTAATTATCTGTTGTTTCCTATGTAAGAATATTTAATTATCGTATATTTTATCTGTTTATAACGAACAGACTATTGTATAATATTATAAAAATTTATTCGCTTTTCGTAGTCGTAACGTAGTTTGAAAGAAAATAATTCAAAAAGTGATTTTTATAGTTTTAATTAAATAACCGAGATAATTATAATAAATAAATAAATTAATTAATTAAAGTAATTAGATGCTCATGCCCCCCCCCCCGCATCGCATGTTTCTTTTATTATTTGTTATTTATGAATAAATAAATTGTTTGATTGTATTGTTCAATAGATAATTTTCTTTTTTGAGTTTAACACCACTCATTGATGGAGTTTATTGGTTGTATAGATAATCGGTAGATGGTGGTAGTTGTTTGGTAATTAAAAATGGCGACGAATAGGGGGGTTTAGGTTTATATACGTCCGGATGTCTGATGTCAATTTACAGACTCTCATGCTGTCTGAGCACCAGTATTTTAAATTCACAACATACGAACTTTAGAGGTAATAGTCCGCAGTATAAGATCGTCAGCGACGCATGCGCGATAATTTCCGAATGTGACGTCACCGGCACTCGGTCATTCGTGTTGGTGAAATATTGCATGGCACCACCGTGGGGTTACCGCCACTCAATGGATACTCTTTTGCCGGTTAAAGTGATAAATCTGGCGTATGTATTCAGAATCACAAACTAAACGCTGACAAATTCTTCAGTATTAATCACATTTACCGGGTAGTTGTAAAACAAACAATTTAGTAGAAGTATACTCTGACTAGTATCAGCAGGGTATTATCTCCTGTCATTTTTTATCTGAGGCTAACCAGAAAATACTGTTGGTTCTGTGAGTTACCCCTAATATACATATCACGGAAAAGTGATAAATCAGACGAATGTTATACAACTATACAGTAAATATGATAAGTATGGCAAATATAAATAATTTCCGGAGATTATTAGTCATCATATCACCACGTAAGCTTGGTTAATCTATTTATTCTTCAATATTTATCATATTTACCGGGTAGTTTATAAAATCTCCCAATCAAAACCACTCAGGAAAATTTTATACTAAACCTCCATTACGAATATTTACAAAACTTTACTGTAAATGTGATAAGTGCTGCGAATATGTATCTCCCGACGATTATTCATGAAAGGAAGAAGTGACAAATCATTGAGTATTTATCACATTTACCGGCTACTTCTTAAAACCTCAAATTAGTAATAGGAATTTAATAAAAGTTTATTCATCAGATATAATATTTTATAAACTAGCCAGTGAATTTGGTGAATGTGATAAATGTATGATACGCTAAAACTGATAGTTGGTGATTATGAATAATCGTTGAAAGTTATGTATATTCGTCCGATTAATCACTTTTACCGTAAAATATGTACTAGGGGTAACACACTGAACCGAAATTATTTTTCTGTTTCGTATAATAAATAGAAAAGGCAGGAGATAATAGAGTATAGATAATTGACTATAGATTAGAAGGATTTATTTCTGATTTTGTCAAAAGAAGTTCAGTTATCTACACTGCTACTGTTTATCTACTAGTGGGTTTAGGTAGGAATTTCGATGTTCCGTTTCCATTTGACTACTTTAGTTTGGGTTTGGCGTGCTTTTTCATGCGCTCTCTCTCTCTCTGTGACTGTATTTGTCTGTCTGTCTCGCTCTTTCATATTTCTTCTGACGTCTCTGGGATTAGTTTCCATTTATCTACTCCTCGATTGGGTTTATCTACTCCATACTCTCAAAACCTAAGCATCTTTTTCCTTTCTTTCCTTTTATCTTTTCTTTGCCTTTGCCTTCTTTAACTTCATTATCTATACTTATTCCCGGGTTCTTTTTCTTCCTGTTTGTTCAACGTCATTTTCAACCATTTTTGTTTTACTGTTACTAAGTTTTTGTCTCTGTCCTTCTCTCTCCCTTTCTCCTCGCTTTGCTTTTTCTTTTAAACTCAGATTCCTTATCTTGTTAGGTTGTCATGCTGCTTTACGTTTTCCTCTTGTTTTCTACTTCTCTCAGGTTTATTATCTACTCCCCCAAACCATCTTCCTAAAAAGTTGACTGATTTTCCTGAAACTACTGTCTCCTCTACATGTTTTACTATCTTCTCGCAGATTCTTAGAGAATGGAAGAAAGACATCCAGACATTAAACATAACCCAGAAGAGAGAGCACAGAAGAGAGGGTCACGTGACCCAACAAGTAGCTGTACGGCGTTTTTTAGAACCTAGATTGAAGAGGTTTCCAAAGCCAAAAAAGACCAACGGGACAAGAAAGTTCCTTCAAGTCTTCTATAGACAAAAGAATAGTTTGTCGATGCTGTTGTTACAGTTTTTGAAAACGAACAATCGAAGACTGGCAACAAAAACCGGAAGAAGACAAATACAACCAACATTTCAAAAACCTAATTTGAGAGTAAGCAAAAGACAGAGTCAGCTGTGACCACAAACCGCGACAACAGACTTCAAGACTCATAGTTTGTCTTGAGTTTTGAGACCCTGATTCCTGCCTAAAATACTTTTTGTTCTCTTACCTTCTGTCGTTCACTGTTTCATAAAAATCCGTTTTTCCAGACTCTCGCTTCCTTGCGATAAATAATTAAATCTCTTCATTCAACCGAGTCATTCTTCCGCCATCTTGAATCACGAAAATTATTTTCCAGCGATTCTGAAAAAGAAGAAGAAAATCCAATATATTGACAGTAAGGTTCATCCCTTATCTATCAAAACACATTTCCATCCGGAACCAAATTGAAGGAAGGCGAAAAAGGGAAACGGAAAAGTTAATCTGTTAAGAAGGCGACGAATAAAAAAAAGGAGAAGAAGATGGAAGCAATAAAGCAGATTAAAGAGGAGAAAGAAGATGGAGGAGAGGGAAGGAAGCTAAGTGAAGAACCTCGTTCCATTTGAGATTTCGAAAAAAAAATTCAATCCGGAGGAACCGACAGCTTTCTTCATCCCCCGACCGCCATTTTAATTCTAACAACTGCGACTGTTTGTCTGAATTTTGTCAGCTAGAAAATGAGACTGTGGGGTTGTTCTAGCCACCAGAAGAAGTTAAGTCCTGTTCTATACCTTAAGTTTTCCCAAGCTCTTCATCACAAGGTCACGTGACTGTGTTAAACTGTTACTCATCAGCTTTCCACACATCTGTTTCATTTCGCTGTTCCACCTACAGCACTTTGAAAATGTGTTACTGCATGAGCATGGTACGACACCCAATGGTTCCATTCGGTTCTGTCATAAACCCTGAATTTGGCTAACAAATTAAGATGATGGTGGGAAAAAGAGTGAAAAAAGACAAAACACTTGAGTGCTGAAAGAAGTAGCGGGAAAGAACTGAAAAGACAACAATAAGCGGTAATAAACACCAGAAAGACGTACAGAAATTATAAAGAAGGGAAAATAAGTAAAAAGAACGAAAGAGAGGAGGAAAAAAAAGAAATCGGACAAGAAGATAAATAGAAAGAGACAGTACAAGGTAAGTAAAGAACCAAGTCAATGGGTCAACAAAAGAGGCAGTAAACCATCACACGAGTTGCGAAAACCAGAGAGAACAGGAAGAAAAAGGAGAAGTCGGAGAACAGAGAGAAAAACAGAGTTCAACAAGGTTCAGAGAGAGTTCAAGTTCAACAAGGTAAAGATTCAGAAAAGACAAAGAAAGAAGAGGAAAGAGGCGAAAGAGAGAGAGAAAAGAAGAACAGAGAGTCAAATGCACATTTAAAATTTTACTGTAAATGAGAGGAAACAACAGAAAAATTATGTAGCATAGAGAAAGAGAGCATTAAAATAAGAAACCAAACCAAAACGAAAGTAAAGAAGGAGCAAAACCGAAAAACAGTTCGAAACTCCAACCCAAACAAAGAGTAGATAAAGAGGAGGGAGAACAAAAGAGGAAAAGAAAACAAAAACAAAAACCAAATGAAAAATCAAAAGCAAATGAAGAAGAACAAAAATTCGAGAAGCAGGAAAGGCAAATATGGGAACAAAACCAACAGGAAAAGAACAAGAGACACAACAGTAAACAGAATAATTACGACCACCACCAATAAAACAAGAAGGACATCAATCATTACCAAAAATCAGTGTTTTAAACAGAAAAAATCTCAAAGCCGCCATTATGACCCTTTAAATCTATTTTGCCCCAATAGATGTCGCCCTAAAAAGGTTCTCTCAACCAATCGCGAGTTGGTAAAACACGTAGTAACATTTTCCACCACTAGATGTCAGTGTTTAAGTAACGTTCACGAAACCCAACGAACCGTGAAACGAAACTGTGGAGCGCTAGTGTTCCCACAACAAAAAGTCCGTTAAACAAAGGAACGAGGGAACAGGTTAGTCGAAAAATGTGACCGTTGGAAGTTGTGTTTGGTGAGTCGCGAGAAGCCGGGAAGGGGTGATTAAACAATGAGGTGAATCAACGGATTTCTATCCTTAATAAAACACAAAAAGGATTATTATTCTTTGTGTTATGTTCATATAAATTAATAGATAAATATATATAAATAAAAATTATATTTTGTAATGTGCGTGACTCGACTCGGTCGTGATCTGTGTTCTTGTGAAAAATGCCGTTCGTCGAGAGAATCATCGAACCGAAATATTTATCGCGTAAAAGTTTGTTCGACGAAAATGGAAGGAGTTTAGTGAGTGATTACGAATTGGAAGCGGTCACCAACAACACTCTGACGAACGTCCTCAGACAATTGGCATCCCTCGTCTTGGTGGCCAATGATATATTTGAGGATCTCGCCAAACAACTCCACGATGTCTACGAAAGGAGTTGTAAACTTAAAATCACCATCTCCAACGTCGAGGAAAAGCTTCTGTTATGCGACCCGAAGACTGTTACAGTTCGTAAGTGTGAAACTTAATTTTTCATTTTCTCAGAAAACCCCCAAAACAACCCCAAAAGGTGCCACTCACAAAACCATCCCCGTACCTGTTTCGTTTTTTCTTCTCCTTTGTCATTTAAATTACCTTTAACCGGTTCAAGGAAACCCTTTATTCTCGATTCGCGCGCGTTTTTTTCCCTGCTAATCTACTCCGCCATTTTGTCACGGGTTTTATTTTCATTTTTATTATTCCCAGACGAGAATGAAATGTTGTCTCATTCAGCGAATTGTTTGTTTTCCGTACAAAAACCGGAAGTAATAGCTTTACGCATCGAATCCTGTTAATTACACGCATGCTGAAGACTCGATGCTACCAAGGAGGATTAATTCACCAAATTAAAAGATTTAAAAATTCTGACTATTGTCCTATAATAATGGCATTATTTTCTGGGCTATTCTGAACTGGAAAGAAAATGATGAAAATAAAAGGAACAGGAGAAGCGAGGGAGGAACCAGACGTCGATAGTTAGGTAAATAAAAAGATAAATTTGGGAATGGGAGATGAAGGATGAATAGAAAAAAAAAGAAAAACAGTAAATGAAGAACAGTAAGACAAAAGGAAAAGACAAATAAACAAAAATAAGACCAAAGAGAAAAATGAAAAAATGAAAGGAAAAGAGATTATGAAAAATGAGAAGAATGAAAGCAAAAGGAAAAATAATGAACAAAAGAAAAATATTAAATGAGAATAAATTAGAGTAGCAGAAGAAAAAGGCGGAAAAACGAAAGGACACGAGGACATGAATAAAATTTTTAAAATCAATAAGAATCAAATAAGAAAAAAAAGAAATGAAAAAAGAAATAAAGAACAAAGAAAAGGAATAAAACAGAGATGGAATAAAAAGTCAAATCAACTCAGAAAGAAGGAAAAAGAAAAAAAGAAATCAAGAATATCAGAAGAGAAGAAAACAAAAAGATCAGAAAACAGACAAAAGGAAAATCGATCAAAAGGAAAGAAAAGAAAATAAAGAAGAAATAAAAATAAATAAATAACGCCAAGAAGGAAAAAAAGAAAAAGATCAAAACAAGAGAACCATAAAGCGCAAGACAAACAAACAGAAGGAAGAAACAAAGAATATCGACAGATGGAAAATAAATAATAAAATGAAAGGTCGAAGATAAAACAGAAAAAGAATAGAAAAAAAAATAAAAACAGAAAATCAAAAATAAGGAAAGAGAAAAGATGGGATAAGAATAAGACCAGAGAGAATGGAAAAGAAAGAAATAAAGGAAAGAGAATGAGAGGAAAAAAGATGAAAAACCAAAAAAAGCAGAAGAAAACGGAAAAATAAAAACAAGAAAGAGATTAGATTAGAGGAAAGAGTAACAAACGAAAAGCAAAAGAGAATTAACAAAAGAAACGAAAACAAGAAAGAAAAATGTAGTTAAATAAGAGAATAAAAGAGAGAAACAGAAAAGAAAAAAAGGCGAAAAGAAATGAAAGAATAAAATAAATGAAAATGATAGAAAGAGAGTGAGAAAGATGAGAAAAAGAAGAAACAAGAATACTAATCAAACATTTAAGAGGAAGTAAACCCTCAGCCACACCTTTCCGATGCGTTTCGCCTACTACACAACCTCCAATCAGCCTGAGGCTCTACAATAAAACTCAAAATCCAAAGCCAAGTTGTCCAAACTAGTCCCAAACCCTAATCGAAGAGAAAAGACCGAGAAACAAAATCCGACTTAATGAAAAACTAAAAAATCTCAGGTACGGCGACCATAATTCCATTTCACGTAGAAACTCAAAGTCAACAAAACGCACATTCCACGAGCTCAACATCCCTAACGAGCAAAACCAAACCCTTAAAAAAAGTTATCAAAAACACAGGGGTGAGAGTAAAGTCTTTTCATCTCCTCAACGGACTAAGGGTGTGTTTTTACGATCTCCTATCAAGTTTCTAATAAAAATCTCCGGAAACCCCTGTCGAAGACTTCAAACGATTCTAAAATTAAAAAACCTCCGTTGACGAGAGATGGAGACCGTTCGATAGGAAGACGGACGACTTGGTGCCACGAAGACACAATAAACCACCCACGACAAAAGGAGAGAAATACCTGAGAGAGAAGACAAAAACCGAACAAAGGACAGTGTCGAAAAAACAACTCGTCTCACTTCCATCATTTTTTTGTTAACGTGATACCTTTAAGGTTTCAGGTGTAAATGAACCGACCACTCCTTCCTGAATGCCTCGCTTTCTTCAACCCCCTCACCACCACCACCAACTTTTCAAGCACTATCCCAGATAAGAATGAAACATACCATAAACAAGGAAACGGCTCGACGTGCCTGAATTTGCCTCATCCGACATTTTTAAAAAGCTTCGTTCGCCCTTGTTTTCCGAATCAGCAAAAACGTCTTTTAACGTCGTGCTTTCTTTGTGCAATATTTGCGAGTGTGCAATATTTATGAAATAGACGCTGCAACTATTTCCAAACATTTTCCCCACAAATCTCATTCGAATTCGTAATAGCGTAACTCAAAACGATTTCAACCCTCTTTACGCCCAATAACTCACCCCATAGACCTAGGCCGCCCAAATTTTACAGAAAAATAATCTCACCGTAAGATGAACTCCTCGCTCATATTAAACCAGTAGACTGCAACACCTTTTTATTCTCCCTCACAATTAAACTGGATTCATACTCAAATTTAATTCTCATAAAATTACACTTTGATAGCTAAACTAATTGATAAATTGACTGAAAGGTAAATCGATTAATCACTCATTTCATAAATAATGCACACTTATCACTAACCCAACCCCAGGGTTGATTACCCTCATCCTTCATAGACCCACAGCCTCTGTCTCCTAAACCACACAACATAAACACAAATTTTTGAAATGAAAATGATTTTACCATAAGACGACAGACGTACCCATGCTGATTCAATAAACTCAACACTCTTTGTATATTTCACCACAATTAAATCAAATCCTTAGGCCTATACACACTAAACCACAAATTCGTGACTAAACTAACATCCAACTAATTGATAAAGACATCGTTATTTAAATAACCAACCACTCGTTTCATAAATATTGCACACTTTCTAGGAGCAATTCAATGGACAAAAATTGCAAACTTCTCTCAGGACTTCATTTCAAAAATGTTGCACACTACGGGGTAGATTTTATTTCAAAGGAATATTGGATACTTTTTACGAGTTCTTATTTCAAAATTAATGCACATTAATGAAGAGGATATTCCATAAATACTGAACACAATTTTTCAAAAATTCTATTCAAAACCTTACTGCGCTGTCGTGAAGTATTCACTTCCGAAGCAATGCTCACTTTGAGGAAGATTTTTATTTCATAAAAGCTCCAAGTCGTTTCATAAATTTAGCACATTTTCTAGAAGTATTTATTTCAAAATTAAAGCACGTTTTTGTGAAGTATCAATTTCATAAGTATTGCACATTTTCAAGGAGAGATTCATCTGACAAAAATTGCAAAATTCCCTCAGCACTTCATTTCAAAAGAGTATCGAACACTTTTTACGAGTTTTATTTCAAAATTATTGCACAGTAATGAAGATGATATTTCATAAATACTGCACACTTTTAATTTTTCAAAAATTCAGATCCTAACTATTACATCTTGTGACGAAGTATTCAACACATAATAGTGGTTAGTTCAAGGAAGAATTCATTTCATAAATACTGCACACTGTATTGGCACAACCCATTTCATAAATATTGCACACTTAGTAGGAGAAATTCATTTTATAATAATCGTACATCTCAATCAAGAATTCATTTCTAAAATATTGCACGCGTCTGCAGGGTGGATTTCATTCCATAAATACTGCACACTCGATTGAACAATTCATCTCATAAATATTGCACACTTTCTAGGGTGAATTCGATTTCAAAAATGAATTATTGGATTCTGGATGAATGACCAACCACTCATTTCATAAATAGTGCACACTTACCGGTTCATCTTCTTTCACAAACCCACTTTCAACTTTTGTTTTTGCCGCCATCAATTAATTTAATCAAACAAATTAATCACTTGGAATTGTAAAAGTGACACTATCAATTCACCGGAACCAAAAGAATAAATAAATAAATCAATAAGTCAATAAATAAATTTCCAACCGAATTCAAAAACAAGCATCACGTCCGTCATCGTCAGCCATCAATTCACAAATGAATGGCTGCGCAGCCTAAGTATATGTCGTCTGCTTTGTGTCGTCTGTTAAAATCGCCATAATCGTTTCCGTTTTCCTCTGCTTTTGGTCACGTGTTCACTCTAATAATTCTCCCTTTTAGCAAGAAATTTGAAATTTAGAATTTGGCTGATGAATTTTAGCAGAAGATCATTTCAGAAGTTTTGCACACTTTCCTAATAAATTTGGTTTTTGTATATTTGAACAAGACGATGAGAGCTTCATTTCATAAATATTGCACACACCTTATCAATGATTTATTTCAAAAGTGATGCACAGCATCAAGAATCTGTTTCAAAAGCTATGTACAGGATAAAGAATCTGTTTCATAAATAATGCACAGCTTTCTCAGTAATCTGATACAAAAGTAATGCACAAAATCAAGAATTTATTTCAAAAATACTACACAGAATAAAGACTCTGTTTCAAAACTAATGCACACCTTTCTCAGTAGTGCACAGCATCGATAATATGTTTCGAAAGTAATATACAGCATCAAGTATCTGTTTCAAAAGTAATGCACACTATTAAGATTCATTTTCCAAAAGTAAGGCCCATCGTCAAGAGTTTATTTCAAAAGTAATGCGCGCCTACAAGAATGTATTTCAAAAATAATGCACAGCATCGACATTCTGTTTCAAAAATAATGCCTAGCATCAAGAACTTATTTCATAAATACTGCACATCATTAAGTATCCATCCCAAAAGTAAGGCTCATAGTACAGAGTTTTTTTTTCAGAAGTAATGCACAGTATCAAACATCTATTACAAATGTTCGTAACATCGTTAAGATTCTGTTTCAAAAATAATGCACAATCTACTAAAAAATTCAAGTCTTAAGGCATCAGATGAACCATCAGAAAGTTAGCAGAACACCTGAATGGAATTGGTAATCAAAACCCGAGATCTACAACGCAGTAATTATATAACAAAGAAAGGTACGTTTCCAAGGTACAGCCAAAACCCGAAACAAGTAAAAGACAAACGACGAAGAGGAAGAATGAACGAACCAGGATAACAAAAGAACACAGGACTCAGAAACAAAATCGATTCATACAACACAATCCTCGGAGGGGCCAAACTGTTAAATTTCATCCAAGTCCACCGTTAAATTAATAAATAACTCCACCCTCCATCCCCTCAGAGATAATCTTATGTAAACAACCCCTTCCGACTCGAACATCCATCCGGAAGCCAGGAAAACACAACACGCAATAAGAAGTCAATAACCCGACGTACCAAAGGATGAATCAATTTTAATTCAAGTCCGACAACAATAACAACAACAAACAACAGAAGAAAATGAAGACAAATTCAAACTCACCCTCCCCACCACCAAAATCCACTGCCACCTCAGAAAGGGGAAAAAACAAAAACAGGTTAGCCAACCTAAATAAATCAAAGTCTCACACGCCTTCGATTACTATTTTCGAGTGTTAATAGAAAAGGCGATTTGTTTACATTCAACTTGTTTTCGAAACTTTAAACAATAAAAAAAAATTCAAACAATAACTAAAAGCTAACAATAACAGCAGACGAAATCCAATCCTTCTTTACAATATTTATTTATTGCGTCCTTCTCAGGTGTTAAAATATTCATCTGCACATACATTAATCTACAACACAAACTGTACTTCCCTACTGTATTTCCCTTAGGAGACGACTCAACATCGATGTGAGCCTTATTCTACAGCAGAGGTTCCCAAATTTTTTTGTGTCATAGACCCCCTACTCACCTGATATTGATTTTTGGTTTCATAGGTGCTCCTATAAATAATGTATACACCCTTATATTATAAGATAGTATAACATAAGTAAATAGATACCATCAGTGTATGTTGAGATCCTTCTTTTTATTTCATGGACCCCTAAATTTTTGGGCTGACGTAGACCCCTTGCAGGTTGTCATAGACCACTGGGCCCATTTCGGACATCACTGTTCCAAAGGAATTATAATAAACATAAAATACATAAATACAGAAACCATAACTCATAATAACGATACTATAATATATTTTATAGTGCACCCTTCTACGACTGTACACACATAACTCTTTCACATTATTGAGGGAAACAGAAGCGAAATGTTTAAGTACGTACAGAAGCAATACATAAATAGACAGATAACCACGCACTTTAATAAATATGATTAGTGTAAAAAGGTGTTAAATAAAAATAACTATCTAGACAAATATATACATAGATAGATATAGACATATAATACATAGATAAATGTGCAAAACATTAACAACAACATCAGAAGTTCTGTAGTGCACATCTTCCTCAAGAGTTTATTCCAAAAATAATGCACACCTTTCTCAGCAATTGATTTCAAAAATACTGCACAGAATGAAGACTCTGTTTTAAAAATAATCTACACCATCAAAACTTTTATTTCAAAATTAATGCACAGCATCAAGAGCCTTTTTCAAAGTTATGCATAACATTAAAATTTGTTTTAAAAGTAATGCACACTGCTTTAATTATGAAACAAATATATCAACCAAGGATTCACTATATGTAAGTGAACTCTAGATCAGTGTGCATTATTTATGGAATTGATAATCGTAAATGGGCAACTAGATACTACACAATCTGTACACGTTTACTAATTAGTTGACACACAGATAACAAATCCACTGATACATTATGACAATATGAACATGAACTACGCCCAACAAACAAACATATATATCATAAATAAATACATAACTATTAATAAATAAAATATAAGTGTAAGTAAACATAAGACCAAAAGCAAAACGGGAAGGACGGAGTGAATGAAGAAATACAGGAGACAGGAAAACCAGAAAAAGATTCTTGAAGTATTGAGACTGTAGAAATAATAAAAATATTATTATTAATATAAAGAAATAAAGATTTATTAGTGCCCTAAAACATTTACTATAAATAAATTAATAAATAACCAAAACAAACATAAATAAATAAATAAAAACCGAAAGCCAACTCCACACAATATGTCATTCATTGATGTCAGTTGAAAAACAAGATGGCTTCTCACCCCCCAAATCAAAACAAAAGAGAATCGATATCTCGATATCCAACGGAGAGAAAAATGAAAAAATCGATTCAACGGAAACGGTGATGACGTAACCATAAACCAGTGCCTCCGACATCTTTTATTTTCAATAATCTTTTAATGAGAACTCGATTTCATGACATAATGAGGTCAGTTTGTCTTCTCTCCTCCTCCTCCTCTGGCCCCACATTAACATAATCTATGACCCGTTATTAATTAATAAACATTTTATTTATAAACAAAATCGACAGATTAAGAAAAAGAAATTGTTTGATGGAGGAGGTTTTGAAGGTTTGATTAAAGTCGCTTCACGCGTGAATGAAAGAGAAAAATTTTTTTTCGGCTGTTTTGGTTGTTTCGTTTCTTGCTTTTAGTTTGACTACCCACGCAGGCGGTGGTTTTTTGAGAGTTTTGGGAGTGAAAAAATGAATCCGATGAACGCGTAGGAGGATGTTTAAATCCGTTTTAGAGAGAAAAAAGATGGCGTCCAAGAGGTTAAGAAGTCACGAATTTAATTTTAATTTTCTTTTTGGGGGTTATTTGGGAAGAGAAGAAGGATTCTGGAGGTTTAAAAAAATTTCTTTTTGGTTTTCTGGCGGGGGAGAGGTAGGTTAGGTTTTAAATCGGTTGTTTCTTGGTGATCATGAGCAGGAAGCAGGTTTTTATGGGTTTTAAAAGCAACCTGATTTCTTTTTCTTGTTATTTAACTAGTCTAGTCGTTTCTCTAGTTGATAGTCTAGTAGTTTCTAGTTATTGAATTAGTTCCTCTCTTTTTTCTTTATGTCGTTTTTTGTTTCCTTCTGTCTGTATCTTTCTCTCTCCTTCTGTTTCGTTTGCCTGCTTGTATGTCAGCCTCTCTCTCTATTTGTTTATCTATATCTCTCTTCGTCTATATTTCTCTCTTTATAAATTTATCTATATACCTTTCCCATGTCTCTATCTGTTTATCTATATATTTATTCTTTCTTTATCTATTTATTTATCTCTTCTTTTCTCTTTTTATTTATTTACATTTCTTTCTCTTTATATATTAATATCTCTTTCTGCTTATCTATTTATATGTCTCTCGCTTTATCTGTCTATTAATCTCCCTCTCTATATCTTCGTTTACTTACCTCTTCCTCTTCGTTACCTTCTGTATACCCTCTCTCTTTCTGTATGTCTAATTCTATCCTCTACCGATTCGCTTTATTTGCAAATATGGTTGCCTCAGACCTTCTTCCTTTTATAAATCTTTCCTTCGATTATAGAACGTGTCGTGCAGTAGGTTTCTCTTCTGAAAGGTTGATTTATCTAATTCCACGTCGAGTAGATTTTTTCCTTACATCCTCTTCCACGAATCTTCGTAAGATTTCCAGAACCAAAGTAGATGGAGTTGGTGATGAATGGCTGATATCTCAACAGCTTGAACTTCAGCAATAACTCATCTTCGGATACAGTTTAGGTCGCGATGGCTGTAGAGATGTAAATCACATGCTTAACCCTTTGAACTCGAGAGGCTGCAGTCAGACACCACGTCGTTACGACTGAGAGGTGAACCATACACCTAAATCATACAAAATCATGTTACAGTATAAAATAAACTTTTTCAACAATCAAGAAGGTGATTTTGCTGTAGTTAAGTTCGCTAAAAGGAGGAGAAAAACGGCGAACTGAATCAAGTGAACCTGGCAACGAATCATTATTACGACTCTCGGCTCTCAAACCTCTTAGACTTTGTCTAGTCTCTGATTCGTCATACTTCCTCGGTTTTTATTGCGTTCGGAAGTTTCATGTTCGAGCACGACCCTAAAACCAATCTGAATTTTAAAAAAGGCAACTGCCATCAACTGCAAACTGAACAAAACCAATAGAGCATGACTACGACCAATATGGCGCTCAAAATAAATTTTTTTGGTTGTTAATCCAGAGAGACAGCGAACAGGAGACATAATTCGGGGCATTTTTGGAGCCCAAGACAGACTCCAAATCCGAAACAGTGTTAAGATGACGAAACGATTAAGTATTACGCCCTTGAAAACCTTTCACGGTGTCTACACACGCTGTCCTCTATGATTACACGAGAAGTACGTTAATCTAGTAAATGGAACAGCTGTTTAGGAAGTGTTCAGAGAGAGAGAGAGACAGTTGTTAAGGTGAGTATAGTGAGGGCGAGAACGTGCCTCTTGGTTTTAAAACTTCCTGCCTATCATATGGACGCCATGTGGCGTTCGGATTGCGGGGTGGTGGCGAGGGAACTGGAAGATGAGGAAGAGGAAGAAATTTTTTTTTGTCTTATACAAGTCTATTATTCCGGGGTTATTTAAAATGACATTCCGTCAGACTGACAGGAAGTAAGACGGTATGGATCGTGAGCCAACGACAATAATTCGGACGGAAACTCGAGCAAGAGTCGTCCGGCTCCTGGCGGCGTCATTTTTAATTGCAAAGCCTTTCGTCAAGTTTGATGGCTGGTTGTCACCGTCAGAATACAAAAGCTGGACTGAGAAATTAGAATCCAAAAATTTATTTCTGAAATTGAATTACTCCTAGAAAGTGTGCAAGATTTATGAAACGACTTGGTCAAGGGAATGTGCACCATTTATGAAAGAAATCCACCCTGACGCGTGCAATATTTTAGAAACGAATCCTTGATTGAGATGTACGATTGTTATGAAATATATTACTCCAAGAAAGTGTGCAAAATTTATGAAATTGGTTGTGTCAGTACGGTGTGCAGTATTTATGAAATATCATCTTCATTATTGTGCACTAAAAAGTGTTCAATATTCCTTTGATGTAAATTCTACTTTGAAGTGTGCATTATTTTTGAAATGAAGACCTGAGGGTAGTTTTCAATTTTCGCCAAATGAATTGCTCCTAGAAAGTGTGCAGTATTTATGGAATGAAATCCACCTTGCACGCGTCTACTACTTCTATTCACTACTTATAAAAATCTAAAGTAAGTACTTCGAAATGTTGTGCAAAATTTAAGAAACTAGCTGCCCAATCGATTGTGTCTTCTTTAAAAATTCAAATTCTGATAGAAGTGTGCAATATTTATGAAATAGATTCCTAACAAAAGTGTGGATTAATTTTAATTAAAATAAAAACAAACAAACAAAAAGCAGGAGCAGTGGTCCAATTTTTATGAAAGAAATTCATCCCTAAAGGTGTGCAATATTTTTGAAATGAATCCAAACAAAAGTGTGCATTAATTTTGAAATAAATCACAAAATAGAGTGCAAATTTATGAAATAAATAGTGCGCAATATGTATAAACTATGTCCAGTAGTGTCCACTATAGTATCCAATTTTATGAGATAAGTTCATCCCTAAGTAATATTTTCAAAATGAATACCAGACAGAAGTGTGCGATATTTATGAAATGAATTCTCTGTAAAAAGAGTGCAGTAATTTTGAACCGAACTCATGAAAACAAAGTTTTATCGTTGAAACGATTGAAAGGCCGTTGGCGAGAATTGTTTGAACAGGTACGGACATAATCATAATCAACTTTAATTAGCTTGCAATAAATTCTTTGCAGGAGGTCAACCTCATTGTTTATCGGTTTTTAAACTCTCAACCGGAAAGTCGGTACCTGCCTTTCTGCAAGCTTCTGGTTAAAAACCTGGGATACCCATTGTCGTGTTCGGGAGCGGTTTTCACCGAGGTTGCCCATCCCTTTGGATACTTAATTAGACTCGGCCAAAACCTCAGGAGAGGTATGGTCGAGGAGACTCATCCGAACCGTGACGGAGCATCAAACTTCTTAGTTTAAACTTGCTCCATCATCGTCGTAATGGTTGGAGTTATTATAAAATCGAACCTGAACCTGAATTCGGAGCTGGTACCGGGCCAGTCAACATATCCGGCCATGTGCAAAAGTGTGAATGATGGCCGGACGATGAAGTTTTTTGCTGTTCGTTCTTGCTCTGATTGCGACCTCGGGTTCTCGTGCACCTGTGGTATCGAGATGGAGAGTTTTGTGTGTTCGTGACTAAAACACAAAACTTTAGCTGGACTATGAAAACTTTTGGGAGAGGTTTTCACACTTGAGACACCATGTTTGAACCTGCACAGCATCAAGACTTTGCTTCAAATAATACACACCGTCAAAATCGATTTGAAAAATAATCCACAACTTTCTCAGTGATCTATTTCAAAAATAATGCACACCATCAAACTCTCATTCAACAAAAAAGCGAACATCAGGTATCTGTTTCAAAAGTAATGCACAGCATCAAGGATATCTTCGAAACATAATGCACACCTTTCACAATAAACAATTTTAAAAGTAATGCACAACATTAAAATATAATTCAAAAGTAATGCACAGCATCAAATATCTATTTAAAAATAAAGCACAGGTTCAACTTTATATTTCAAAAATGATGCACAGGTTGAGAATCCGCTTCAAAAGTAATGCACATCATCAAGTATCTCTTTCAAAAGTAGAAGCACACCATCAAGACTCTGTTTCAAAAATAATGCACAGCGTGGAGAATTTATTTCAAGACTAACGCACAAAATTAAAAATCTATTTCGAAAATAATGCACACCACCAAGTACCTGTTTCAAAAGTAATGCATACCACCAAAAATTAATTTCGAAAGTAGTGCACATTACCAAGTATCTATTTCCAAGTAATTCACAGGTTCAAGGATGTATTCCATAAATAATGCACAGGTTCGAAAATTTAAAAACGCACAGCAGGGAATATCTATTTCAAAAATGATGCACACGTTCAAGAATCTGTTCAAAAATACAAAGAATCTTAAACTAATGCACCTTTAATTTAATCTATTCCAAAGTAATGCACACTTTTGTCAAGGATCTATTTCATAAATACTGCACACTTCTTCCAGGAATTCATTTCGAAAATGTTGCGAAATTCGGGGATGGATTTATTGTATGAAACTGGAAACCTTCTACAAATTTTTATTTCAAAATTAATGCACACTTGTCAAGAACATCTTTCATAAATATTGCACACTTCTAGAAATACTTATTTTCAAAATTAATACTGAGCCTATTTCATAAATCTTGCACACTGAAACGTTATTTATGAAACGAACATTTGAACCAAGGAACCATATGTGATTGAACTCTAGGTCAGTGTGCAGTACTTATGAATTGGCTAATCGGAAATAGGTACAACACAGTATGTACACGCCTACTAAATCCACTGATACATGATGACATAACCATCCCCCAAAAAATTTCCTGACGATCATAAATCCACTCGTAGAAACACAAAAAGTCAATTCGGATTTTGACAGTTCGATTGATCACACCAAGTCTCAGGTGTTGTTTCACAACACGACAGCTTCCTGTCGCTTTTGTCTCCTCCTCCTCCTCTTCCGAAGCTCGAAAAACAAAAACAAAACAACGAGGAGGAGGAGGAGGAGGATTAAAAACTCAAAGACAACTGACGTGCACTTGCACATCAACAACACAACGCCCCGTCGAGACTTTGGGGAGATGATGGCATAACTCGTTCGGTTGGCAGCCTGATTTAGGCTTTTGATTCATTTTAGGAGAAATTTGGCCGATCAGAGTCGTGGGATTAAAGGTTTTATTTCAGTATTAAAGTGTCTCAAGTGTGAGTTTTCGACTCCGGGGATCAGACGTCTCATTCAATCTGTCTGATCCGGTTTTTTATTTTCCTCCGCGTTTAGTATGAAACTTAGGCTTGGCTGACTCAAAATGGCTTTCCGACAAGACGAAGAAAGTCTCTTTGGGGCGGTGACTTAATTTCATCGGGAGACTCGTTTCTTTTTCGATTTCTTTTCTTGTTTCATAAATTAACATGATGTCATCGATGGTGTGGTTCTGGAATGTCATTTAGCGTTGGGTTTAATGAGGAGGGTGGTGTTTTGTTCTCTAGAAGGACACTCGAGAACTTCAAAAGACCGCATAAAAAGAAACCAAACTAAATTTGTGAGTTGTTGACTGTAAATTCTAACTTGTTCGGTCTTTCCCCTAAAATTCAAACAATCACGTGAAACCTGATTGTTGTTGGCAAAGTCTTAATGTCAGCAAACATCGCGTACGAAAGAAGGTGGTCGTAGGAGCCGAACTGGCCTCAATCAAAACTGTGCTTACGTTCATTCACCTCCTTCCAACAACAACAAAATCACACTGGGAAGTTCCGATTGCTGACAAAATTCAGATTGTTTGGATTTGTTGATACAGCCGAACTGATTGAGGAAACTTTTTGTTGCTGTCAGGTATTCCTTCGACTTCGCACGCGATGTTTGCTGGCGTTAAGATTTTGCCAAAAACAGTCAAACTGTTTGAATTTGTGGAGAAGACTGAACAAGTTAGAATGACGAATTTACAGTCAGCAACTCACAAATTTAGTCTGGTCTCTTTTTATGCGGTCTCTTTTTTGAAGCTTAGGAGTGATAAGGAGATTTTCTAAAGCGCAAAACACCACCCTTCTCATTAAACCCAGCGCCAAATCACATTCCAAACCCATCCAGCACCCATGAGATCATGTTAGATAACTAACAAGAGGAGAAAAGACGAAAAAAAATCTCAGTCGGGACGAGTGATTGGGTTATCTCTACAGACCCAATCAAGCAACCTAAAACCTGATCCTCTTCAGAAAGTCTTAACTTCAGCAAAACTCATCTCAAAACTACATAACAGACGAACGACGCAACCATCACATTTGTAACACACTCAATCATACACACTATCACGTGACCTTGTGCACACCGATCTTTAGCATTAAAAACCGATTCTCTAAACGACCTACTTATGAGGTCTTCACAGCTTTCCAGGTTTATCCCCTCGAAGCAAAATCTGACAAAAGATGAAAATTGGAAAGTACGAGACAACAAACGTGACCGTGAGCCATCAGACAAACAAAAGACAAACGGTGACTAGTCAAAAAAACCCCGAAAGAACACCCAGACTAGAAAGAAACCGCGGAGGACCACTCCCAGAGCTTTTCCAAGACCTCCATTCGCATGACGCACATGTGACCGAGTCATCGGTATCTGCGATAATGATTCAAACGGTTCTCCGCAAAACCACAACACGAGGCGTTCGGGAAGAGCCCAAAAAGATGTTTTCTAGGCCCTCCATCTCATTAATGCCTCCCTGCCCCTCACCCCCTCATGATTTTCCTATTTTCCTTCTGATATTAAACTCTCGCCATGTGTTATCACGCAACCATCTTCTCCAAAATGAAAATTCCTCAAATCACGTGACATTTGTTAACCTCGAGGACTTTTCATTCCTCTTGTCATAACTTGTATTAATTATTTCCACAGAGTTTCATTAATAAAAATGTCGCGCGGGGCCTCCTCCTGCCCCCTCCCATGACAGATTCCTTCTTCTTTCTTTGTTCTTTAATCAAAAAGACATTTTCGTCGAGTCGGAAACCAAAAACGTTGCCCCGTCAAGAGTAGAAAACGGTTTTGGCCTTCACAACAAAACAAAATCTTTTAGTAATTACAGTTCTTCAGGGTCAAGCGGGGCCATCGAGGCCGGTTTTTTCGGCGATAGTAATTATCTGTAAACCGGTGAGTGAAAAATGGCCTTCCAGAGCCCCACGGGTTTCCTTTCACTTCGAAATCCAAATTTTTAAATTTCTGTGGAATTGTATAAAACGACGGAGCTACCAACATAACCGAGAAGTGATTACTAATTGCGTTCAAGGTCGTTGTAACCCTTCACACAACACGGGACCTGCATCCGTTGGATTTTGCTTATCGCACTCTTTCGTTCCCAATTTCCTAACCTCAATCACTATGAATGGTTGTAACAGGCTCACCCCCAAACCTTCAGGTATCTCATTCAGTCATCTTCCAGTGATGCGTTGTGATACACTCTAATATTTATCCGTGAACCTGTTTCAAGGAGAACTAGAGCCGAGAATTAGGACAAGCCGACAATGGTAATAAACGAGCGGCGCGGTCGTAAATTCAGCAACTTGCTTCATTTTCTATGTCACTGGTTTCTGATGCTTTGTAAATTGTAATTAATCCACCGAATTGAATTCTAATTAAATCAGGACATAGACAACACTCTCTTTCTCTCATTGTTTCCGTAAAACTGTAACGGAAGTCTAAACTAAGTCAAAAGAAAGGTTGGAATGAAATTAGATTCTTATCAGACTGTCGTCTAGTCAACTGAGCAAGGAGATCAAAGCTCTAAATTGTTGTGTTCACGACTACCAGGTGTCCCAGTCAAGACTTTCAAGGTTTTATTTTTGCTCGGGTGTCTTTCTGTTGTTGTCGTTACTTTGTAGTAATTTGTTTTAACTGTTGTTTGGAATATGAGTTACAGACTTCTTTAGAATTAATTCCTGTCAATTTGTTCATTTACTGAAGTTGGTAGCTGAATTAAAGAAAAGTGTCTAAAACGATACTGAAAAAAAGTAATCTTAAGCAAACAGTACAAAGACAAAGGAACGATGAAAGATATAAACGACAAGAAAGAAAACAGAGGAAAGATAAAAAATATAGTGAGAGACGAAATGAAGAAAGACATGAAACAAAACAAACATTAAGAAGAGGCAAAAGAAAAATAAAGAAAAGGAAACAGAGGAAGAGTCATCAAAACAGAGACAGAAAGAAAGGAATGTAAAAGAGTAAAAGATAAAAAACAAGGAAGACACAGCGAACAGCAGAAAGAGAAAAAAGAAATAACAAAGTAAAGCCCGAACAGAATCATAGATTAAAGTAGAGGAAAAGAGAAGACTAGAAAGAAAAGAAAAAGAAAAGAAACAAAAAGGTAAATATAGAGAAAAGAGAAAAGAAGAAATAAATTAGACAAAAAGAGATCGGAAGAAAAATTATGAAGAGTGAGCAAAAAGAGATACAGAAGGAAAGGAATGTAAAGAGAGAGAGGAAGGGTAAAAGATATAAAACAAGAAATATACAGAGAAAAGAAGAAAGAAAAAAAGAGATTAAAAAAGAGAGAGAAAGAACACAGAAGAAGAAGGAATAACAGAGCATAAGAAAAGGAAAGCAGAGAAACAGCAGGCAGAATAGAAAGACAAACAGGCAAAAAGCAAAAAGACCCAAAATAGTAAGAAAGGAAAAGAAGAGAAAGAGGGAGGAAAACAGAAAAAAGAAGAAGAGAGTAAACAAAGAAAATGAAGAAAAGAAAGAAAGATCACAAAAACAGAACAGAAAGAGAAACAAAAGCAAAGCCAGAGAAGCAAAGATAATCATCCATCTAGCCAAAGACTACAGAAGATGACTAACTACATCCAACTAAACCTGTCTACAACCTTCTATCACCTCGAAAGTAAAACTCTAATTAAACACTATACAACCCTTAGCTGAAAGACATCACCCCAACAGCACTAATCTAAACCAAAATCCCTAAACACCAAAAGAACTGTCAAACAGCTCAAACACTAACCCACCCAACTCCCTCACAATCCAAATTCCTTCAAAACAATCTCAGGTACTCCACCCCCAAAATCCTGTGACACCTTCAGAGAATTAAAAAATCCAGGAAATCAGGTATTGACTCCGTGAGAAACCTACAGGGTATTTATCACCCTTCCAGGTATGACAATAACAACCCTTAATCACATAAAAGGTATTTAAGGGCACCGCTCTATAATCCCCATCCCTTAAAATTAAGGGCCTAATCGAAATGACCTTGATAGTCCCACCTTTGAAAAACACACAAAACCGTTAAAGAAGTAGACTTCGTGTGAAAGAACTTTAAATCAAATTAAAAAAAAAACACTTTTGCTACTTATTCAGGGCCGTGTTCAGGATATAACAAACCCCGATCCCATTTCAAAATTCTTTTTGTCATAAACACAACAATAATAACGATAAATCCATCAATTAAGTCTTTACGATCTCGTTTAACTTAACGATTTTCTTAGAGCCGCCATTACGAAACGATAACAAAACCAAACAAAGGAATCATACGAAAGTTGATTTACTCATAAGTTAAGCATTGGCAAATTTTTAACTGAAATTTTTCCATAAAAAAATATTTTTCCAAGCAGAAGTAAAAATTCTTTTGTCAGGTATCAGGTAGGCGGTTGTTGTAAGAGTAGAAAAAAATTGTGTTGTTTACCTGTGTCCCGTTCTGGTGACGTCATCATGAGGTTAGTAGCCTCTGTTGAGATTTCCCAGTGTCACGTGATGGTTTTGATTAATCGCAACAGTCCTGGAAGTGAAGAAGGAATAAATTTAAATTGAGAGAAACCGCTAATGACGTCGTTTAAAAGCGGCTGTTGGGACAGTTTCCGTTTTCTATTGGGAAGTGAGTTTTAGCTTCCGACCCTGATGTGGGGGGTTTGAGTGCGCAACCCTTATTACCGTGTTGAATTAAAATAATCCCCACGGTAGACGAAGAAGTCTGAAAAATCTTTATTTATTAACCTTCCGGGTGGATTGTCCCATGTTGGGTGGTACATGCCCTCTGCTGGGTCTGTTCTTTACCTTTGCATTCACCCCTCGGGAGGAGAGGGGGGGAGGAAAGTTTTAAGACCCTGGGAGCTTGGGATTGTGAATATGACTTGTTTCTTGTTATTAGAGTATAAAAAATTGTGAAAAGAAGTTGAGGATTGTGCTTAGGAAGCAATTTGCTGTTGTTGCTGATGGGAGTATATCCTTCCACCTTCCTAACTTTTCCGTTTTGACCTCTTTGCCTTTTGTCTCTACTTCTTTTTGTTTCTGTTGTTCTCTCTCTGCTTCTGTTTGTTTCTGCATTTTTCTTTTACTTTTTCCTTCCCATTGTCTTTTCTTCTTCTTTTTCTCCTCTCTCTCCTTCTCTAATATCTTCTGGCTGTAAATAGTCACCAGGCTAGGCGAACATAAACATAGCTCTTTGATTCGTTTTGGTTCTCTTCGGAACTCATCACCATCATGTTTGAACATATTTATTCCTGGACAAATGACCCATGCAAACTACTCTTCTAAACCCAAAAATTCCTCAAGTTAACACTCCCTTGAGGTCTTTGTTCTTCCTATGATCCCCGTCCAATATACCGGCATTATGTCACGTGACCCATTCCCAGCCTTTTTATGGGTTATACAGACGACAGCATCATGACACAGTCCCCTGAGCCAAAAACAAAAATCGTTTGGAGGTTTTCGAACCAGGAAAACAAAAAATCAAAGCGAGACCTCTGATCGAGAAGTCGGAAGTGGACACCGACTGACCGGAAATCAATGCATAAAACATGAGCGAGTGACCTTCGGATGTTGACCCCCCAGGGACTGTTGAATCTGTTTTGTTTGGATGTAGTTCACATGCAATCATTCGTAACAACCCTCATAATCATCCTACCATCGACCTTCATTCTTAAGAAACTTGTCCAGGTGCGAAGGATGGGGCTTTACCTGCGGGAAGACAGACACCACCACTCCAAACGAAAAGGTTCTGACTCACAAATAACTTCCCCATCCTTCCCACGACACACAATGAGAATCTCATCAAACACGGATAAACACATGAAAACCCTTTCAACGATTCATGATAAGCGGTTTCCAAGAGAGAATCTCAAAAATCTTTTCTATGTTTCTTCTTTTATCTTTATCTATCCGCCATTTTTCCCTTCATCGCATTATGCATAGCAGATAATAAATGAATCGCTTTCCTCTCACCTTTCTCTCCCTCTCTCTCTCTCGGTCTCTTCTTTCTTTCCTTTCCTTCTACCCGTAAACAAGACTTTTAACTATTCTTAAACTAATATTTATGGCGTCATTTCTCACAGCCTTCTCGTGCGCCTAAGATTAAGAGCTTACGCAATAACAGTCTAAATGAAATTGATGAGAATGTTGTTCAGACAAGACTGGGAAAAAGGTTTTTTTTTGGCCGGATGGAAGTTGTTTGGTGGTAACGGGTACTGACAGTTAGCCGATTGACTGAAATCCGATTCAAACTGACGTGAGATCTTTTAGATTCAGGTACAAACCGGAAATGGTCATTTTGAGCCTCGTTTCTTTCTCTCGTGGATGGTAACAGCGAATTAAAGGTGTAGCAGCTTCAAAGATTTTGTTCGATCATGCCATCTCTCTCTTTAAATCTTTCACGGACCATCTGGAAGCAAAAAAGGTTAGGTTACGCGGACATCAGCATTAGTGTTGATGTTAGTCTGTAAGCTGTTACGCCCCTCAAGTGAATTTTCAAGCATTCAAAACCCTTTAAAGACTAATTATTTCATAAATACTCACAATGACTTCGGTAAAAAGTAATGCACACTTCATTGGAAAAATCATTTCAAAAATACTGCACACTTTCAATTAGAATCCTTTCCAAAAATACTGCACACGTTCTCGATGAATTCACTTCAGAATTACTGCACAATTTTTTTCAACGTTCGTCTCATAAATATTGCACACTTTATTCAAGAATCCATTTCAAACATATTTCAGACAACTTCCGGTGACGGGAAAACAAGATCAAATCATTTGCGAGTAGGTTTGATCTTCGTGACAGGTATCCCACCTCTTCTGTAGCTTTTCTTCTCGAAATCCTTAATTTAGATAGGAGAAAAAAGGCAACAGCGAAATGCGACAGCGTCAAAAAAAACATTTGTTTTACTTATTATTGGGTTGAGTCATAACAATACACCATCACGACAGCCATTTCCGGACGCGGGGGGGTTTACACGAAACCAAAATTTTAAATGGATACATAACAAAAGGAAAGAAAAAGGTTGATGCTGTCGGCTGTGGTGGTGGTGGTGAGCCACGGAAACAATAAGAAAAGTCGATTTAAAAGGGAAGAAAGGGCGATGGAGCGAATGAGATCCTGAGGAAGACTAATGATATACCGGGGATGGGGATGGTGGTGGTGGTGGAGGAAGGCGGACGGGAGGGTGGGGGGTTCAACGCCGAAAATTGAAAACTCTCGCAAAAGTCAGCTGGTAGTGCCTGCCTCATTTTGAATCCTCTTTAAAAAATTCTCTCAACCAGAACCCCGATCATAATGAAGCGAATTCATCAAACGGCCTCTCGCACACACACACATCGCACAAAAAAAGGTCGAAGGGACAGGGAGGCTGAGAGGGATGAAGGAGGCAGGGGCAGAGAGGGAACACGTCTCGTGGAGGGTTTTTGGAAACGTTTTCATCTCCTCCTTGACTTTATTGGTGTCGCAAAATGGGATTTTAATGTTTTCTTGGGTCCAGAGGTTTTTTCATAACCGGGATTTGTGTTCCCATTGTTAGGTTAGGCAACTCGAGCCAAATTCATAAATGTTCACTCGGGGCTACTCATTTCATAAATATTGCACACTCTCTTGAAGATTTCTTTTATATATGTAGCAAAATTCCTTTGAGTACTCCTATAAAAAAATACTGCACAATGATCTGCAAGGTTTATTTCAAAAGTATTGCACACAGATCTGCAGGACTCATTTCAAAAATATTGCACACTGATCTGTAGGATTCATTTCAAAAGTATTGCACAGAATCATGAGGTATTCATTTTAAAAATACTGTCTACTGATCTGCAGGATTCATTTATAAAATGTTGCACACTAATCTGTAGGATTTATTTCATAAATATTGCACACTATTGTGAGATATTCATTTCAAAAATATTGAACAGCGATTTGGAGAATTGATTTCAAAAGTACTGCACACTGTTTTAGAGGACTCCTTTCAACAATATTTCACATTCTCTCGAGAATTCATTTTATAAATAAAGCACAATTTATTGGAGTACTAATTTCATAAATACTGCACATCTTATTCGTCTTCACCGGTACCAGTACCAACAGACATCTCTTGATTTCTAGTCCTCTCGTTGATCCATTGTCTTATAAAACCTTCCTCAGGTTCTTTTGCTGGGTCATGACCTTCATTCTGTTGGCCTGGATATCTTCTTCTAGTTTTCAGTCTCACTGCACCTACAACACAAATGTGTTGGTGCTTCTGTTAACATCAGTATTGATGCTGACGTTAGATTCTCATTTTACGCGGTTATGCCGTTTTGAGAATTTAAAGTTAAGCGGTTAAGGAACCAGAAATTTGAACTAGTGTGAGGTTCTCAAATCCAAAATTTGAATTTCTCTGCTCACTGTCATCCGCATAACAGTAGACTAGACTAACTGCTGAGCTATTGTTCATATTTCGGAGGACTACCTACAGGCTAGCAAGAAATGAAATCTGTGACGGATTCACTATCTAAGTCATAAATAAAAAAAAGTGCTAAACAAGCAAAAGACAAGAGAGTCAGACAGAAAGATAAACAGAGAGAGAGAGAGAGAGAATCGAAATCAGTCTTTCGTTAACAATTCCTGGTCTCATAAAGTAGAAATAATAATCCAACGAGAAACAAAGATAAGAGGGAACATTCTAAAGGCAAGAGGAGGTGGAAGGTAGATGAGACGAGGAGGGAGGAACCAGAAAACGTCAAAACAGTATCTTGAAACCATCATACTCGGGTAGTAAGCAGCAAAAAGGAGAGATCAACGAAGGAACCAGGCTTCCCTCCATCGTCTGCATTAAATCCATCAACATGATTAATTCCCCTTCATCTTGACCTGACCCAACGACTCCTGGCCGTGATTCCATGCTTTTACTCCTCCTCCTCCAAAGAATTATTTAAACAAAAAGAAAACGCAACAACAACAACAGCGGAAAAACCGGAAAAACGACTTTCCGGACTAAAAACTTTTTCCTTCCAAATTGAGTCCCAACAAAAGAAGGAAATAAGTCGAGAGAGTAGGAGGGAGGGGAGAAGCAGTGCGTGCTTTCGAAACTCGAAAAAGGATTTTTGCTTACATAAATTTTTAGTGTCACGACGAAAACTTTATTTTTATGCCTTGATTTTGAAAATTTAAAAGCTCGACGGGAGAAATGAGAAAGAAGGAAAAGAAAAAAAAATCTTTCGTGAAAACTTGTTTACTTTTTCTTATCTCTCTCTCTCTCTCTCACTTAATCTATCTCTCCGGTCTGTAGGTGATAATTTTCTCTCTCTCTCTTTGTGTGTTTGTAATGAGTCGCTACCTTTCTTTGTCTTCCTCTTCTCTAACGAGTCTCTCTTTCTTTCTCTCTTAATCTATCTCCCTGGTTTATGGGTGATACCTCTTCTTCTTTGAACCTTTCTTTCCCTCCTTCTCTAATGAATCCCCCTTTCTGTTTCCATATTTTGTTATAATTATCTCTTTCTTTCCCTTACTTCTTTATCTATCTCTCGTTTTTCCTCTCGTTCTATCTTTCTTTATCTATCACTCGTTTTTTTTGCCCGCAGGATGCTTTATGCACACCTGATAACTTTGGTACATCTAAGTAGTGTCCGACTCCCCTTCTTGAGGGTTTGCGGACTAAACCCCCCAGCTGCAACTTTAGGAAATTCAGAGACCCGCTGTGAGGCATTACTGTCCGGGTTTCTTCTGCCTCAGGTGAAGTTTCCGTTAGTGTCTTACTGTCGGCCGGGTTTCTTACGAGGTTGGCCTTGGCACTCTCGCTCGACGTATTCTTTTCTCTTCATGGCTTCTTTGCAGAAATCAGAGAACGCTGTCCAGCTGTCGGAATCTTCTATTATCCTTGCCACTATATTCGGGAGATCTACATGTTTTAGTCTTCCCTTGAGTGTGTTCCTCTGTTGGATCCATTTGTCGCAGTGGTTCAGGGTGTTTTCGTTGCCGCTACTGCAGTGGTCGCACTCGCTGGTGTCCCGTTTTTTGATTCTGTGGAAGAAGGAATTAAAACACCCATGTCCTGTTAGAATCTGGGTCAATGCATTCACTTGCATCTGCAAAGAATGCATTCACTTCCCCGTGTTTCCAACTTAGCCATCCTTCTAGGTGTCTCTTCCTCTACTCTACAAAGAATCTCACTTTTTCGTTTTCTCTCTGAATTTATCCCTCCAGTCTGTAAGTGATCTCTCTCTCTCTCTCAATCTATCACTCCAGATGTAAACTTTGACTTAAGGCAGGTGTTGGACTCTGATGCGATTTTAATTTTATTAAGTGAAACGGTCGCGGAGGTCGTTCAATAAACAAAACCACCTTCCAACGTTTTAACTTTTGAAACGTATCCAAAGCCTAAATTGAGTTGTTGATTTTGTAAAGTTGGTAAAATCGTTTTACTCCAACCACTAATTTATCTAGTTATCATTCGTTGGCAGCTTCGTTACGTCCCTGACTTCTTATTTACAAAAACAAAACGAAATTTAAAACGCTCGAGAGAAGCCTGAAGACATCGAAACGACATCAGAGATCTTGTTTTACGCGAGAGGCAAGAGATTAAGAGAATGCAAAAGACTCGCTCACGGAATCCAATGTACCTTCCAGGTACAACAAGGTATCCGGTTGTATGCAGTTTTATTCTATAACCAGATAACTAAAGAATGCTGTGGATCCGAATTCGATTGCTGTTGTGAATTTTTTATGAGTAAAAAACCCAGAGAGATTTGCTGTCCTCAAAAGACGACAATGGGTTGGAACAGTTTGATCTCCTCCAGCTGTTGGGTTTCTTAGATATTTGGAAGGTGACCACTCCTGGTAGATAGTTTATTTGGTCATAAACAGTCAGTTTGGGTTTAGAAACTTCTGACAAACCTCAAACCTTAGAAATTTTTTTTTAAAAAACCGTTCAAACAACCGATGCACTACCAACCGTAAACTTTGTTCTCTTCCGGCAGGTGCACACCCACATGACAGAGTTGCAACTCACCTTTGTCTTAGGTTCGGTTTAGGTTCGCCTACTAGACATTGCTCTGACGTAACAAAGATCTCCTACACCCGTGCTTGAAACACATTCTGAGGACTTTCTGCTCGTTTCCCTGACTTTCATAACACGCCACTTCCGGTTTCTTGTTGTTTCTTTTGTCCTGATCTGAAAGATGGGTTAGGTTGGTATGAGCTTCTCTAATGCAGAAGATGTTTTATACAAAAAATTTTTCTTCAAGAAGTCGTGACGTTTAATTAAATCGCGAAACCAGAAGGAAACAGAATCCAATTCGCTCTGGTCCCACTGGGAATGAGATCTCCTTCCGAAAACCCAAATTATGGAGCAGAAGACTTCAAATGCGACAGAGAGAGGAGGTAGGGGGTAGGCAGAGGAAGAAGAAAAAAAGAATTTTAATGGTCGTCTGCCAAGTTAGGATTTATTTCCAACTCGACACCGATAATGAGGAAAAATTAACCGAGATTAAACAAATATTTTAATTTAAGGATCGTGATGATGCATTTTTGAAGAAGGAGGAGGATGAACAAGAAGAAGAGAAATCAGTGGCGGCGGAGGAGGAAGGGGAGGTGGACGTGAAGAAAACAACCGAAAACCATTTCGAAGCCTTGTTCAAATAGTTTGTCTAATTATCGCAACACGAAACAAAATCGACTTTTCCTCGGCGGGAAGATGGCGGTGGGAATGTTTCCTCCTCTCACCCCCTCCTACCCTCCACCTGAATCGAATTCGTGTGTAGACATGACGGGAATCGGTCTGTTATATAGTGGACGATGGATTCCTCGACCACTTTAAGAAGAGTTTTAGGTTGTCGTTAACAGTTTCCGTCCGGTGTTAGAACGGCTTTTCTCCCAAAAATATACCCCCGACACAACATACTAACGGATGTTAATACAGATGACAACATTTTTCTCGTGAAGAAGAAACACACAGCTCCTTGGTGATGGATTCTGTTAGTTCTTCTACGGCAGGCCAAAGAGATTATAAAGATGGCGTCTGATATATTTTGTTGGTATTCCTGCCTGTGTCATGGCGAATCGTATTGGTATTTTACATAAATTAACTGAGAAATACGATACGTTAACGAATATAATATATATTATTGTGCAATAGAACATGACAGTGCCGGTTCCAGGAAAAGAAAGAACTTGGAAACTATATACAAGGAAAGTTACAAAAATCCATCCTTAAGTAGTTCTCGAAAAGAAAAGATGAAAGAAGTTGGGTTATCTACTTCTTTGGTTGAAAATGAATGAAAAATTGTCTAAACAATCAATCAATCAGTCAATCAACTAAGGTTCCCAAAGAGCTTCGGTTAGCTTGAAAATTTTTCTGGAATTAAATCGGGACATGTCTTTAAAAAATTCGTGATTAGAACTGTGTGAAGGTGTTTATCTGACTCTCGAAGGCTTGGTTAGGAGGACCAAGAAGCCTTCCACCAGATACTAGATAATTTATCTGCTGGAGGAAGTTGATAGAACGATCATCTCATAAACACCAACCGCAAAGTCAGCAAAAACCCACTGAGACGATGTTAGAAACAAATCAACATCACAATCGGTAACAAAAAACCAGACAGACAGACAAAGAAGAAACTGAAGCCGTCATCAGGAAACCAAAAAACCGGAAAAACGAGTTCCAACCCCGAACGTCTCAGAGAATCACCATCCAGACTCAAACAGTCCATTGAACAAAACAAAAGTTGAATTCCTTGGGGAGGATAGCAGCAACATCAACAAAAAAGCGAGATACCGGTCACGACAGATACAAATCCCTCCTCTTCCTCTCCACTACTCCTCCTCCTCTCCTCTTCCTCCTTCCTCCATCAACCATAATCAAAATATTGAATCGAAACGTTCGCCAAAATCCTCTTTCAACTATAGCATGCGGAGAAACCAACCCAATCGAACTCCAAATGGGATTTGATAAAAGCAACAATTTTTTGAGAGCATTGTACCGAGAGAGAGACAGGGGTTGGGGGTGAGTTTGGGGGGTTGATTTCCTTTTTGCTCCTTCCTCGTGTAAAGGTAACATATGGGATTTGTATTTATCAACCCCATTGTTCGGTAGAAAAGGCGCGCATCTGCCCTGATTTAGTTTTATTTTTTTTAAATTTTATTTATCAACAATCCAATCAGAAAAGTAATCGACCTTCCACTTTGAAGGGGATGGGACACTCTAGCCTACAATTCATTTCATAAATACTGCACACTATCTTGAAGTATCGATTTCATAATTAATGAGCGGCTGTTCTTGGTTGATTGATTTTTTTTCTTCTAAATATTCCACACCTGGACGAAGATATAGTTTCAAAAATACAGGTCACTGCGGTATAGAATTCATTTCAAAAATATTGCACAGTTGTAGGGGAGTCATTTCAAAAATACAGCACACCAGAGGAATTTATTTTAAAAACCCGGTAACACTCATGAAGAATTTATTTTAGAAACACAGCCCCCTTTCGTAGGATATCCATTCCAGAAATATTGCACGTTGTCTTGAAGAACACGTTTCAAAAATACTGCACACACGCACGAAGGGTTCATTAAATAAATTATAGCACTTTGATGAAGAATTCACTTAAGCCATCCTGTAAACAACCGCGAGAATAATAATTTTCAAAAATATTACGCACTTGTATGAGGAATCCATTTCATAAATATTGCACACCCTTTTCAAGGATTTATTTCAAAAATACTGCACATTATCACGGAGAATTCATTTAAAAATTACTCTACACATTTGTAAAGGTTTTTGTTTCAGAAATACTGCACATTTTTATGATGAACTGGTTTCAAAAATATTGCACACTGTTTTGAATAATTCATTTCAAAAGTATTGCACACTTGCAGGACAAATTAATTTCAAAAAATACTACACAAAGATAGATAGCCATTTTCCAGAATGCTGGATTTCAAACACTGTCGATAAGACAAACCAGCAACAACAGCAAAATTGCGACACGTTATCTTTGGTTTTAAACCCTTCCGACGCACCCCCAACTTCATTACCACCCCCAAGTCATCTACTTTCTTTAGAAGTCACGTTCTTTGATTGAGCGACCCCGCTTCCTCTTATCTTCATCCTTCCCACTTAGCCTTTTGTTTATAGTTTCTTCTTGTCTTTTACAGACTACTTCCAGGCGGTGGGGGGGTGATTTAGGGGATGAAACACACACCCCCACCAACCGGAAATTAATGATTCCTCTTTTTTCTTTCTTTCCCGACTAATGCCTGTTTAAAATATTGACTCCCGTGTGCGGACAAAAGCAGGAGAGATTAATGGCGTGACTAAGCGTTGTAGGGTATCTTCTCCTACCCCCTCCCTCTTCATCCCCCAATGAGCCCTGTCTGAATGGATTTTTCTTTTTCCTTTCGATCTTTCTTCCGCTTCAGGATTTTCGACAATGGATCAAAATTTTTCTTTTTACTCTCCTCATCCCAGCCCCTCTCTCTCTTTGGGAGAAGAACACAAAACAAAAACAGAATTAAAAAAGAGTCGTAAAGAAACGCCAAAAGTCAGCGGGGTGGGTGGAGGGTAGAGGGAGGTTAAAGAGAACAAGAAAACAAAAAAGTTTCCTTTGAGAAAGTTGGATGAAAACTTTTGGTATTCCGGTTTCTCCACAATCCTCCGACAGCATCCCCTTCCAACAGGAGTTCGTTCATTAAGATCAACATGAATTTGAATAAGAAGAATTTTTTTTCGCCTTTCACCCCAAACCCCCTGCTGTCGAGGGTGAAAACCGTAAATTTCGAGTATTCAAAAACTTTTCCTTCTCTCGGCTGAACCCTCTGGAAAAAATTGTATATAACGAGCGCCATGTTGAATATGCTGACGTGTTGATTATGTTTTGGAAGGGGAGGGGGATGATTTCGGGAGTGTTTTGTTAAAAATCTGTTTCTTTATCCTGAGTGGAGGGTTGATTACTCTTTTTTGACTGTTGTTGATGGTGATGAAGGAAAAAAAACTAAAACCAAACACAAAATTAGGGCAGATGCTCGCCATTTTGGTCGAACAATGGGGTTGATAGATAAAAGCCCCATATGTCACCTTCGAATGAGGAAGGAGGAAGAAAAAGGAAGAGTGTGCAATATTTTTGAAATGAATATTCAAAGTGAGCATTGATTATGAAATGAATACTCTCTCGTGAAGTTTTTATAATAGTATATAGTATAATATTATATGATTACGGCAGTCTTGTCCTGAAGTTAGGCTTCTTTCCCAGCTTCGGGTGTTTCCAATGGAAAGAAGTTGGGTGTTGGGTGTTGGTTCTATTTCAAAAGTACTGCACACTTGTATAATTAATTTATTTCATAAACAACGCATACTTTCATGGCGAATCCATTCCAAAAGTAATGCACATTTTCTTAATTTTCTCACGATGTTCATTACAAGAATAATATAAACTTTCTTACCCTGTTCGTTTCAAAAATATTGCACATTCTTTTGAAGAGTACATTTCGAAAATACTGCACACTTCACTACAGTGTTTATTTGATAAATGTTGCAGACTTCTTTACACAATCCATTCCAAAAACATTTTAATTTCTAACACTGAATATTCCAAAAATATTGCACACTTCTTCACGCACTCCCTTCAAAAATATTGCACATTTTCTTACGGTATTCATTCCTAAAGTAATGCACACTTTCATGGAGGATCCACTGCAAGAATAATACAAACTTTCTGACCGTGTTCGTTTCGCGGTATTCATTTCAAAAATATTGCACACTCTTTTAAAAAGTACATTTCAAAAATTTTAAAAGTACATTTCAAAAATGCTGCACTTTTTCGTGGATGACTCATTTCAATAACAAACTTCTCCTGTAAGACTCTCTCATCTTCCAAGTCTCATCGAACTGTTACGCAACGCCCAAGAAACCATCCAGGGAATGTGTCTTAAGACCACGGATTAGGGATTAAATGAAAATAACTGTCAAACAATTTCTTCAGCCCTTCATTCCAAAACCAGGCATCCATTAAACGGCGGATTAATAGATTTGGTACAGTCGAACCTGGTGTAAGGATGCAACCTGGCCCTCAAAAATCTAACGACCATGGTTCCTGTTAGTAAACGAACTGACACAAAGCAATCCACCCAATCCCATGAATTCCTGTATACTATGCTATCTTCAAACCATCCCATCTCTCTCTCTCTTCTTGTTTTCTCGAGATATTTTCTAATAAGAGAGAGGGAGATATTTCATAAATACTGCACACTATTGTTGAGAATCCAATTCTTTTAAACTCATGCGAGGAGTATTGGTTTCATAAATGCTGCACAGAGAGGGAGAGAAAGAGACAGAATTAAGGGGAAATAGAGAGAGGGAAATTTCATAAATATTGCACACTGCCGTAAAATATTCATTTCATAAATCTTGCACAGAACCACAGAGTGAGAGGCAGAGGGGAACAGAGAGAGACAAGAAGAGGGAAACGAATCCTCCATTAAAATGAGTTTAAAAGGCTTCATTCAAACGCGTAAACGCGGTTACGGATGCACGCATAATCAAAATTTCAATTTTTCCAGTTGTCTTTCACCCCCCCTCTCTACCCCCCGTACAATTCAATTGTTATCCAGTTCGTTTTGTGAAGCGCATTAATTCAACCAGAAATATTAGTTTCAAGTTCATTCGTGCGGTTGAAGTTGTTGTTTGTCATGCAAATTCTCGTACTCTCGACTAGAAAAATTTTTCTGTCCCTCCTGTCGGACGCCACTCCCTACCTCCCTCCACCCCCTCCCCCCGCCGGCGTTTATAGTGATGACCCATCCAAAACCGAAACCATAAACTAGCCTCATCTTCGAAATTTACGACCTCCTCCTCCTTTCGATTTTGTGGTAAATGACTCGTCGCGGGGTGGGTATTGGAACCATGTCAAACCCTTTCAACCTCTCATTACTCAGGTGATGATATTCCTAACCCCGACCCTGTCACCCAACTTTCTATCCCCCTCTCCTCTCCTTCCTCCACACACACAAAAAATCGCATAATGAGTCGTGGTCGTGTGAATTATGGTCGTTATCGAATCTGATGCTGCTGCCTTCCTCCTCCCTGTTTTTTGCTGACGGTTTTGAAAAAAACAACCTTTTTTCCTGATGGTTCAGCTCGAAATTAACCAAATTATCCGGGAAATTATAAATTGATATACTCAATGAGGGTGAAAGGGGTTGGTTTGGTGTTTGGTGGAGGTGTGTTACCTACCCAGAACCTTTTTCTGAGCTTTTGAGTGTAGATAGCGATAGCGAATGATTAAGGAAATCATCAGACGCTCATCTTTCACACCCCCATTCTCACCCCAAAGAGGAATTTAAAAGGTTAACCTTCTAAAGGAAAAAGCAAAAAAAAAACTTTGGAAATTCCCTTCGGTACTGAAAACCCATTTTGGAAATATTAATCAGAAAAACCTCTCACCGCCTTCCTCCAACTCCTTCTCCTCCACCGCCTTCTTCAATTACTTAAACACGTTTCAATAGGGGTAGAATTATGAGTAACTCCATAATCGAATATTAAAATCATTTTTTTTCGGGGCCTTATGATTTCCCCTCCACCGCCGCCTCACCCAAAAACTACCACACCCGGTGGAGAGAGGAGAAAAGTTTTTCTTCAACTCTTTAAGAGATTTTAAATTAAAAACTTGATTTGAATTTCTTTCCGCTTCTTCCTCCTCCTCTCCTCTCCTACCCTCCACCCGCCAAAGAACGTGAAATCCGAGTTTGAAAATTAAAGAAGAAATTATTTCATTCTCCACACCCCACCGCCTGCCTAAAAAAAAAATGTTTCCAGAAGAATTTTTGTAGTGAATGAAGAAATTCTTGAACTCCTAGGAGGACACTCCACTTTGACACTTGTCGTCCTCAAGCACTCGCGAACGGATATTCATTCAACAACCCCCGCTACCGTTCTCGTTCCCCAGACCATCTTCCTGGTTTCAGTTTTAGAAAGTCTTAAAGTTTTATTCTTTAATAAAGTGTTGAAATTGTCTTTGCTTACCCCGACCCGTTCGCTCCTCTTCCTCTTCCGTCGGATGTTCGTTCAAAAGACTTCATCACCTTAAGGCCCTCTACACTCTTCAGCTCTTCTGCACTGAAGGGTTCTGTTTCACGCGAACTAACCAGCAACTAGAGGCTTGGTCTCAGTCTAATTTTTGAGCTGAATCTGGAAAGTGTGCAAAATTTTTGAAATTAATACAATAAATAAGTGTGCAGTTTTATTGAGATTAATCCTCTAAGGAAGTGTGCAGTATTTTTGAAATGAATTTCTCAAGAAAGTGTGCGGAATTTTTGGAACGAATTCCTTGTGAAAGTGTGCAGTATTTATGAAATGTAGTAATCATGAAATAGCTCAGTATTTTTGAAGTGAATTTCTGATAAAAGTGTGCAATATTTATGAAAGAAATTCTTCGTGAAATCTGCAGTCTTTTTTAAATAAATTCCTCATGAAAGTGTGCAATACTTATGAAATGTATTCTCCAATATTTTGTGCAATGTTTATGAAATAAACTCTCCTAGAAAGTGTGTAGTATTTATGAAATAAACATGAAATAGCTCAGTATTTTTGAAATGAATTTCTGATAAAAGTGTGCAATATTTTTGAAAGAAATTTTTCATGAAATCTGCAGTAGTTTTTAAATAAGTTCTTCATAAAAGCGTCCAAAAGTTTTCTTGGGTCACTAACGGTGTCTTAACCCTTCCTGAACTACAAAACAGGAATAGACCACAGTTCTCTGTTGTGGTTCTAAGACTATAGTGAAATTTGACGGCTGTGATTCATGTCCAGCTTCTAGATAATCCACGTTACTGCACACGTGGATATCACAATAATCAAAACAATCAAATTTTGTCTATTTTTAGAAATTTAGTATTGAGTTTTCGAGAAAATTATATTAAAGATCATATAATCAATTCATATTATCGTGTTTAATGTTTGTTGTATTTAAAAATTTTCTTTTGAAATCGGTCAATTGACCGGTCTGGTAGTTTTAGACCTAAAGAAAGTGTTATATACGTAATTATTGCTGATAGACGTTAAGTACCAAGTTGCTAACTGACCAGGTCATTGTCATGAAAGACAAGGTTCGCAAGGTTCATATATACTAGAATATACAGCTGTTGAGTCCTCACTCAGTATAACACGGTGTGAGAGAGGAGTGGAGCTCTAACCACTACTTTGCTTGTCAGCTATTTCGACCATTCAACCACAGCCGTCTCACTATATACCAGTGCTTATATACGTAGAGTCAGTATATGTCACTTATAGTATAAAAAGATCGCAAACAAAACCAGCTGGGGAGAAGAGTCGGGAAAGTAGTGTTTGAAGGAGCACAAGTCATTGATATACAAATCGTCACCCACTTAGAAAATTTATAAAAAATTTAATTTCGGCTTGGAAACGAATCAAAACTTCCTTCACTAACTGCTACCAGAAGACAAACAAAAACTTTTACGAGTGTCTTTGTCACGTTCGATTTTTCACTTCTTCTAAACTGATGCTGCCGCCATCACGTTCGAAACGACTCCCCGAACGTTAAAAATGATAAATTATCCGAAGATTGATTTAATGAGTGAGTCACGAAACGGTGGCAGCAAGTCACAAACAAGTTTCCCTAGGTCTGGACTATACGTTCTTCCAAACGTTCGTGTCATCTTGAAAAATCATTTCGAATTAAATTCACTGCACTCGAGAGGCGATTCTCACTCACAACTCTGTTTCAGACGCGAATTAAATGCGCGGTTTTTTTTGTTCTTTTGAAGCACCTTCAAAATTTCTTTTTCATATGATCTTATAATATTTATAGTATAATTTATATTTTAGAACTCTACCACTTCGAATTGCGATAGAATTTTCTCATCTGAAAGGATTTTCCGCATTATTTCGAACTTGAAAATTGTAGGAATAGAACTAGTTGACTTTCAAAAATATTGCACACAAGCAAGCGTTTTAAATTTCATAAATAATGCACACATTCTAGTGGCACTTCTTTCATAAATATTGCACACTCTTGAACTGTGCGTTTCAAAAATATTGCACACAGGCAAGCATTTTTCATTCCATAAGTAATGCACGCTTTCTAGTAGCACTCATTTCATTATTATTGCACAGCTCCATACACAATTTTTCGTGAATACTGCACATTTTGACCAAGAGTCAATTTCAAAAATCTTGCACACTTTTATGTGGAGCTCATTTCATAAATATTGCACACTTTCGCACGAAATTCATTTCTTCAATATTGTACTCTTTGGTCAAGAATCTATTTCAGGAGAATTGCACACTTTAATGAGGAATTCATTTCAAAAATCTTGCACACTTTGGTATGTGAGTTAGTTCACAAATAATGCACACCAGGAAGTAGGAGGATTCATAAATTAATTCAGAAATTGGCCAAGTAACCGGTCGCAGAAGGTATGGTCAGAGGAAAATGTCAGCAGACTCACTGCTGGGTTAACTTCCGGACGTTCTGGGGATTCCACCAGACTTCTTTTTGACTTTTCCAACTCGTTCGATCCTTCATCACGATTGAGACTACAACAAAACCCGCTAACGATTCCTTCATCAATCGAACTTTTCTAATCACCGATGCGTGACGTTCGCTCAGAGCGTTCTCCTCTCAACCCCCCCTTTCCCAAAAGAAGACAAAAACAGTTCTGGCAAGGCAGAAGAGGGAAGAGGCGGAGGCCAAAGTTAAAAATTGCCTTCTAACACCTAAAAATAACTCCTCGATTTCAACTTAATGACATCCATTATTAAATAATTATGTAAAAGTGAATAATTTTCAGTCGTCGATCTCGTTAATGTTATCCAATTAATAAGAAAGAAAGAGAAAAACGCCGGGAACGAGTAAAACCGTTACGAACGCCCCTCTTCCCTCCGCCCGTCCCCAGCCCCATTCCGTACCCGTTCGAAAGGGATTACTTTTCCTCCGCCTCCTTCTGGTAGAAAAGCCTCGACCTTTAAGCCCGAAGAAGTCAACAACATTCTTCCACGTTTTTACGGCTTCACCCGTTCAAGGGGCGTCAAGGCGGTGGGGAGGAGAGCGGGGAGATGACACACGCACCAAACACTCACTACAACGAAAAATGACAGTCAGCTGTATGAACGATTCCTCAAGTTGTAATCATTTCCGAAGAAGTCGTTGTCGTCTTCGTCGTTTTTCTCTTCTCAAAAACTTCCTCCTCCACCACCCCGCTCAGTCTTAAGTGGAAATAATTTTTAATCTGATTCAATGACATCTGCCACCGAAGCAGATGAAATCGAATTAATTTTAACCTGTTATCATCGTCGCCTCGTTGATCTCTGCTGCTGCTGTTGAGTTGATCTTCAAGCTGTTTTTCTCTCCCCCTCTCTCCATCACGACCCTCCGAAAGCTTTCACGAGTCATCTGGAATGCAAACGAAGGCAGTTTAGAAATGAGTTTCGAGATTAACACCCCTGTTACCTTAAGAAAAATTAATTTCAAAAATACTGCACACTATCTTACAAACTTTAGTTCATAAATACGCCACAATGTTAATAAATATTTATTTCATAATTATTGCACGCTTTTCAAAAAAATTCAAACTCGCAATAATTGCAAACCGTCTTCAAATAATATTTCCCATTTCTTTGAACCACGCGTTTCAAAAATAATGCACACAATCAAAGTGTTTTTATTTCATAAATACTGCACTCTTTCTAGGAGTTTTCATTTATATTAATAATTAATGAGCACTTTAATGGATAATTTATTTCATAAGTATTGCACACTTTTATTGAGGATTCATTTCACAAATAAATTACTGGAGTCGAAACTGGAGAAAGAATACTTTTGGAATGAATTCACTTGAAAAGTGTGCAATATTTATGAAACGAATACTCATTAAAACGCAGAAATGAATTCCCAAAAGAAGTGTGCAGTATTTTTGAGATGAAATTTCTCCCAAAGTGCGGGGACATATTTTTGAAAGGAATTACATAATGAAGTGTGCATAATTTATGTAATTAATATTCCAAGACAGTGTGCAACATTTTTGAAATGAATTCTTTTACGAAGTCTGCAAGATTTGCGGAATGAAATCTGTTAGAAAGTGTGCAGCAATTTTGAAATAAGCAATCTTTCCGGACTCTTTCGAACGTGTGGTGGAATAAAGGATGAAGGGATGTCACTATCACTCAATTCCAACGGTTCCAGTCCGACGGAATGGAATTTTCCAATAAAGCAAAACAAAACTGTTTGTCTCGGGGGTAAATGGATGAGACAGGTCATTACGTAAATCTTCGGGTCGGAAACATACAAGAAGACAGTTTTCCCCACGTGGCAACTCAACATTCGGTTCAGTTGACCTAAAAAAGCAGAAAACATGTGGGCTCTTGAGCAAACCTAACGTTTCATCCAAATCCAAAAGCTTTCACTTAACTCCAACCACCAAACTTGTTCTAGAAGGCAGAGGGGGTGCGTACAGTACGGGGTAAGGGCAGTCAGGAGGCTTTGTCTTCATCCTAGACCCAATGGTTGGTTATAAAAGCCAAATCAAAGCTAATATCCGAACTCATCGACCTTTTTTTAAGCGAAAGACAACACAATGGAAGTGTTATTGGTCTCCCGCGGGTTGTGTGAGTGAGTGTGGAGCTCGTATGTGAATTTGTTGTCGTTCTGAACAAGACCATTTCGAAATTTTTTATTGTGAGCTATGTGCCGACGGAAGGCTTGGCCTCATTTAAATAAATTTTTTAATGAAATTCCAACGTTAATCGTTGAGAGGAATTTTTTTTTATTACCAAAGCAACCCTCTAGAGAGACACCTAATGTTCTCGGGAGGGGTGTGTTATAAATTATTCGCGGTGAAGTAGAAACTGTTATTGTTGGTAACGTTACTCCTTTGGTCCTTACGCCAAATATTCAGCTGCCTTAGAGAGAGTTAATAAGCCTTCTTCCAAGCTAAAGGCATCCCTGATGGAAGGAACTTCGGTTTTCTTTAAATGAAGTGAGTCCTCCATAAAAGTGTGCAATACTTTTGAAATGAGTGCTTCAATACAGTGCATTGCATTACTTATGAAATCAATACTCTTAGAAAGTGTGCAGTATTTATGAAATAAGCACTCCATGGTTGTGAGCAATATTTTCGAAATGCAAATCCGACTACTCTATTACCCCACCACGTTCGGAAGGGTCTTTAAACACCGCTTATTTCAAAAATACTGCACACTTTTTAACAAATTTCATCTCATAAATACTGCACACTTTCGAAGTGATTTAATTTGAGAAGTATTTCAGTTTCGATTCCAATTCCCATGAAACCTGTGTGCAATATTTATGAAATGATTATTCGATGATAGTGTACAATATATCCAAAACTAATCCTTTTATAAAGCGTGCAATTATTATGACACAAATACTCTCAGACGTTGTGCAATATTTATGGAATGATGATTAAAAAGTCGTTTTGTGTCACCAGAACCATTTTAAGGGACCCTACAAAGAGTTTGCTGGTAGTAGTGGTAGTTTGTTAGAAGACGTTGTGAGGTTTCTTGTAACTGGAGATCAAACTTCAATTTCTTATCGATTTTGTCTAAGGCATTGTGAGAATTGACCGAGGGTTGTGTTTATGGTTTCGTGGCCCAACCCACCCTCTCCCGAAGAAGGAGGAGTTGACGTCAGTCGGTTGTAAGCAATCGGGGACCGGAAAATGGTTTTTATCTCTGTTTCTTCGAAGCGGTAGCACAATTGAATAATGATATGTTGAAAACTATTATTAATGGAAGCTACCCCTATGGGCAGATGTTTGCAGGCTATTTGCAGCAGGGGATAGCATGACCAATCGGATGACCAAAGACCTCCGGAATTATGCAGCACTGGGATGATGATCGTAACAATGATGCATTTTGTCGGTAGTTGGGTTACGGAGGAACCGGTTTTTGGGGATTTGGGGAACACCCTTTGATTGAGACACAAAAAACGTCAACGGATTGGGTTGGGTAGTTGTTCAACCCTCTTTGCACATCTATCTTGGGTCTCTATCTGTTGTTAGCAACTTGATGACCTAAAAAAATTTTTTGTTTGGCTCTATCCGACAGACAATTTGAATAACGCTCGTATAAATTTTTTTAAAGGCGAAATTTGAGATTTTTGCTGCAATCGTGTTTACTGTTAGTAATGTTACTCTTCTAACTGTTAGGCAGACAAGGAGGGAAAAACTGTTAGTCATCGGCTGTATCATCTCTTCGCTTGCCAAGACGTTTGGCTTCTTTTCATGGCTAAAGCATCGTAAACAGGTCGGTGTACAGTGTAAACAGTTTCATAAATATGGCTCAACGTCTGGGAGGAGTTATTTCATAAATATTGCACACCGTCTTGAAGAATTCATCGAACACACTTCGAGTGAATTTAAAAAATAACGCGCACAGTTTTGCAAAATTCATTTCATATATATTGCACACTGTATTAGAAGATCCATTGCACATATTCCCTACAAAAACAGCACCTTTTTACAGAAGACTCATTTCATAAATATTGCACAGTGCCTAGGAATATTTACTTAAAAATTTCACAATTTTCTAGAGCGCTCATCTCAAAATCTTCACATTCTTTTGACTAATTCATTTCAAAAATATTGCACACATTCCTGGATATCTCATTTTATAAATACTGCACACCATTTTAGAGTATTCATTACGAAGAAGACTCTTCAATCATTTATCTCGCTTTTCGTGTTGACTCCTAGAAGAAGCGTTAACATCACGATGACGTAAACAACGTTGAACCAGGTCAAAGCTTGAAATTCTATCGAAGTGTTTAAAGATTAGCGACCTTTAGCAACGTATCCACGGTTCGGATGTGCAAAAGAAAAACACTCACTCAAAGAAGACATCTCATTAAACACACTCATCACATAATTCGTGTCTCGTCCCACATGACCCACTCATCAACCGGAAATCGTTTTCTTCTTTGCCGTTATCGTCGGATCCTTAAATTAGTCTTTGGCAAAACCAACACCTTCGTTCGATATATCCTTCGCCTCCTTTCTCCAACCATCATAAAATCGTTATTACGTCCATCAGCAGAACGCTGAAATCCAAGGACTAGCTCACCGCCGACATTATTTACACTTCGTTAAACCCAACGAAAATAACCGGCCATCTTGTAATCCGACAAAATTTATTTACTCAAAAGAAATTTCGCTTTTTTTCCTCTTGTTTCTGTGTCCTCGTCACGGCCTGCTTAAACCAACAGAATTTCACCCCCGACGACCTCATTCCTCCCTAGAGAACCACCCTCCCACCCCCTCCCTTAAAGCAAAAGACAACAAATAAACTTTGAAAGAAGTTATAACACGCTTGGCAGCACTTTTATTTTCGCCTGTCTTATAAAATTACATTGTTTAAATTCATCTTATAGTTTTCGTCTAAAGGATTAACGTTCCCATTCCACCCCCACGCCAACCCACCCTCATCCCTTAACCTTTCTGCCTCCTTGCCTTCCTTTAATATAAAATGTTTCAACCGGAAATTAAGCTAAGGAACTTTCACGAGCACCATCTTGAATTTTTAAAAAATTTTTTCTCCGCTTATTTTTTTCCTTCTAACGCGAACTGCCTCTACTCATAATAATAATAATATAATATTTAGTATTCGGTATAATATCAACTGAACTGTTACATCTAACATGCGTTACGATAAATTAGGCAAATCCCCAGCGATTAGTCATAATCATCAATAAGCTTGTATTGCGACCATCGTGACAAATTAATGAATATTAATCACATTTACCGGCTAGTTTACAAAATGTCTAACTCATACTTGGAGGCAACTTTTTTTTAAATCCCCCATTACAAGCTGGAGATTTTATAAACTACTCTGTAAATGCGATAAATAGGTGTTAAGGTAAAAGTGATAAATTAAACGAATATATTATATACAATCCCCCGCGATTATTTATACTCATCAATTAAGCTTGGCTAATGTGACAGATTACTAAATATTTATCGCACTTACTGGCTAGTTTATAAAATATTTACTTCATAATCTGACCTAACTTCTCTTAAATTTCTTATTATAAGTTGAAGATTTTATAGATTACCCGGCAAATGTGATAAATAATCAATAATTTGCTAAGTTGGGAAGCTTAGTCGGGAATTATTTATATATACTCCCGATTTATCACTTTTACAATAACATATACGTGACATGTCTTTCGGTCATATAATTTGTTCTAAAAATAGGCAGGACTTTTCAGTAAACTTTTTTAATATGAATTATACATAAATAGTATAAGGTTTACTGAAAAATTTGCTCGTTTTTGGAAGAAATTATAAATGTGAATTTTCATTATTTCAATAGTTTTGATTTAACAATATAATTTTCATTATTATTTATGTCTTTGTGAGAGATATTATGATTTTTTATGCGATATTTTTAATATCATATAAAATATGTTAATAATATATAATACAATATATTAATATTTTGATAAATATTCAGTAGTTTGTTACATCTACTGAATATTGTAATGATTAGGAATAATCGCCGGGAATTACCACATATATACAGTATATTCGCCCAATTTATCACTTTTATTGTAACATACAAACAATATTTCTTTCCGGTTCGCTTAATATATTCGATCCTAGGCCGCCAAAACCTGACTTATGAATGAGCATAGGAGTCAGAGTTCATGCTCCCGTTCTGCTGTCGCAAGTAAAGTGCACACAAAACGTTTCCATTTCCTGTTGTAATAGTAATAAACACACAAAAGAAAAAAAAGTTTTTCCGATTGTTAAGAACTAGAAATGTTGGAAGGATCGAGATAAGATTATAAGTTCAATGGAAACGACTTTAAGGGTAGGTTATGAGGGCTGGGGGGTAGAAATGAAAAAAATCTTGACACGAAGACCGAGGAGTAAAAGAGATTAATTCGAAGCCAGGAAACGGAAGACATTAAAACAATGGGAAGTGACCCCTGAGAATTCTACTTGATGACGTGATCCCCCCGCGCCTGCGCCTTAAGGGCTGAAGGGATGAAAGGAAAAGAAAGCAAAGAACTTTTGAAATATTATAAAATAAATATATACTATGATCCTTAATAAACAGGAGAGAGAGGTGAAGAGATGGGATAGAGTGATACTGACAACTCTTTCATTCCACCTCACGTTCGGGGAAGGGGGTAACTAACGATTGCTTATTTCAAAAGTACTGCACACTTTTTAAGAGAGACTATTTCACACCGCCCTAAAGTATTAATTTCAAAAAATCTTCACACTTTCATGAGGGATCCATTTCAAAAATTGCACACTGTCGTGGAGGAGAGAGACAGTGTTAGAAAATTAAGGCGTTCAGTATATAGTTTGTCACTGTAAGCGGTATATTATAGAAGAAGTTAGAGCATCCACGTTCGTACTTAATATAATGTCGATAAGAAATTAAAGTTTTATACAGAAAAGATCGATCGATTTATACATGAATATTGTTGTTGAATTAGCATGGTTTATATAAATTTATATACTAACATTATATGAGGTAGTATGTTATTAATAAATATGGGAGGCCGTACTAGAACACTTTGGCGTTCGGTGTATTAGTGTGGGATTATTAAGGTTTGTATATACTGAGTTGGGTGCTTTCTAGTATAAGCTGAGGCGCTCGCCACAAGCTTTAAGATTTTAAAGCTAAAACCCACCAGAAAGTACAAAAGGAATGACAAACAAGATATGCCGTCTTCCAGCCCTCATACCAACTATATATCAACCCGTTCCACTCACTCCTGACAGTTTCCGGGTTGTCATAGCACAATATAACGTTCTTTATACTCATCATATATATATCACTCTCAGCACGCGTTTTATACGATCACTCACAATAAATTGCTTTCGTCTATCTGGAATTTAATAATCCCAACCACCTTCCGTCGCCTAAAACTTTTCTAAATCAATATAACTCGGGTTTATGTTTCTAAACGCCCACTAGGCTGTCTCTTATTACCCCCGCTCTCCCTTCCCCTCTCCTGCCTCCATCAAACCCGTCGAGATTAGTTTCTGAAAGCGATACTAAAAAAGCTTTTTAATTTTTTCAGGTGCAGCTTAACGTTAATTAGTTTGCACGTTTCCATTTTTAATTAGTATAAAGCAGACGCATTAACATGGATCCCAGACGAGTCTGTTACGCGGTTTTAAATAAACCAGATCCGATCGAATTCGAAACCGAGATAAGGACCGAAAATTTTTTTTTCTAAAAAAAAGTTTCGAAATCGTTTTGGTTTAAGCGCCATTTTTATTCTTAAAGAGCAAAACCGTTTTGTAAGAACGAGAGGAAATCGGCCTTGGGATTTAGCACCAGGTTTCTAATTCTTCGGTTTTGAGTTTGAGTATGTGTGTGTGTGCTGTGTTTGCTCGATGGAATTTTCACTCGAGTGTGCACGTTTTTGTTCCACGGTCACGTGACTCAACACACACGCACATCGAATTTTTCCCCGTTTTTGTGTTGTTTCATGAGAAATAACACAGGGATCCCGATGGGCTCACTGGTTGGCATGTTAAGTGAGAGAGTTTCGAGACTTTGAGACTTCCTGTCTGAAGATTTTGACTGGTCCGGAAGTCGTTCAAGAAGGATATCGACAATTAACATCCTCAACTTGGGACGGGGTGTCGGTGTTGTGTTACTCTCTCTCACTCTCCAAATCCTGTATCATTTTCTACCTCCCAGTGAAATGATGCTGTCTGATACTGCATGAAAGTGTGCAATGCTTTTGAAATAAGATCGGTAAAATAATGTGCAATATTTATGAAATGAATTCTCCACAACAGTATGCAACATATATGAAATTAAATTTGCTTAATATTGTGCAATACTTTTGATATTAGCACCCTCCGAAATGTGCAATATTTTTGAAACGAATTATTGATAAAAATGTGCAGTTTTTATGAAATTAATCCAATATATAAAACTGTATAATATTTCTAAAATACATACTCAAAGATACTGTGCAAAATTTATGAAATGACCTCTAAGTGAAACTGTAATATATTTATAAAATTGATTTCTTAGAATAGAGTGCAAAATTTATGAAATGAATTTGAAATGAAAGTGTGAAATATTTATATGAATTAGATTCCTGGCCAGGTGTGCAATATTTTTGAAAACCAAACAGTTCTCCTACCACGACTTTCAAGTTGAAAATAAAGCCTACAATGCAGTCCGTCTCGTGGTAACGGAATCATTTCAAAACAAAAATATTATCTACATATAGAGCTATACTTTTCAATAAGATATATACCATTCTACTCCAGTAAATAGAATTATAAGATTATAATATAAGAAATTAGGACCTCGCGTGAAAGAAACAACATCCAGCACATCGAGTTATAGTATCAAACCGTAGTGAATAAGAGTCACCTCTCTAGTGCAAAGACTTCACTGAAAATGATTTCCTAATATAAAATATATACTATATACCATATCGGGAGGTCTGTGGTGTAGTGGTTAAGTGCCAGACTAAGAAGTTATAGTCGCGAGTTCAAATCCTCCTCCCGTATTCTGTAATACCCAGAAAAGGAAAAAAACGGGATTAACACCTCAACTGTAACTAGCCCTATATATTATATATGATATAAATTTAGTGATATGTTTTTAAAGAAGTTGAGGGGTATTGTTGAAAAAATTTAGTAAAACACTTATAAAAGTAACTTTTGTTCCCTGTTTTTCTGTTTTGGTTAGTTCAGAAGGCTCAGGATACCTTACAACTTGCAGCAAACAAACCGGAAGTTGATGATGGGGTAGAAGTCCTGGTCATATTGAAAAACAGGGCCGAACTCAGCTTGGCGCTTATCCGTCTTGGTACTTTCTGAATGGATTAAGCTCGAGTCTTTCGAATGACTTTTTCATTTTTCTAATTTTAATTTGTCTTAATGCCCTAATCAATAAATTTCAATTGTTCTTATCAGAATAAAAAAATCGTCGCTTAATTGCTGATTCAAATGAGCTCTAATGATTCATCGATATCTCTTAAACTCATCGTTGGATTAATTGATAATCGAAACAAAATCGATCAGTTTCATTTCGATACAATGAATTTTTATTGATTGATTGGCAATCGATTGGAACGAGCGATTGGTTGGATTCCCGTCTTGTGAGTAGGTTGAGTAGAGGGAAGGGGAGGGATCCGTGGTCCGTGGTGAAAGTTGAGCCACCTCAAGAAGGAATGCTTGTCCCACCAGAACATCGGGGTTTCGGGTTAGTGTTGGCAAAATATACCATCATCACGTGACCCATGGGAAGGAAAGGTGGATGAGTTTGTGAGAGTATAACTCCCCCGCCCCAAACAAATGTTAGGACTAAGAAAATGCCCCGAAATCAATTACACGCAATTACCCCCTCCCTCCAGAGGCCCTAAAACAATCTTCGCCTACGGTTAACACGATTAATAAGCCAGCAAGCTACAATTATTGCACGCTTGCACGTGTCACCACCGACCTCAAAATCGAATTTTGATGATGTGGACGGATATGAGGGTGTCAGTGGCACTCCAAGTCACTCATGATTTGTTCAAGTATATACTAAAAGGGTTATACTTTATACTTCGCACTTCCTTCGGAGGTTTTTTTGCTGAGCAATTATTTTAAAAGAATTAATTACATTATGTCCGCCGACATGATGCATCAAAACGTTTAATTATGAGCTCGACTCCCGAAAAGAAGTTTCTCAAATCCTCTCTCTCTCGACCTCGACAATGAACTTGCAACTCGACTCCTCATTCCGCACGTTCATTCGCCAATTTTTCTTAATTACCCAGACGGCAAATAAGGTTACATACACACAACACGAGACGCCATTTATACGGAACAAAAAAACCGTTCGGACGAAGCTTTCGTAACACACCGACGCCCACTACCCATAACGGGGGTGTTCACCCATAAAGGCGGCGGTGTGAAGGGCAGCAAACCTCATCAAACAATTTCTACGCTAATATGGTATTAAGATGATTGCGGCAAATAAAAACTAATTATTTAATTTTTCTTAACCGGATTGAATGTGTTCTGCACCACCACCCCCCGCCAAGATTATAAGACTTAAGATGATAAGCGTGATTAGGAGTTTTGCATAAATTCCGTAGGCGCCGCCATCTTTATTATTTTCTTTCCCTTTGTTATCGATTGTTGGTTCGTTGCGTGTTTACTTTTTAAGGATTTGTATTCAAATTTATTTTGGGTTATTGGATTTGTTAAGAATTTAGAGGAGAACGTTTCTTGTTGAAACAAAAGTCTGGAACTCATTTTTGAGTTTTGTGTCCAAGTGAAATTTTTTTCTTCTTTTTCGTAGCACCGATTTTTGCGTCAAATGTCAGAATCCATCCCTCCATCCCTTACTATAAAACTATATTGTGTGTACCGAAAAATAATGTCGTATATATTAATATATCACGGTAAAACTGATATAGCGGGCGATTATATTAGGTTGACTAAAAATATAGTCGTTTCTATGCGTTATACTTAATATATGTGTAAAAGTATATAACTAAAAGTGATAAATCACACAAATATATACAATTCCCCTCTATTATTCATAATCATCAACTGAGCTTGATAAATGCAAAAAATTACTGAATACTTATCACAAATATATAAATAATAATAAAAAGTATATCGTTACATAAGGAATACTGAAATTATGAAAATTTATGTTTATAACTTGTTTTAAAAACAATCAGAAATTTTAGTAAACCTAATTATAAGTAAATATTAATAGTATTTATGTATAATACATATTAATATGAGGACCGGATCAAACGAACATATATAGTTCCTGGCGATTATTCGCAAGTAGCCGGTAAATGTGATAAATCCTCAGTATTTTGTCGTATTAACTAAATTAATTGGTTTCAGTAAACCTTATTATAAGCAAATATTATTAGTCTTTATATATTGCTTACGTATAATATATATTATTACCGAGTATTTATCATATTTACCGGCTAATTCATACAATACCAAACTTATAATCTGAGCAAGCATTTGTTTCAAGGATATCATATTAACCAGCTGGTAAATATAATAGATACTCAGTAATTTCTCATTTAAACCGTTGTCGTGAATCGTATACATTTATTCGTCTGATTTATCACTTTTACCCAACTCATATTAGGTATAACACACAAAACCGACCTTCCAAAGAAATAAAAAAACAAAAAATTACCTCAAAGTTCAAATTCCTTTCCACCAAATGAAACACGCTGCGATGAATCTTCTGTTTCGCGACAATTTCCACATCAGCTTCCGGTTTATGTCTCAATCAGCCGAAAACCTGAATAAAAAGACAAAAAAAAGTCAAATCGATCACGAAGTCAATTAAATCGATGAGATTTTCATTTCGGCGGCAATTTTCCTCCGAAAAAAACAAAAAAAACAAAACCAACTTCCGGTGTTGTATGCGTAACCCATAATTACTCGTTACGTTCAATTAAGTCTCCTAAAATGGGAAATCTCATTTGAGGCTTTCCACCTCCTTCCTCCGGGAAATTCGGAGGGAAGGGGTGTATGATTCTTTTCGAATACCTGAAAAAGCGAGTTCTCTCTCTCTTCTCCACTTTTATATCATCGGGATGTTGGAATCACGATCGATCTATCCCGTGCCATCACGATCTTGATTTATTCTGAGAAATGCCATCACGTCCAATTAGATTAACGACGATTTCCGAAGATTTCCGAAGGAGGAGGCGTCACCTCACCACTGTTCCCACTACCCCACGTCTCCTCATCTCAGAGTCTTCGTAAAAAAAAGCAAACAAGACCTCGTTAGAAAGGAAATATAAATAAATAAGTAAATAAAACAAAAATAAATAGGTGAGATGGGGCCTAGGAGGAGTGGTCGGGGGGTTAGAAGGAGGTTTAATAACCCATGACGAGGAAGAGGAGGAAGCTTCTTTAAGAACAAAATTCGGAGGAAAGTACTTATGTTTTGGTCGTTTCGGGTCTAAAAGCATTTTTTGATTCCGCACGCTCCACCAACCCCCCACCCACCCTCTCCTCTCAAAATAAAGTCGTTAAATCCTCCCCCGATCCCACTTTTGGGTTCTATTTTCGGGTCGAATTATCACCGGTCTTTTTCACTTCTTTAATCCAAATCTTTTTAATTTTTTCTCCAAATGTTGTTTCTCGTCTGGATTGAGGCGACGTATTCACAACAGTCGCGAGGAGGAGAGGGAGCCCCGGGGGCCTCACGGCGGATTTGTTTTTACTTTTCTAACGGAGACTTGCGAGCCGGTTCGTTTCCATGACTCCGGGCTTCCAAGTCCCAGTAATGCGGTGTTACCGGGTTGTTTACCCTTTTTTGAAATGCGGGTCGCGGATCAAATTTGATTTGATTCCATTTTCTAAATTAACCGAAGCTAACTTCTATCGAAAGGGGAGTTACCATATAAGGTAAACGCACAAGTCCAAGCCCTAATCGCGAATAATTAAAGCGGATAATGTTGGAATCATTCCTCTTGATAAATTTGAGTCCAAATGATTGGCTTTAGTCGAGTACAAGGGTATTCCAGAAGAGCAACCCGACTCTAGGAGAGAGTTAGTCTAGTCTGAAAGGTTGAGCTATAAATACCACCCTGTCAGCTGTTGCTTTTGGGTGATTTCGATGCCAGCACGTAATTAGACGACGAGAGGGTTGCAAGTGTTTTTCCCTCCGAATAAGCTTTAATTAGAAGACGGTTGGGTGTGGTTGTTGAAGACAAATCTTCTCCTCCACCTCGTCTTTTATCATTTTTCATGGTGGTGACTAATTCGCAGTTTTAGCTTCGGGCTATGAAAAAGATGTTTAAACTTTAACTAACGGAACTAAACCAAAGCTAAGTTCTTCCAGCCATAAATCGAGTTGATGTGACACAAGTGTTGACGTCACGTCCGAAACCTAGATACAGACTTGATGGATGACAATATGTCTGCTTAACGCCTTATAAACCGCTACCACACAAAAAGCTTCAAGAGGAAAAGTTAGGAAAACATAGCGTGTAGATAGAAACAGCAAGAAAACAACAAAAACCACTTCAAATTGCTGATTCAGTTAGGTAATAAGATTGTGAAACGGAAGAAACCACCAAACCAGTCTTCTCAAGTGCAAGTGGGAAAACCAAAACCCAAACGCAAGACCTAGGCCACAGACAATCAGGGTGTGAACCAACCTAGATGTAACAAGACCGAAATCAGATCCGAAGAAATGAAAAGTAGCCAACTACTATTACTGACCAACATCTCGACAACGAAAACAAAAACCGACACGTGTAACGAGACTCACTAAACGACCTTCACACTTATAAAAAAAAAAAAAAAGGAAAACCACAATTTCGTAAAAGAGCAGAAATTTCAAGGCAAAATGGTAAATGACCAGACGAAGAAAAAAATGGCGGATAGAGGGGAGGAGAAGAACAGTAAGAAGAACAGCCAAAGAGGCAAAACAAATCCAAAGTCGATGCTTTCGAGAAATTTTCGCTTTAACCGATTCGATTATTTGTAATTTTTTGGTTACCGTAAAATTATATGTTTCCCTCTCTCTCTCTCTCTCTCTCTCCAACCCATCTCACTCTCTCTCTCTTCATGTCACTTTCGTTCTCTTCATGCTATCCTCTTCATCTTCTTGATCTCTTCCTTCTTGTCTCTTTCATCTTTTCATATTCTTTCTCTCCTCTTCTTTCCAACCCTCTCTTTATTCCTCAACCCATCTTGCCACTTTCCATTCTCTTTTCCACAACCCATCTCTTCACTATTCAACCCATTCTTCTGCTCTTTTCCTTACTCTCGATCGATTTTTCATGGATGATGCCGCCGGACACTTTATTTGTTCGATATTTTCCTGCCATCTTTTTCGTTTTCTCCTGGTTTTGTTCTTTCTCTTTTATCGACGCCGATGCACTCGTTTCATTTTTGATGCGATTTCTTCCGACGATGCCGATATTTCACAATATCTCGAAGCGAACCTTGGTTTTCATCGAAAGCCTGTTTCTTTGATTTTATCTATCACAATCTTTTTATGGTTTCTTTTTCACGGATTCTGACGCCGGATATTTTTCTCGCCCCGACTCCCTGATTCATTTTGGCTGTGATGGCATATAAGCCGCGCACCAATGTGCAATCCTCTTTGTCTTTAATCATTTGAGTGCTTTGCAAAAGCATGCCTGACTTTTTGGCTCTTTGATTAACATCTTTTTCTTCTTTTTAATACCCTCATTTTTCACTTTTTATATTTTCTTTATTTATTAATTTTTCCCATCTTCGATGTTCATCCTGTCATACATTTTATTCCTCTCTTTCTTTTTCTATCCTGATTCATTATTCTTTTTCCTCTGATCTCTTCTCAACTGATTCTTTTTCTCAACAACCTTCAAATCTTTCTTTCTTTTTCCTCAGAACTTTATCTTTCTTCCTCTTCCTTTCTTTTTCTCTCATCTCCTCTCTCCTTCACTCTTCTACTCCATCTCTTATAACTTTTAAAACAGAGTTTAATTTGTTTTCAAAGAAACCAATGAGGCCAATGTCTTCCACTCTCATCTTCCTAAACACAATACCATAAACCAGACTACCCTCTTTTCGTCCCTCCTCCTCTTCTTGTTTGAATATCGGGTAAAGCACTCGATATCATCTACTCTATCATCTTAACTTCCTTTTATTGATTTTTTAAGGAGGTGGAAGAGGCGGAGGACACTCGGTAAGGCCGAAAAACCATTTTACTCAGCGATTTTTATCACAAAACCAAGATGGACACCAAACGAGTCTTACAAAGTGACTTCTCTCAGATTTTTATTGTGATGAAACTATTTTTTTATCTAGTCACTTATTATTATAAATTATGGTTGAAATAGAGAGAGAGAGGCGGGGGACATTAGTTGCGGAGGTAAAAGGTTAATAATCTAAGCCTCGTTTCCGTTCATAACAAATGTCCGATTCAGCGGAACGGTGACACGTTCAAAGTGGAAAACGTGGAAAATAAAAAGAGAAGAGAAGAGAGAAAAGCTTTTTATGGATGGTTCATTAAGAAAAATTAAGCGAGAGCAATAAAATAAAAGATGGAAGGGAAGATAGACAGACAGACAGACGGACGGAAAGCAAGAAATAACAATATTTATAATAATAACTTGAGACGGTTAATTGTTTCTCACCGCGTGGGCTGTCGAAACCAAACTTCAATTAGAATATTTCATTCGAAGAAAGTTGTCGTGGCACCAGAAAACCTTGGACTTCATTTTTTCCCACTTCGTTACGACTCGTGTGAATATCGTTAACTCCACTCCGCCTGCTCAAAACAAAAGAAGAAATGTTTAAATTTGAGTGTGCATTACTTTTGAAATGGATAACCATCTGTTGAGAATGTTTTGAGATTTATTATTGATGAATGGGTGCTTTCTTCTATGAAATCGATTGATGAAGTGTGCATTACTTTTGAAATGAAATATACATGAGATTGTGTATTACTGTTGAAATTAATTTGGTGTTGAGTGTGCAATACTTTTGAAACGAATTAATGGCTAGGGGTGTAATGTTTTGCTGGAGTGTTACTTTTGAAAATTGTTTTGAAATAAAATAAGTGTGCACTGAAATGAGAAAGTCGTGCAATACTTTTAATGAAATGTCATTACTGAAATGAAGCTTTGAAGTAAATGAACATTATTTTTGGCTCGATGCTGAAATGATTTGATTTTTGAAATAAAATCATCATGACAGTGTGCAAAACTTCTGAAATGAAATTCTGACGCAATTGTGCATTATTGTTGAAACGAATCGTCGATGAGGATGTGCATTACATTGGGTATGAATTCCTTAATGCAGTGTGCATTTATTTTGAAATGAAAAAAATTAGAATTTGCGACAATTGGAGGCGAGGAGGGAGAAAACCGCCAAAAAATGGTGCCTAAAGACCCAGCTGGCAAAACAAACTTGAATATCACTTCAACTTCCGCTTCAAAAACGGTAACCCAAACCTAATTAAGAAAGAAAACCTAATTTTAGGACACAGTTAAGTAGAAAAAAGAAAACAAAACTGTCGGCGACTGTCACGCTTCGGTTAACTTCCACTCCAACCTGAAAGTCACTTAGGTTCGACTTCGACAACAATGCTTAACGGATCGAAAACCTTAAACGGACGACCAGGTTTACCATTTTGGACTTTATCGAACTCACCTTTGGCGACCCCTTTTTACTGGATTTCGTTTGGGCGTGGATGGGCCATAGCCATGGCAAACGATGCGAAACCTTACAAATTACTCAGGTTTGAAAGTGCGAAGGAACAAAAAGCCAAAATGAGTGGGAGGAGAGGGGGTAGGAGAAGGCTACAGCTCATTGTTATCGAGACTTGCTAACACGAAGAAATGACTTGTTACATAAAACTCACGAGGAATTCTTTTATGATGGTTCGACCGCATGGATTCGTACCTAATAAGGAAGCTTATTCGATCATCGAAACCTAAAAAGATCTAATCCGTTTGATATTTTCCATCCATTCCAAACGGTCTTCTTAGAATAAACAAAAAGGCATCGAACGATACTGGAACGGTACTTCTCCACTTGAAAAAGCCTTCGAAAATCTTTTTTTTGTTCGATCGGAGTCGAAAACCTGGTTCCTCATAAATCGAAACTAAAATCAACAATAAAAGGATATCCGGTTGGATAAAAACGCGCGAAATTTAGAAATATGCGGGAAATTCAAATCTTAAAAATTCATTTTTCCTTCAAACTTGTTTCTTTCATTTCCGATTTCCGGTTAGGTAGGCAGTTATGGTTATGAATATGTGTAGGAAAATGAAGACACCGCCTTCTTACCCGGTGGGTGACGTTTTATTTTCGTGTTTTTCTCATTTAAATCTTTCACACGGTGACAGCGTGACTCAACAATTTCACTTCCCAAAATGGCGGATGGGTTTGGTACTCAATCAAGCCCCGCCGAACCGACTCCCGTTTTAAAATTCTTTCTCGGAAGGAGGAGGAGGTATCTTTCAACAACAACAAATCCGTAGAAAACAAAGGGCTTCGAATCAAGTGTGACTCCATTTTAATTTCGAAACGTGTTCGAGAATAATTAAGAAAACCGTATATACCGAGGGAGAGTGAGAGAAGTTTTGCTGACTTGATTCCGACTATATGCCAAACTCTTTCAAAATCCAAAACCAAACGCCTGAAATGATGATAGCGATGTGCTTGGGGGGGCAGTGGACAGATAAAAAAATTGCTGGCCTCCGCCACACGTTTCAGGGTTCAACAACGTGGGCGGCCTCATCATCATAGGTGTTCCATCCTCAAGACAACCACGCTGGTCTCTCTTAAGAAAGAAAAATCTCCATGTGTCTCCTAATTCAAGTGGTCTTATCTCTCAACTTTCCAGTTTGTCTCCCTCCGTTTAGATAAACCCATCATAGACCACCGTCCTGTTTATAGGACAATGGGAATTTTCTGTTTCGACCGTTAAATTTTATTTAAAGTATCGCACACATTAAAGAAGGATGTCACTTCGTAAACACTGCACGGTTAGATGAGAAACTTATTTCAAAAGTTATGCACGTTATCGAAATGGATTTCTTTCATAAATAATGCACGCTGTGGCGACGAATTCATTTCAAAAATAATGCACAATTAAACGAGAAATCAAATTCAAAAGTATTGCACACATCGGTGAATGATTCAATTCTCATAAACACTTCACAATTTTACAAGAAACTTCTTTCAAAAGTAATGCACAATATAAAAACTGATGTCTTTCATATACAAAGTACAATTGAGAGCAGAACTCGTTTCAAAAATAATGCACACACCAAACAGAATTCATTTCGTAACTGATGCACAATTGAATAAAAAATTTGTTTGGTTTAAAACACTTTTCTTGGAGGAGGGCGAAGGACTGAAATTAATTTTGTTGTATGAGTCAAATTGGCTCACTGGGATTTATATTACTATAATGACACTTGTTCCATTCGCCAAAGTTTCATTTAACTTGAGTCATGTCACATTTGAAGTTTTTTTTAACCCATTGTTAAGTTGTGATTTGAATGCTTCCCCAGTGTGCATTATTTATGAAAGAAAGACTTCTTTCGAAGTGTGCATTACTTTTGAAATCAATTCTTCATGATGATGTCCATTATTTATGGAAGATATTTATTTTCTAAGTGTGCGTTACTTATGAAAGAAGTCTGATTTCAAAGTGTGAATTACTTTCGAAATGAATTTCGCTCCAAAGTGTGCATTATTTATGAAAGAGATTTATATTGATAATGTGCCTTGTAGGAGGATAATCTGATGTTACAATTACAAAAGAAAAATGATTTCCGGTTGATGTGGAAATTATTGTCGTACCTAAAATCCGAGCTTTCGAGCTTTTCCCTGATGAGAAAGCTTTCCACGCATCAAAATGATTCATTTCGGAGTCATTAACACTGTCAAATGCACGAAGCTTTCAAGCGCCGCTCGTTCACCTAAAAAAAAAAACATCAAAACCAGTTGTTCCGACAGTCAAAAATTTTTAATTTGTGTTAAAGCTCTGCACTTCAACCCTCTGCACCAAACCGGGTTCTTGTAAATAAATCGTATCTTCTGAGCCTCTCCCTCCGGGTTTTGATGTTGGTGTGTATGTATCCAGCCATCTTTAAGCCATCAAATAACGTTTAATAAAATCGGTTTTTGATTGTTTATCTAGTCGAGGGCGTTCGTTTACACACTTAGATAAATCGTTAGTTCTGAGGGATTTCACTCCCCACCCCGACCACCAACCCCCTCACTCGACAGTGGAGTATCTGAGCTTTAGAAGACGATTTCATTACAACCTGATAGATGTTGCATCGTTTAACTGTCACTGCTGCACTTCAGGAGCTTTCCTTCAAGTAGCTTGAAACATGCTAAATCGTGAATCGCCGTTCATCTTGCAAACTTATTAATATATCCATTTAAGCATTGTATATAATAATATTATGTAAACTTTCGTGGTGGCTCATTGTTAAACTATATACACTATAAACAATTTTGTGTTTTTGACCACTATAGACAATATAATTATTATATTGTATATCATAAATTAGTTTATTAATGGTTGTTCATAATATATTATAATAGTATATAAATAATACATATATATTATATATATACAACACCGTGAAGTTTAATATATTATATTAATACATCATAATATATATTTTTAAAAGTATTATAAGGTAATTTTAATATATATTGTGTTATTGCAGATAATATTATTTTAGAGACTTCTTATTCATTATATATATTATATATCGTATTTATCACATATATATTTTTTATGTAGCCCGGAAGCACATTAGGTTTACAGCGAGCTGCGAAGGTTATACACTGATTACATATAATTTGTATGCAATGAAATAATTATTTTATATTATTATATACAATTCAACCATTGTATATTATCATATATAACCGTTTCTGAGTTTGCAGTTCAATATTTTACCCTCACATGTCTTCTCTTAATACTAACATTAATCATCTCAGTTCGTTTGCTAGCTCTGTATGTATACTCTCAGAGACAAAAAAGAAACCAAATGTGAATTTGTGTGATTTGATGTGACAATCAAACAGAACTATCGAATATATATTAGTATTTTTAGTATTAATGCGAGTGGGCTTTGGTTTTATACACAACCATTATCATCATTATCTGGCATTATAGTCCTTTATGCGTTTGGCCTTCCCAACTACAGATTTTCATCAGTTGCGGTCTTGAGTAATTGGTCTCTAAGGTCTTATATTCATATTATACAAGTTCATTTCATCATTCTATCGGCGTCTTGGCCTACCAGACCGTCGTTCGACACATCCTGGGAACGTTCTTCACGTGGAGGATCACCGATGGTATATGTGGCACATCTCCTCTCGTCTGTATAACCCTTCTACTGTTGGCTCCTTCTTTCCAGTCTGCCTTTATATATAATTTTTTCTGTTCTTCTGTCCTTCGTGATCTTATATATCGTAGAACATCTTCACTTAGTAGTATTTGTTCTATCTCCTTGTTCTTATCCCCCACTGTCCTTTTTTCTGTACAGCCCAATATATTCATCCTATAACATCGCTTTCAAAAATTTTCAGTTTACTACACTTTGACTTACTTACTTACAGTTTACTATACTGTTTTTTATCGTACACCAAATCGATACAAATATTTCGAAGGACTTTTGAGCTCAAACTCTCCACTGTGCACTGGGGACCCAAACGGTGTTTTTATGACTCCCTTTGTCTGAAGGATTTTGACTTTGGTAAACTGGATCTATTGTCGAAATGACCTCCTTTGTGTCGGCTTCCTATTGTCCCGGTAATGTCCCACTTTGGACTGGTGGAGAGTGAGAGAGGAGTGGGTTCTTTCTTTTTCTGTCACCCATTCATTTAAAAACGAAAAAAGAAAGAAATTCCAGTCATTCATTGGCAGCCATTATTCGCAAAAAGGAAAAGAGGATAAATAAAAACGCGGTTAGAGTGCTTAGCTTCGGTAATTCACACGACGATGGCTTTAAGTGGAAGAATATTCAAAAGACTCACTATTCTCTCCTTCTCGCTGAAGATCGTGATTGTATAACCATGGAAGGCCCTCGGGGAACGTGGCGTGAAATTCGAAATTAAACGTCTCGGACGTTTACCACACCATCACCATCATCATCTTCTGATGGTTACAAGAATTCCTGTCCGAAAATTTAATTTTTTTTTTGTCTTTTCATTTTCAGCTGAGAGTGACATCTGCACGTTCAGTCTTCGCACGATCCATTACAAATCTTCTCATCCTTTCACGACTGGTTTGTTTACGACTTCGAGCAGGCCCAACTATTTGCAAAAGTTGTACGAATCCGCGGCGCCGACTCCCGTTCACACGATCCGTCAACTCGATCGCTTTCGACGGGATGGCACCAGAAGTTCCAAATTCTTCGTGTGCACGCCGGTTATGGCGGGACGACGGAAACGATACAAAAAAGTCGATCTCGAGATCGAAACAAGAAAGGTGAGTCACAGCCTTCTAAAATCTAATGAACCGTTCATTTATGTGCTGGGGAAAAAAACAATTTTTGGTTTTATACCGATGTTAATTACTTTTGGAATTGATTTCGTGGAATCAAGGTCAAGGTCAATGACATTCCTCTTCCTGCGGTTTGATTGTGTAAACCCAAAACACCGAAAAACAAAGGAAACCAATCAAGCACCGCCACTGATAATCCTAAAATCAGGTTTTTGTTGTCTCGGGACCATTGTCCGAATTGAAACGTAACTTGAAGGCAGGCAACAAACAACACAACACAAAACGAAACAATGAATCAATAAAGACGGGCTTAGGTTTCACGCAGGTGAATCCATCCCTTATTTTTGTCCAAAGTAACCCCCGGGGTAACAATAGACAAGACTTACGTACCCACAGCCTTTTCCCACAGACCGTGAAATCCCTTCATAAATGTTCAAACACGTACAAGGAACTGCTTCTATTCCGACTCACGAAATGGTTCACAGCCATCCCTTCGAGAACATCCTCCCTGTTTGTGCCCTTCTTTTGATGATCACCCGCTTGGGTAAAACCTTACAGGAATCTAAGAGAAACAAAAAGTAAAAATTGTTTTATCTACGACACAATAATTTAACAGATAAACAGACGATGAGAATAACGTACACGTGAATACTTACGTGTCTTTCATATATTATGCAAATCTGACCAAAACACGTGCCGTTTGACTGGTGTGTGAGGTGTGGAGCTCCCACGGATTGATTCTCTCCAAAACAAAGATTTTATCCAAATCTCCAGATCTAGATAAATGAATCTCACTGGATGACCTTGAAATCCTGTTACGAGGAAGTAAAGATAATAATCATCCCTCAAAATATTTTCATTTTCAACTTTTCATCCAGAATTGGATTCAAAAGTGTTGCACACTACTAATTAAAATTTATTTCGAACGTTACAGACTGTCATAAGGTATTAATTCCAAAACGACGAATTTATTCATTTCAAAAGAAATGCACACTTTCAAAAATTCGTTCTGGAACCAATGAAACCCCGCACCATCAAGAATTAATTTGAGAAGTTGTGCTTGCTGCCATCAACAATTTAGTTTAAAAGGGCAATGCCATCAACGAATATTTTCATAAGTAATGCACACCCTCATCGAATCATTTCAAAAATAATGCACACTCCCAAAAACAGTTTTGTTCAAAATGAATGCAAACACTTTCATGAAATATCCATTTCAAAACTGATGCACGCAATCAGTCAAGAATTCATTCCAAAAGTATTGCACACTTTGATCAACGAGTCATTTCAAAAATAATGCACACTCCAACAACAATTTTGTTCAAATTAATGAATGAAATATCTACTTCAAAAGTGATGCACCCACTCGTCACCAAGTGATTCCAAAAGTACAGCACACTATCATCAACGGTTTATTCCAGAAATAATGCACACTCTCATGGGCGAGTCACCTCAAAAGTATTGCACACTCATCATCGATTAATTTTAAAAATAATGCCCACCCTTATCAAAAATTCATTCTAAAAGTCTTGCACACTATCATCCACGATATTCCAAAAGTATTGCACACTAGTCATTCCAGAAATAACGCACATTCGTCATCTATTTATTTCAAAATACTGCACATTTGTTATCTACTCATTTCATATGTATTAGACACTTTCATCAACGAGTCATTTCAAAAATATTGCACACTCATTGTCGATTCATTTAAAAATATTGCACACTCCAATCAACGATTAATTCCAAAAGTAATGCACACTCTTATCAAAAATTCATTCCTAAAATATTGCACACTTCAATCAAAGAATCATTTCAAAAGTATTGCACACTCTCATGACTAAATCATTTTAAACATAACGTCAATGCCACGAAGGAAGGTTTCAAGGTCCACAAACGAAAGCAGACAATCAGTCAAATTCCATACTCATCAACACTTTCTGACAAAAGAAAAATAAAAGACAACAGAACTGTAGTACAAGTGTTGTAATAAATTATACAATAACTGATTCAGCAATCTAAAACAAGAGATCAATGAACAAATAAATAAACAATAGGAGTTTGTGATGAGCAATTAACATAATGAAAGAGGAGAGAGAACATGAAACAGCTAATTGAACAATTTAATTAATTAGCAAAAGGAATCGATTGGCTCGCTTAAACGAGATCTTAGATCAATCAAGAGAACCAGAGTGAATGCGAACATTCACGATTCAAACACAACATTAAGTCAGCTAATTGCGGAAACGAGGATAGTTTGAACTGGAAAACACATAAAACTGCACATAAATGATACAATTATACCTGAAGATGGCTACAAATTCGACGAACACATGATGAGGATCTCTTAACAAAGTGCTAAATGTAGTCTGGATAGTGACAGGGTGCTTGGTGTCGTCCATGCTTCACTAAAGAATCCAGTTTCATGAGACCAATTAAGGTTGTGATAATGACAAAGTACTTTAGGCTCGAAACCAAAGGATATAATCAACGAGTCGACTGTTGGGATGTTAGCGGAGTAACCGGCCGTTCTCGGAACAGTGTCATTACTCAGAGTTTCCCATCAATCTAAGGGTTGGTGGTTCGATCCCAGCCTGAGGCGATTTGTTTACATTGTTTACTTCTGGGCTTGGTCCTCTTCCAAATCATTCTACTTCCTAAGCTTCGATCGTCTGAAAATATGGGCAATAAACTCAGTTTCTGGGTTCTGACCGGATGAATGTCAAAACTGAAACACAAAACAGAGGACGACCATTTCGTTTTCAACTATCAACAACAACTCGTTTCAAAAATTATGCACACTGTCACGAAATATTAGTTTCAGATTGATAAATGAACTCATAAATAAATTCATTTCAAAATAATGCACACTCATAGCAATATTTTGATCCGAAAAATGAATACTGTCAGTATCGATTCATTTCGTTAGTTCACACATTAATTAACAGTTCATCCCAAAAATAATGCACACTCTCATCAAGCACTAATTTCGAAAGCGTTGCATGACTGCACTAGCAATTCATTCCAGAAGAAATGCACACCCTCATCAACAATTTCTTTTCAAAATTACAGTACAATTTTAGGGACAATTTATTTCAAAAGTAATGCACACTTAAAAAGCAGACTTCTTTCATAAGTAATGCACACAGTATGATCTATTCAATTCACAACATACAGTTCAGTCCACAGAAAACCTTCAAACGTGCACGCCCTCCCTCAAGAATTTATTCGATATTAATCTTAGGATCATAAACTTATTCCAAAAGAAATGCACACTGTCATCAACAAATAATTTCAAAAGTATTGCATCAACGAGTCATTTCAAAATTGGTGCACACTTTCATGAAATGTCCATTTTAAAAGTGATGTGCGCACTCGTCACCAATTCAATTCAAAAATACTGCACACCCCTATCATCGAGTCATTTCAAAAATAATGCACACTCCAACAACAATTTAGTTCAAAATTAATTTATGAAATATCCATTCATTAATTCGTTCCAAAAATATTGCACACACTCAGAAACGAATCAGTTCTCAACAACAGTTTATTTCAAAATTAATGCACACGAACGATCATGATTCATGAACGATCCTTTCTCAAAACGAACTTATTTACTCAGTCAAGAACTCATTCCAAAAATAATCCAAACTACCATCCAAGATTCATTTCATAAATAACGCACACTCTTCCACAAATCATTTCGAAACCAAACTCATTTCTTCCTTCAACAACCTTGAGGAACCATGTTGAATGAATCGACCCAGAGAAGAAGGGACACACAACAAAAGCCACAAAATTAAATAATAAAAACAAAAACCCGAGCGGGACGTCTTTTTTAAGATGGACATAAAAAACCGGATACGGATGAGACTCTGAGAACAATCTCGAACAAAAAAACCATTCAGAGGTCGATGGGTGGCCGGCCATTTTTATAAAAACCGAAAAAACCGGTTCGGAATCAAAAACCCACCGAAACCATTATCCAACACCGATGAACAAATTTGATAATCCCAATTTAATTGAATTTAATTGTAATTTAAGAGAAAGGAATTGCAGTTTTGGGGCGGGGGATCATTCACCTTCAAATTTGGTCCTTCGATTCAATTCCAGGCTCTTTGGGTAGTCCGAAACAACCGTTCCCGGAAATTTGTGTTTGGTTGGTAGCTCCAAATTTTTCGGGGTGGAATTGGGGCGTGGGCGCAAAACGAGATGGTACCTGTAAGCCTACAAACAGAGAGAGAGAGAGAAAATACCTGATTACACACCTGAGTACCGAACCTGTCCTTGGAGCAAGAGCGGATCTTTCACAACAAAGTAAACGGACCCGGGATCGGATGTTTAGCTTTTGGCTCCTATCAGATATGTACAAAACCATTTTTTGGATGCGCCTTGGACAAACACCGAGAGAGAGAGAGAGAGATCCTAAAAGAAGAAATAAAAAAGTTGAACTGTGGTATGTGCAGCGTTGCCTTGCTGCTGCATTCAAATTGACCACCTCTTCATCATTTTCGATAATTTATGGCTTTTATTGACGTTGTTATTATTTTGGGGAACCGTTTCGAAAGTCTCTTCCGCAAGCACCGGTCATAAATCGCCATTTAAGGCAAACTTCCCTTTAAGAACCGAGGTGGTCCTCCCGCTCCCGAAAACGGGTGTCGAGTCCCCGAACAATGAACGACTTTGTCTCCGGTTTATTGCTCAATCCGACCTGAAAGTTTTCGAAACTAGAAACCTGATGCATTTTTAAGGTTCTGTTCTTAAATGGTGGGCCCCCGTCACACCCAAAAAACACTTCCATGTTTAATTGGTTTGGATCGGAACGACTGGAAGGTGGAACCAGTTTTTCGGTTTCAATCGTAGAAACAAATTTTTTTTCGTCTTCTTCGGAATGACTACCACTCCTCCTCCTCCTCTCACCGGTCCTGATTAGGCTAAAAAGTCAAAAAAATATTTTGTAACTCTCGTTTTAATTCAACAAGGAAATTTTAATGTTACGCTATACCGATCGACTCCTTTTTAGAATGTGTGATGTTATCTATGAGTATTGCCATAAGTTTTCCTAGTATATGTTAAGCGGTGGGAGGTTAACCTTTTGAAAGAACTCCCCCCTCTCCTCCTCCTCCTCCTAAAATCAAATTACTCGTTTATTTTGAAAGTGGTCTAAATCCATTTATGTCTTTGGCTTTTAATATTCAGTGATAACATGTAGTATTGAATAAACACAGAGACTAACAATAACACCTTACATCTGAATCGCTCATTTTGAAAGTGGTCCATTCCTTGGGATATAAAACTTAGTATTAATATAAACATGACAGTATGGCGCTTTTGACATTCTAAGAGTTTACTAATTCGCTAAGATACAGTACCTTGGTACAGTAGGTACAAGAGTAAGAGACCATCCTTATAAATTGACCATTTGTTTTGAAAGTGGTCTAAGCCCATGCCTTTGGTATTTAAAATTTGGCGATAACATATGGTTTTAAATTAACACTGGGTCTAACAACAACACCTTCCAATTGACTCATTTATTTTGAAAGTGGTCAAAGCGAATCTTAACTAGCAGTAGTATTTATATACAGTATATATAGTTTTATAAATCTTCAGAATTGATTTACCATTTATTCTTATCAGAGATGAGCCTTCTCCATCCAGTCAGCTTGCGAACGACAAAGTCTAAAAGCCCTGGAGTGTCGTCTGACATGAGTTATTCGTTACTTCGATCCGTGAGAACTATTTCCTAATACCGTTCCTAAAAATAGAGATAGAAAGAGAAAAAACTATAAGTTACGTCACTGCTTCGAGAACAAAACGAGTAAAAAAAAAGTTCGTGAGAAGATTTGACTCAACGCGGTTGAAATAGTAAAAAACATACAAAACTGACAGGAAGTTTTTCTGTATTATAATTTATTTAGGTTTCTACTTGTACCTGACCTGAAAATAAAAAAAACCTAAAAAGAGAGAGAGAGAGAGAGAGTTGTTACAAACCCGTCAAAAGTTCAACAACTTTCGAGATTCTGTAGACAAAAACTGTTGGGCAACCGAACAGTCTAAGCCCATTTGCGTAACTCATTTTGTTTCCTTCAGAAGAATAGAAAAACTCAGGTTGTGACCTGCACCCGCCTCCCTTCACCCCCGCCCACTCGATTCCTATTTGGAATAAAATCGAATTTGATTAGGTTCGAACGATTCTGGTTGCCCTCGGGATGTTGTGCTCGCGGCTCCATTTGCAATTCCCCTAATTACGCATCCAATTATGGGCGAACTATGATTGACGGCTTTCGACTTAAATGATGTTGTTAAGCAGAAGAGACATTCGAGACTCACCATATGCGATGACGTAATAAAATTTTATCTCGTTTCCAGCCGACGGTGGTTGAAGATCTTCGAAGGTGGACTTCGGCGGAGGCTTTGGGCGACATAACAGTTCTACCGGACAACACGTCGAAGATTCCTGTCGTCGAAGCGAGTGAGGTGAAAGATGAAGTTGATCATTTGTTGCCGTCTCCTGAAGAACAAATGATGGCCGTTGCTCTCAAGTGAGTAAAAAGGAAAAAAAATTTTTTTTGTGGTTTGGCAAACCTGACAGGATCCGTTCGGTGACATCCTTTATTGAGAAATTTCTTTTCCCTATCGATGTCTATCAATCTATGGTTTATATCCGGCTGTCAACCAAGTCCTGGGTGGGTTTTGAGTGATGACCTTGAATCTTGCGGTTCAGATTTCTTTTGGCCTTCTATCTTCACTAAGATTTCTCTCCCTCTTCGAGTTTCTTGGTCACTAAGGGCTCATCGATCAAATCATACTTTTTACGTGTTTCGATGAGTCTATTCTTCCGATTCTACTTTTGACGTCTGTTGGGGCCTGAAAAAGAAAACGCTGCTTTATACTAAAAATCCTAACGATTTCAACAAGAATCAGGACCATCCCCTCAGTACCATTTAGTGCCCACAACTCTCGCCTTCCAAAACGTCAAAACCCACACTCCCTGGAAATTTCCAGTTAACCACTAATCCGGAAACTTCCAACTTCACCTTTCTACTTCCATTTTACCTTTAACTTTCTTCTTTCTTTGCTCTTTTCTACTCAGTCTCAGTTTTGCCTAGTCAAAGTTGACGAATAATCGGTGGTTAGTGTAAAAATGACTCGGTGTTATAGCCCAATTTCTACTGTATATATATAAACAAATCCCGTTCTTGAAATTTTAGGTTTCCTCCGTCTATCGTGGCTGTAGACATATCCGGAAAACCATTCGACAGAATGTCTGGAATGAGGAGATCCTTGATGAATATGGAAGCAACGGGAGATGGTGCTCCGTCCAAGAGAAGAAGTAAGAGACGGAGTCGAGAAAAAAGGCGAAATACGATTGCGGGAACGAGTCAAAAAGAGATTCAGCAAGCTATTGCAGGGTAAGAATTGTCGTGGTGTGTTGGAAAAGGTACAAAAAAGAGAGAAAGGAAGAAACAGGAAGACAGAGAGAGAGAGAAAGAGAGCTAAAGAGGGACTCATTACAGAGAGAAGCAGAATATATAAAGACAGAGAGACAGACATTCAGTCGACAAATTTCCCCGAATAGCTCGTCTCCTAACTCCATAATTAATCGTCTCCTTCAACCATATGGAAACTTCTACATGGTTAATATGTTTTTAACGGAAGATTTAACCCAAAATGATGATTCTCTTTCACTACTTAACATAATTAGTTCTGTCGGATAAGTTTAAAAAAAAGAATTTACGACCAGTTTTGGTGATTTCCAAACAATTTTATAAATCCTTACACACCGAACAGGGAAAACGATTTCGAAAACATGTTACAAAACCCTTTGAAACACGACCATACGACAAGCCGCCAACACCATAAACGGACGAATTACCAAATTCACTTTTTCTTTTTAAGGACATGAATCACGTTTGCTTCATTCACTGTTTCCAGGGAAACCACCACAGAGACGGAAGGTTGCGAATTCGAACCGCTACCACCTCTCCGTTCGAAATCCACGGATTTGTTCAAGTTGGCCAAAACCAGCCTCTCGCCGACGGACAACATAAAAAATCATTTCAACACGCTGAAGAATTGGTCCAAGACGAAACTCAGGTTCATGAACAGGAACAGTTCTTTCGAATCGTGCAGGCCGAGTTTCCAGGGAACGGATGTCGTCGATGATATCGGAATCTACGAAACTGTTTCCTCCGGAAGTAATAAGCACAAGAGAGAAAAGGAGAGGAAACCGAGTTCGAGTTCGAGCGCGATCAGCATCCCGGTTTCGACGTCATCAATTGCAACTAGTTTGGTGGTGAGATTTATGTTTTATAGTAATTAAAAAAAGCTCGGGCTTTCCGAAAGCTCGATTATGCTAGCACCATTCTTCGGCTCATTTAAATTATTCACACATCAACGACCGTCTGGAGTGTCGGCTTCCCTTTTTAATTGCCTTTAATCTTGTTTAGGTCAAACTACGTGAGAACTCATTACAGAGGCGACACTGGAGAAAGGGAACGAACAAAGGTCAAGACGAACCCGCTCATTCATCGTCAGGCAACTGGTCTGCCAGTTCGGAAAGTGGTAGAACGTCCATCGCGTCGGAAACGACCGCTCCTCCAAAATCATCCACGACTACGTCCAACAACTCGCTGAATCATCACCACCACCATCACCGCCTCCTTCCGTCCAGAGCAGACGACGTTATTTGAATACATCGACGAGTAGTAGTGTGTCTGAGGGAACCTTAACTCCTGATATCAATGAAATGCAGTTTCACGACATGCTGGACGGAGAAACGAGTTCGGTGTACTCCTGCGATACCGAAGGTTTGTTGTTATTGTTGTTATTTATGAGGGCGAAACCTACAACCGTCACTGATTGAGTAATAGCTAATGGAAGATTATCTCATCGTAGGGTATTACACATCGTTCCATATGGACTCTGGTTTGAAGACGCTAAAGGAAGAAGAAATCGCTTTGTCGTTTTCGACGTTACAGCTACAAGAAGAAACTGGTCCGTCCACGACCACTTTTAACAACACGTCAAGTTCTGGATCCAGTTCTGTTAAAACAAACCAACTAACAGCTGAAAACGAATATGAACTGTTTGGAAAGGGTGAGCGAGCAGTTTTAATCGATCCTCAAAATGTTTTGATGGATTTGTTACAACAACCCACACGTGATGACTCTTTATGTACTTACAGGCAGCACATCGACCACAACCTCTTCAGCAGGAACCGTTTGCACGACGCTACTCGCCGGTAACACTTATGGCAGCACGAGAAGCCTTTCACAATTCGCTCCAGCCGTTCCCGAGAGGAAAAGCAGTCTGGAAAGGAAAACAGACAAAAAGCAAATGAAAAACCCCGAAGTGAACACCATTCAGCTGATAGCAGACGATTTGAGCGAGAACAATGACGAACTCGAAACGACGCGAGTGGTAGCTTTGATTCACGACTCTCCAAGTCCCGACAGTGGTCATAACACATCTAGCTCGCCCGCAGAAAGTGCGAGTCAGAACAGTCAAAGTCCGCACGAACATCTTGAATTCTCCGAATCAGATTTGGAAAGTTGCGACCGAACGGAGAGGATACGAACGAAAACAGCCATGACGACGTGTCGGATTCCGAGCATGTGCATGATCACTCCGCCACAGTCGGACGACGAAGTGAACCTTCGCAACAACACCCAAGTGCCTTACCCACTGAAATGTGTGCCTTTGAATCCTTGCAGACCAGAAGCCGTTAAAAACAATCAAAACGTACTTAGCTCAAGCATACAAAACGGATTAGCTCAAGCGAACGGCGGAAAACCGTTACACATCCAAATTCCCAAAGTTCCCGATTTGAAGAAAGAGATAACCGACATATACGCCTACCCCGACAAGAGTAAGAAGACGAAAGCGACCAACACCGTGAAAACCGTATCAACAAATGGTGTCCTAGAAACAAACCTGGATTCTGTCGCGGACGAAGCGAAAGACGCTCTACACCTTATCGTGAACGGAGAAACCGGATACGCGACTATAAAAACGGAAATAAAGAAAACGCATCGGTCTCCGTCGCCGAGCGGTGGCATAATGATGGTCAAAGACAAAGAGGAGATCCCGAAACCGTCGCAACCTTCCCTCAAACCTTCCCTACTACCCTCCAACTTTATGGAAAAGTTTAAGGAGGCCATAAACAAGCAGAAGAAACCGGAAAAGAAGAACGACGATGGAGATTATGTGATGATAGTTGAAAAGCAGAAATCGCCCAAGACTGATGTCAAGCATTCCGTTAAAGAGGAACTCAAAACCGAGTATGTTTCCCTGAACGAGTTACCCACGTCAAAGAACACGTTGGAAAATCCCCTCGCACTACCCAATGACAGCTCCCTGGAGAGGAAGAAGAGACAAGGAGCCAGGGTGACGTTAGACTCGGATGGGAAAGTTGTTTTCTCGTCGGACAGTCTCAAGAGAAAGAAGCAACATTCGACTTTCATCCCTGGGAAGTTTGTCCGGGAGTCTCCGACGCCATCACCACTGCTGGACAAGAGAGTCCCCAAACCCATACGTCCTGTTAACTGTTCCGGTCTCATTCGCACCAATTCGGAAGACAGGCAACCGGAAGCGAGAGCATTGTCACCTCAAATGGGGAAATTGATAATAAAAGCCGGAACGAGGAGCTGCAACTCGCCGACAAAAGACTTCGTGAGAATGCCACCCGCGAGTGGTCACGCCAACAAACACGACCAAAAGACTCGACAAAGGTGCACGTGTCGTACTCGAAAACGGACAACTGAAAAACCGAAGCTCGAGTCCGGCATCGTCCGAAGCAAGTTCCCTCGAAAGAAGAAAGCGAATCGATAGATGCGTGAGTCCCTCATCGTCATCCTCATCCTCGACGGAGGCCGGTGTCAAGAAACCGGAAATAGAACTCAACACGGAGGAAGGTAAGATATTAAACGAAACCGAATTGGACGAACTTGGGGAAAATCTCGATTCCGAGTTTTCAAGGCAAATCGATAACATGAAACTGGACGTATCCTCCCCGAACGGAAATTTGCTATTCCCCAAAGAAACAAATCCCATTCCCGACATATTTAAAATCGAGCCGGAAGTTTCCGTTCCCAAGAGACCCGTCAAAAGAAGCGACAGTTACCGCATGGCCAATTGCTCCCTATCCATAGCTACCGATTTTAGTATTACCAAGCTAACGACAGTCAGGGAAAACTCAGAAACCGTCAGCACGAAATCAAATGTAAAATATCCGTCGATGATCCCAATTACAAGGTTCTCATGACGACGACGGGTCCTCGCAGGACTTCCGGTAGACACAATTCCAGTTCTCAGTTGAGAATAGATCCCAACATCTTCACCGTTAGCCGGAAGACTCCGTACAAGGTCACCAAACCGACAGACACCGAACTGGCTAAAGTTCTGACCAAAAACATAAACGATACCGAAATTTGGTGACCGGATATCCCTTTGAGTTACCTAGATTCAAGTACCGGAAATGTATGAAAACGGAAACGGACTCTCACTACGCTTTTGGTTTTGCTTTGTAAGCTCGGAGAGGAAACGGAACACATCAACGGTTACCTTTGTCACCTCGGTTGATGTGTTCTTTCCTTTCGTTGCCTTTTGCTTAGTTTCTGAATGGCGAGTAAGCATGAGTCTGGGTGGGAAGGGGGGCATTCAGCACGACCTGGCGAATGGTCAGACTTAAATTTTTAATTTCATTTAGTGCAATCGAGTTTTTTTGTTTAGACTGTAGTTTTGTAAGTAGAAATGTAATTGTTTTGACGTAATAGACTTAACGTGGAAGCTTGAAATCAGCTTCCCGCCTTATTAGCAGTATTAAGTATTTAATTAGAGGATCGTGAGACTTTGGAAACCACTGAGTAACTGAGACATTGGGAAACGCGATCCAGACATGGCTCGAATCAGCTTTCGCGAGAGGGACTCTCTAACGCGTGATGTTTACAAATAACACGAAACAGTACTAACGTGTTTCCCAACGATGCGAATGTTAGCTCGGAGGTCGATCAAAAAGTGTTTTTGTTTTCTTTTTTCTGAATACTATTCTGTGACTGTATTGTTGCCACGTTTTTGACATCGTTAACAGGCTCCGTTTCTTTTCACTTGGTCCGTTAAGTGGTGTTGCATGAAGGAAATCCTTCCAGATGTTCACGATGAAATCCCCTCTTCCTGTGTCATCGGACGACTTTCTCTTTCTTCTAATTGTTTCTAGAAGTTCATAAGACCGTTTCAAAAAGTTTGTCTTTGTTACAAGAATTTGATGATGAGTTTAAATGAGTAGCTAACCATTAATCCAAGATTCTGGGAGGATTTGAATGTCTTGGGTCAAACTTTTTGCTTAACTTGAAGACCTCCTGCCATTTTCAGGGTTATAGCTTTCCGGGTCCTCGGTTATAGGGTTTTCTTCACGTGGGATGTCTCTCTCAGTGTTGTATCCTTTTCTTTTCCTTCCATTTATATAAGGTCGACTATGATATTTCCTAACCCGAGTTGTGGGAAAGCCTCGTGAATGTTTTCCAGGTGGTTGCCTTTGGTGCTCTGCTGTAATGTTTTCGTTTTTGCAGCGGTGTTTCTTGTCCTTCCGTCTGTTACCATTTCTTTCCCTCCAATTCACGCAGGTGAGGTAGAACTGCTGCCATCATGGCTTTAATGTGTCTCGCACAGGTGTCAGGTCTATATATAATTTTATTCAACTACTGATCTACCAGTTGCTACCTGTTTAGCATCATCTTTTGGCTGAAGTGATATGGAAAGCCTAAAACACAAGCAAATTAGATCTTTACACCAACTCAACCTGATTCCAGACAAATTAGTTTAAATGGGTTACAAACCCATTTTCTAAAATATCAGACCCCTTAACCCATGATTTCGGGAAGGAGTGAATGATTTGACCCAAATTTTCGCATAACTTCAAAACCTATTATTTCTAAACGCAGACTAGGCAAGCGAGAGCCTGAAATAATTCTTAACCCCAGCTCAACTTAATTCCAGAGAATGAGGTCAAACCTAATCTCTAATGGGTTAAACCCAAGCATTTCGCATAACTTCAAAACTTCCTGCCATTTCCAGAGATTAAGTAGACATGCGAGAACTTAAAACACAGGCAAATTAATTCTTAACACCAACTCAACCTCATATTCAAATTTCCTATCAGATATTCAACAACCGATAGCTTCAAGGTACCCTCTAGGGGGTTGGAATCAGCCACCGTTTACTAAAAAATCAGGTCTGAGAGAGAGCAAAAGTCAGGTTTGAAACTGTCAACTCACCGTTGAGAGATTGCCATCTACGCTCACTCGGCGGATGGATTATTGTCACGGAAATAACCGTTAATCCTTTGAGAGAAGAAAAAGACACAAAATCTCGAAGCATAATCTGCTCTGGTTCGGTGTCGCTTTTCACGTGTGACAACCTGTTCAAACATTCCAATCTGTGCGATGATTCCAAGCTCGGTTTCCTTCAATGCAATACCCACTCGAACCTGTGAAAGAGAACATAAGCTTAGAGCGAAAGCCTAAATTTGATAAAATGCTGTGATTGAGAAATTTTTTCTTTTTGGAAACGTGTTTTACCTTTTTTTGTGTGCTTTTGTTTCCTCCTCATTTGTAAATACTCATTAATTTAATTTAAGCTAATTAACACGCCAAATTTATAATTTGTACTTATGGGCCGACCCTCGATTTCAGGCCTTCTTGTATTTTATTCAATGCACAATACAATCAAAACTGTTTAAGGGAGTGTTCTAATAGTTGTAGGCAAGAACATCCGCGGATTTAAGTGTTTTGGTTTTTTTTTAATTTTGGATTGGTTACTAGTGTGGGTAGGACGCAGGGTGAGAGGTTTGTGGATTTTGTTTTTTATTTATTTTTTTCCTTAAAACCATTTTGGATCTGTTGTTGGGTATTTTGGTTCTTTTTTGGTTATATTCAAAGCACATCTTCCCCGGTTTCTGATTTTTTTTGGGTTGCGGTTGGGGTGTTGCACCTACTTGCTTTTTGGCATTACTGATTTCCTTTGTTTTTGGGTTTTGTGGGAGTGATTTCTTGTCGAAAATTTAAATTTTGATTGTTTTAATAATTTGATCTTGAATTTCTAGGCCGTGATACTAAAATTATTTTTTTGACTAAGATGACCCTAAACTTATCGCTTAAAGAGTTGTGATTGCGAACCTCTGACCTGTGGGTTATATCTTGACACAAGACCACCTTTGAAATGACCCATACCTTGAGTTTTTGCTAACTTTTTTGGCTTTAGAAAGTAATAAATATAAAATGGTGGGCCCTTCTCCGGTGTTAAAATATTCGCCTATACATACAGGTGAAGGAGATAAAATTTTGAGTTATTACAGATTTCAAAAGTTTATAGAATCAGCAAACCAGGCTAAGGCTAAGTTAGTGACGACAAACCCATGACTTGAAGGTTAGAACTTTTCAAGTAACCCATTTCTTAGTTTCTAGAAAAACTTTTTTAATTTACTAACAGCTGAAGAAGTAAAGGTTGTAAGATAAATGACCCATAAAATGGTATGAACATAATTTTGGGTGGCTCTGTAGCCTTTTAAACACATCTCAACCCATGGAGTCTGTGATTCGATTACCCCTTTTGTAAGACCTTTTTTTACGCGGAAATAAGACCAAAATGCAGTTGTAGCATATTAATTTCTGATAACCAAATCTTAGAGTTACCCTTGGTTAGTCACCCTAAACCAAATCCTGAACAAAATTTAACTCACAAAAGGTTCGCAATCACAAAATTATCTCTTAAAAACTACAACCTAGGAATTAGTCACCCTCAAGCCCTCTCAAAATGAATCAAAAACCGATTTTCACAAACTCAGTCAAAGAAACAAATCTGAACTTCGAACTGGGGGTTGATGTGAATGAACATCATCCAGACAGGGGCAAAGTCCTTTCTGAACTAAATCATTCAAATCACATCAGTGACCAATTGTAAACACCATAACTCCAAGACGCGAAATAGGAATGCAATCAAAACAAAATAAAAATTTATGAGGACAGCCCCCGCGCCCCTCTCCCTGTCGGGGTAAAGGCGACAACAATCTAATCAAAATACCACGACGACTTGTGTGAAATCTTATCAATCTATCAATTATGATAAATCATTGTCAGAAACCGGCAAATCTCTCTCCTAGCCCTTCGTCCTACAACAGCTGGTGGGAAATAATTTTTGCTTGGTGCTAATTCTTGACGCCATTTTTTAATTTATAAAACAAAATCAAACCCAAAACTAATTTAACGGGGCCGAAACTAACTTGATTTTGGTTTGTAAAAATATTTTTTTTTACCTTTTTTTTGGAGTATATGTTAACTTGTTTACCACCTTGTGTGTGTGTTTTTGTGTTTTTATTTCACTCACTAATGCAAAACATGTAAAATTCACATTTTGTTTATTTATTTATTTATTAATTTATTATTATCATCATTATCATCATCACTTCCTCCGTCCCAGGTCAGTTGGTACGTTTAAATATCTTTCTACTGGTTAGTCGTATTGATGATTAGTATAATTTTGGTTTTAATGTTTTTCTTTCAGAGATTTTAGTTTGATATTAGCTTGGTATTTCCTTTTTAAGAACAGAACCTCTGCCAAATTGTTGCTTCGAAAGTTTTGTCCCGAAATAAAGTTTATGAAAAGTATATAAAAAGTCATAAAATCGGAATGGGAATGACGGAACGTAATAATTGTAGTAGTATAACGTGGTTGATTTAAATTTTTTAAATTTGTTGGACGTGAAACAGCTTGTGGATTGAATGACAGGCTGGACTGAAGATTTTATTTTTCCAAGTCGGTGATGATTTGTATCAATTACTTGTGCCCCAAATCTTTTCCCTGTTCTCTTCCCAACTCATTTTCATAATGTATATCAGTAAATAATGTTTATAAATCCTCAACTACATTCGTCATACATCATGTTCTACTATATATACCTTGCATACATTACACACACCTGATTACGATATGCCTAGCCGCCTACCTACAATGTTCTATAATACATATAGTATATAACATACATTTACATATAATTTACAACATATTTTATAGTGCCAAACGTGTGATCAGTTTCAAAGATTAAAAACTTTACAAACTACAAATTTTTCTTTTGATTCAAGCTAATTTCCAGGACCGAAACCAAACACTTATAATGATATCCTTCTGGATTTGTACACTTTGACATGATTATATTAATATTTACCAGTTCGGATATTGCAAAACCATTGACAAGGCCTCTGTAGAGTTGTCAACTATACAATTCTGTTTCAGATAAGGTCCTTAACATTTATATAAAAATATTAAAAATTATATATAAAGTTGATACTTCAAGGCAAAAAAAATAATTTCAATTATAATAATAATAGTATTAGCAGTAATAGCAAATACAATAAGTTTGATTTGAAAATATAAATAAGTTCTTGCACAATATACAGTTTTTGGATTGAATTCCAAGCTGTGTGGAAGCAGTAATCCCTTCTCGAGGTGATTATTTTGTATAAGTTGTACCCAGGAGATCTAAATTTGACCTTTACACACTATCATAAGAAATCAATTTCATAAGTAATGCACAATTTGAATAAAATTTCAATTTTTTAAATCTTAAAGAAATACTGTCAAGCTGTTCTACTTCCATACTCTTAGAAAAAGGCTTTAACTGTATAAGACAGCTTGTTGGTGTTCTTTGAGGTCCTGGTTACCACTAACTAAACCTTTGGTACTCAAGCTTTTCCCTTCTCGGGCCAAATTTTCATTGTGACCATTGCGACTGGGCCACACGACTCACAAACAAAAAGATTTTACAAGTCTGGCTTTCGACGCATACAGCCCACCCTCAGGGGATTATGCACATCTGTCAGTCTGTTTCTGTATGTATTTTCTGTATATTACCTCATAAAGATATGGTGAGGCAAACAATGTTAGCAGTTTCTGAGCACAGGCCAGAACATTTTCGTACTGGTTAGGCACTATAGTTTTCACTCAATCGGTTTCCACTGGGCCATTGAGCCACTCAGTAGAGCTTGGTGGGCTGCAGTTTGAGTACCAAAGGACTAGACCCTCGAGATGCAGTTGATTTAAATTTAAACCATGTAGAGGTTGATGCAGTTTAAAATCCACCTCTACAACATCTTTAAACTGTATACTGAGATCACCAACTGCCAAATTAAGTATGTGTAGCACAATCCCCCTAAAAACATTTCAAGTAATCATTATATATATACAAACATATAAATATACAAAACTAATAAAATACAGGATTCAAAATCAAATTCACTCCTCAAACTAAATCTACCGACTAATTTGGGACAAAACTTTCGAACCAAATGCAACAACTGATCTGGGACGGATGTGAAACCTAATTTAGGTCCCCCCCCCGTCCCCCTTTTACTCCAATCCAGCACCAAACTAAAATGAGTTTCCCATTGTTAGTTAGTTCTGTTCGGTTACATGATTGTTTGTTTTTACAATATATGACAATAAATATTCTTCTTTTTAATTTTTTTTAGTTTTTTTTGTTCTTTGTACAATCTGCACATTTTATTTATTTATTTATTTTTGTTCTGCATTTGCTTCTATTTTAATGCACGAGAGCATCACATTGCACAGGATTTTTTTCTGTTTTTGGTTTTTTTAGTCTTCTTACTTAAAAAAATTAAAAAATTATTTTTTGAGTGTGCGACAATTTTTGCTGGAAAATGTGAGTTTTATTTATATTTTTATACTGCATGTTTTTTTTGTTTATAATTTGTAAATATGTTGTAAATATGCATGCTTTTATTTATTTGTGTTTTGTTAATAAATTCTTAACCTAAGCAGATATCCACGACCGACTTTTGTATATATATGTCACCGTGAAAAGACTGAAAATGGGACGATGTCGGCTCTTCTCTGGTGATTGTGAATGATCACATGATCGCTTGGTGTATGACCGAAATATTTTCCTTCTTCTGATGCCTCTTGATGGTTGCCAGTTGTCCCCATCTCCTTTGAGGGATGAAATATAGTGTTTGTCTCAAAAGTTCTTGGAAAATATTTTCCTAAAAATCACGTTGCAATATTTTCAAAGCTTTGTCTCCAGCTAAGATCCACAGAAGCTCTGCCAGCGTTGCCAGATACATATATCATTCCGGAAACTTTTGAAAGTGGTTGAAGTGGTCGATTTCACTTTCGAAGGTCCGTTTTCCAAAAAGCTTCGAGAGGGTGTGTCTTTCGTGCTTTATTACCCGTCCTAGATATGTCCCCTTCTTCACTCTTATGGTATCCTGAAGGTCCCGTTTCAAGCAAAACACATAGAAACGAGTTTCGTATTATTAGTTTTATACTAATAATTAAAGTTATACAGTATTTGAAGACTATTTTGCCATCCAAACATGGCAACCCTACCATGATACCATTCACATTGAAACTTCAACATGAGTGCTTGTCGACATCCGTGATGGCCCGAATGTATAAAACTATTCTGAGTCAAATCATCTGAGAGTAAATGAAACATAAAACAAAGAAACGACAAGAAAGTAAGAGTCGAGAAATTCAACAGCAGTATGCCATTAAACTTTGTGCCAATTAAGAAATATCTGGTACACCACAGTCTTCAGACACCAACTTTTTCAGCAATTTTGCCATAAATAACGGGTCATCGAATTTGCATCTGACAGCACTCTGTAGTTACCTGACAAAACAAGACGATTTGGCGACTTAACTTTTAACCTACGCCGCTAATATTTATATTTTTATATCTATATCCATGAGCTATGTCTGTAATATTTACATTTGGCCCGATCATCGCACACGGGTTATGCCCATAGTTGTAGTTTTAGGGGTTAAGAGCAAATTTTTAGCTTAGTTGTTTGGCGGCAAGTTTAGACCTGCTACACGATTCCTAGCCACTGAGAGACTCAAGTCGTGTAAACCACCTATTCAACCTAAATTTCATCCGTTTGTAGATAGAATTTAGCGAATTTTTCCAAACTGTCTTCAAAATAAGACAATGAAGTATATTTGTTAGGACCCCAAATTCTGCGATTTTTAACCCAAAAAATTTACCAAAACAATCAACAGGAAAGGAAAATGGTTTTCTGCTTCCTTGACGAATTCCTGATTTGACAATGTTGCTGTTTGAATGATAAATAAATGATGCGAGCGCTGTAGTGTTCTTAATTTTGTTTTCTCTAATCGCACGATAAACTTAGATAATAAAATGAATACAGCCGAAAATAGTAGTCCAACCGAGAGTATAAATGTACCAAAGAGAAGCTGAGTATATAATATAACTTTGGTCACCAACATGCTTGGTAAGTGTTACCGGGAAAGTCGACTACCTCCGGTCTTTCACGGTGATGTGTATATATGTATAAAAATAATTCGGCGATGCTTTTGCTGGTTGTATATAATTTTCACGCATTTTGCTTGATGGATATGTGCTAATCACGTGGAGGAATAAAAAAATGAGTGAGACGCTTTATCCGCTCCTTAAACACCCCCCCAACATCAACAAAATTCTTTGAGGGCCCTCAATCTGACCCGAATAGGTCGACCAACTGATTGTAATCCATTTAATAAAACGGTTGGCATTTATTCTTGACCTTATTAAATTAACTCTTGTTCCTCTCTGACGTGAGTGAGACAATAGACGCTCTTTATTGAAATCCTTAAAACGGTTCTGAAATCTTAGGTTTCGTTTCACTCTCCTTTGTGTTTATGGTTTTAAATATCATTCTCGTTCCCTCTCCTCTCTCTCTTTTATTCTTATCTGAAACTTCTCAAGAGGAGAGAAATGATTATGGTAGCTAACAAAACGTGGGTTTGCAAACTCAGTGCACGCGATGCTTTCAGAGATCCATGTTCAGACTCAACGAAATTGTTTTTCATCTTAGTTGCTTGTCTTGGAGTTTCTTCGCTTATTCTCGAATTCTTCTTTTATGAGTCAGGTTGTTTTGACTTCAAATAAAACTCAAATCACGGTCTTGAAGAAAATATTTAAAAAAATATTGTCACCCTTATTAAATATTCTCAAAGCAACTCGGACTTTATTTATTTATTTATTTGAGTCAAGCGGTCTTTGAAATTTAGTTTCATTTAATATTCAAAGCCAGCCGAAGAAATGGCAACTGTCCAAAGCGTTTTGTTCATTTTTTTATTACAACCATAAACTAAAAAAAAAATTTTTTTATACAAAAAGGGCGGTAAGTGTTTCCATAAATTCATTCCCATTTTATTTTACGTAGTTTTTGGTATGAATGAGTTTTATGAAACTGTTTTCTTTTTTGATTTTCAGTAGGTGCATATCCAAGAACTCCTCGTTGGATCTCTCAACACCCCGCCGTGTCGCAAAACACACAATACTACTCTCAAAGCGGGTTTCCCAGAAATCATCCCATGTACTGGACTCTACCCGCTAGAAACGTTTACGGAGAGGAAAACCGAACGAGAGAAGATAACAATCACTCGAAGAATACATATGGGAAGATCCTCAACCAAGAGACAAAGTCGAGAAGTCCAAAAGAAAGCTTTAATACGGTAAAAAGCTCATCATCTAGTCAGTCAACCGGTGCAATGGAATCATCTCACGGTTTATCCAGCTTGAGACTGGTTCAAAGCGTTCAAAGGAATGAATTCACGTCGTCGACTCCGACGAAAGAACCGTTACAAAATTCGAATTCGGTGAATCTCGGAAATGGAATGTCTCCCATTCTGAAAGAAAATCTATTCAATACAAAATCAAAGATGACGGCCGAAGAAATCTTCGCAGCTATTCACAAATCCAAGAAGAAGTTAAACATCAAAGATGATTTGGAAAACAGAAGTGAAAGCCCTAGCTCATCAAGTATAAGCCCTGATGGATCTGACTGCTCTTTAACCAACAAACTGGAAAAATCCAGAGAACGATCCAGCTGGTCTCCAAATTCAGACATAGACATTAAGTCTAATGAAGCGAGAACCAGAAAAAGTTGGATTGGAGCCAGCACGCCGATAAATTCATTCAAAAAACTCCTCCTTCAACAAGGTGTTAAGAATCCTACATCCAAAGACTTTAGGATATCTGCTGTTGAGCAGCTGAAACTATCAAAGCAGAGCAACTTAGTGGGGAAACCAGAACCCAAAGTTCAAACACCACCAAGAACTAGCCTCAACAACAAAACAAGGACTCATTGGAGATTTGCATCACCTAGAACAGACATTCTCTCTTCTACAATACCAGAAGATTGTAGCGAAGTTGAGAAGCCAGAAGATGCATTGAAGTATCAACGAGAGATAGAAAAGTTGAGTCCAAGGTTTGTTCGACCACAAGTTTTAGATCATAAAAATCTGCACAAAGGGACAGATTTATATGATTCTAAAAGTGAAATCCCTAAACCCCACGCGAAAAAAGCTCTCTTGAAATAACCAAAAAATACCTCCAACAAGCTAGAGGAATTTTTCAGTGAACCAATATCACCAAATACTGTTGGCTTACCTGGTTCTCCTTCTAGAGATCACTCAAGTCCCTCGAGGATTGCTGTGAGTGTTGATAAACCAAACAACTCAGTAGTGAGTTATAAAAATTTTCAAAGCAGCCCTGTTAAAAACTTGGTGAGCTCAAATGAGAGGAAGAAGTCTCCAATTATTTCTCTAGAGACTGCACTTTAGCATGTGCAAGATCTCACTTCTATCAACTGTAATTATATAACATTGCTTAATTTTTAAATACAATTAGAGTCTAAAAGAAATTTATTTTTACAATTAAAAGAAGAGAAAGATATTAAACAAATACCTTAGAATATACATTACTTGCAGTACAGTATTTTCAATTTAGTTTTAAAAAATTATTTTAAGTTGCATCATCAATTGAAAAAAATCTTCCTTAGTGTTCAACTTAAGTTCCTTTTAATACAAATAGTTGGAGAATCACTTTCAATATCAACCACTCTTCATGTTTCCTATCATCTGAAAATATTGTAAAATAGCTTTTAAAGAATCAAATCCTTCTTTAGGAATAAAGGTGAATGAATTTTTATTACTTATGAAAATCTTCATTGAGGATGACTCTTGAAGTTTTAAGAAAACAAAAACTTTTCTTCTGTTGAGTTTTCATTTATTTGTACATAAATCTCGCTCTTTATTTATTAAACTTTTTAATATATTACATTTTATACGAACGATTATATTAAAAATTGTTTGAAATAAAATTTTTTTTTCAATCACTTGAAAACCACCAGACAGCTTGGCTTCTCAAAGGAATGTTTCCCGCGTTTAGCGGGGAGCGACAGCAGCGCTCTTCCGCCTATAATGAACTTATTACCACGGCAAAAATGTATGACGTCATAGTCGTTTTATAAAAGTGGCGACGGTTTTCATTTTGCTAGAAATGGTTGATGAGGTAAGTGAATTTATTTTATTTAAAGTCCTTAAATAAATAAGAGAATTAGATCTCTTTAGAAAATAAAAACAAACTAAAGTTCACACTCGCTTGATTAAAACAGACATTTTTTAAAACAAGTTTCCTTTTAAATAATTTTATTTCTCTTTACAAGACCGAATTCGTTAGGAAATGTCACTTTAAATATTATTAAGTTTTTAGTTTTAATTAGAAGCTGGTTGTATCTGATATACAATCTAGTTTTGCCTATTATTTAAAATCTCTTGCTTCATATCCTGTCATGTATCAAATTTTGATTGTTTTTGATTCAAGTTGAGATTGAGCTTAATGTGTGTTTGATTATATTTCTCATTGACTGGATTAGGGTCTTAATGCTTTCACCTGTCATCATAAATTTTGTCGATCAGTGTATTAATTTAGTTGACAGAGTTTGCTATTCATTTATTTTACTGCAATCAACTCTACAATCTTTTGATCAATAAATCTTTTTATATATATATCATTTTATAATCATGATTTATAATTATGAGGTTGTTGTAATTAGATAAGATGAAAGAAAGTGTTGCTTGTAAACATTCCTAGTCATTTGAATGTTGATATACTTGACAAACATTATTTATTTGTTAAGGAACTTTGACTCTCAATTCAGACTTGAATTAAAAGTCTTAAAAATTTATTGAGATAATGATAGATCTATTTTAGTTTTTTGTTTGTCTTAAAGTAGCAGTTTCTCTTATAAATGAAACAAATGTCAACATGACTTTGTTTCGTTAAAAAAACTTCATTAATGTTGTTCATAAATGAGAAAGAATTAAAAAACTAAATTAATTCACAATAAAACCATTTACTTCAGTTCTATTTGTACAATATATTGCAAAATCTTAAGTCAGTCAAATTATAATTAACACAAACTATATAAATTAAAGTTCTTTACGATCTGTCCATTACTGAAAAATCAAACATATAATTTGTAAATGCACAATCTTGAATCTTCATTTTCAGTTTCTTACTGAATTAAACATTTTCATACAATTCATAAGTTCAACACAATCGACATTTATTCCACATTTACAGCAACAGACTCCTTATGATTCTTTGACTCGTGGTGGTTGAGCAGGTGGTGGTATATTTCCCATCATGGGTCTCATTGGAGTCATCATAGGTCCTCCCATTGGTCCCATCATTGGACCCATAGGCCCCATAGGACCCATCATAGGTCCCATTGGACCCATAATTGGTCCACCCATAGGTCCTCGTATTGGTCCATTTGGGCCCATCATCATAGGCCCCATTGGTCCCATTGGACCAGGAGCCATCATGTTAGGAGCTGGTCCCATAGGTCCAGGAGGAACTGGTCTGGGTGGTCCCTGAAATATTAAAATTAAATAATTAAATATTCTGCTTTCCTATATTTAAGCTTTTGATTACACACAAAGAGGGTGATGATGAGATTACTTAAACTTAAAGCTAAATTTAAGCATAACATAACCTAGTCAAGAATTTATGTCACCTTTCAGTCTCAAAACATTTTTATTTTTTGAAATTGTATAAAACCTGCAACTAATCCCATAAAACAATAGAATCTTACCTGCAAATTAGCAGGCGGAGGTATGGCCGCTCCAGGCTTTGGGGCAAACGGATTTGATATTTTCCCAGCTTTAAAAGCAGCAGTCGTTGCATCAATCAAATGTTGCGCTTGTTCCTCCATCCATTTTTGATAATAAAATTTCACGTTGTCTTTATGTTTCCTACCCTGACAATGAGTTTTCCTAACCGACGGTGAGTCATGAGTCAAATAAGTGTCGCAATAATCACAATAATATTTCGGCATCTTTTTAAAAAATAAAATAAAACAAAAATATTATGCCGACAATAACCAAATCTTAATGTTTCAGGAACATTTGTGACAACAACGAGAGCAGCCAACATGATTTCGATGGTTACCTTTGAATGGTTTCCATTGTGAAACTGCCACTAATGAATGAATGAAATTTAAACTATTCTTAGAGGTAACGGAAAATTTTTATTTTTAATTTTTTGAGAATCTCAGCCAGCGATCATTCATCATGAATTATGTCAAATCTGGTGATGTTTTACCCATTTACTAACTACCATTTAGTTATTTACATCACTTATTATTTGGGAAACCTATTAAATAGCGTATATGTTGGTCGTAAAGGAGGTTGTTTGGGTATATTACAATCCGCGTAAGAGATTAGGACGGTTACAGGTTCATTGCTGAAAACTCAGTAAAACACATAGAAATTGACATTGCATAGCTGTTGGCATATTCAGTGGTAAACTGAAAATTTTGAAAAATGTCATTAATATTAATGGGACTAGGGTCTTACCTTTAGCTGGACTTGGTTTGTCATAATCAGTTTCTTACGAATCATACTTGATTCACAGTTAAGAGCTTTCTTATCTGTCCTATTCATTGCAATCAAATTCTATTGCCCTGTCATTCTTCATTTAGTTTCTAACCCATTCTAAGTAGTTTTAACCCTTAACTCCTGTTCTTGAATTCCCAACCTTATAACTCGCTTTCATTTCATCTTTGAGAATGCTATAAAGAGGACCCCCTAAACATTCTATACTTTAGGTGGTTTATAATTACTCATACAACTGTGAGATAACAGTTTGGAAAGGTGTACCATAACTCAGTCCTAAGTCTTGAAAGCATATTTGGAATGCTTATTATATACCTGCCCCACTTTCGAATTAAAGGGGGTATATTAGTCTTGATCGTAAAGAAATTAAAAAGATAATTTATTTTCCAACCAAGAAAGAATTCAGGATGCTTGCATCTATTTGTCAAAATAAGGTGAAGAACAGACAATAAAATTGATTCAGTAGTATTATTTATTGAACACATCAATTATATTTGAGGTTGGAACTAAATACAAATGATACATTTGAGCCAGCTCATTTAAAACAAGACAAGTTTTCTTTACACAAATTATAATTTAACAATAGTACAATACTTTTGTAAAATTATACAAAATCAACATCATCAACCAAAAAGAAAAATGAAAATAAGGAAAAGAAATAAAAGAAATCACTAAAAGCTATAGTTTAAGCTATAGTGTCTACAGTTTTTTTTTAAATGACTATACCAGCAGCAAGTTAGTGTCCTTCAAAAGATTCAAGATGAGCAGAAGATGTAATTTTGGTTTCATTAAATTTGTTCTAATTAAATCACACACTTTGGCATTAAATGAAATCGAATCACTACAAGTCAGCATGACTCAATATCTTCTCAACTTATCTATGAAATTTTTATCAGATAGATTGAATATCCTGGAATACCTTTTTTTGTTTCAAATAAAGCTTTCTGATAATATATCACATCAAAAAATAAATAGATAATTTAAAAAAAAAAAAATTATATCCTAGAGCTCATTCAGACATTTACTTCAGAGAACTGGAATATTGATTCCAGATTGATATCGTGTGAAGTGTCAAAAGATGGCAACAAATTCGAAATTTGTTTTGTTGTTCTGATTTGTCCATTATATAAATGCTGATTTGACCCTACTAAATGTTTTTCACCTAAATTATTTTCTAGTTATTTATCTCCCTCATATTTCTTCCAAAGTTTCTGCCCTACTGTATAGAGGATAGTTATAGCCAAACAACCAACTACAGTTCCTTGTCCAGCTAACCTCATGTGAATTAGATATACTGATGGTGATACACTACCCCTATTTCTGAATTTGTATAAATTGTAGCCGACAATGCCTACTAACCCAACAATTCCTATAAAAAATTTACAAAATTATAAAACGAGCTGGTTTTAATTATTTTGAAAAATTAACCTTGATGGTTGAAATTTTAATGTGTAGCTTACCAATTGGAACTGCTGGGTATTGCTGCATTTTTTGCATGAGCTTGCCTTTTTCTCCATAATCATCACTCATTTCTGGTCTTTGAGGGGATGAACCTATTCGTTAAAATCAAAATGTTCAATTGATTTTATTGCATCATTCAAACCGATTAAAATCTTTCATCAAATTCATCAAATTTGAAATTTAAATTCATCACTCAAAATCTAATTCTAGGTTTTGAGTCATCTGTTCAAGAAATTTAACAAAAATGATTAAAAATTTGATTATTTTTCCAATCAAAAGGTTAATGTGAAAAAATTTTTACTGGCCTTGATGAAATCAAGACTCAATGACATTCAAAAATACTTCCGCCATGAGAAAAAGAAAGCAAATAATTTGCTAATTAAGTAAATTATGGTTTGCAAATCAATTTCAGTTATATATAAAAGAATCGATATTTTTCAAATATGGATTTTTCAAACGTTACCTTAGGTCTTGGTGTAGTGTGTGTGAAGAAAACGTCAGAATCCCAGAATCGTTGCTGCCAACTTAACGGAATTAAATTGTCAAAGGTCGCGCTCTTAGCGAAAGATTAGCGGGAAAACGACTTTCGTTAGCGTCCAAGCCAAGCGTCCTCCATTAGCATTTTGCCTCGGTTTGGCTTCTCTTTCAGGTATTAATATTTTATTTTATTTATTATCAAGCCCCTCAGTTTAATAATTATTTACAGAACTTTGAAAGTTAAGTTGTGTAATCTAGAAACTGAAGTTAGATTATCTGTTATGTGTCTAAGTCAAACGGATTGCATATACTTGAGTAAGGCGTCGTTTGTTCAGAATGAAGAAAACCAAATTAACCGGTTTTTTAATCTAAAGGTTTGTTTTAACACAAAAAAATGATTTACGATGTTTGGCTAAAGATGTTTTTTTTATCAGTTGGGAAATTTAAAACGATTTCGTCGTTTAGAGAAATAATTTTAATATTTAATTTTTTAGTGGCCATTTTTTTTTAATTACAGAAATGAATCTGGTTTTCTTTTTCAGATCATGACTTGTCTTTGGTTTATTGTCAGAACAGTTTCCAGGTTATTCGATTACGTCATTTGATCTTGGCAACGGTTCCAGGTATAATTTTTACATAAAGATATCAAATTGCATTTGCTTTCTCCACTTTTATTGACTCTAAACTTGTGTTCAGTATTTGTGTGTATTGCACTTAATTGTCACACCCTTGTTCTTAAGTTGTTTTAAGGTTATTCCTTTTATTATTGGTAGGCCTCCCCATTCTGGTTTTATACATTACCAAGTACAACCTCCATCTTTGTACCTATCTATACATTACAATTAGTCTAACTAGTTAGACTTTTAACTCATTTCATTTACTCTAACTCAATCCAAAGTTTTTGATAATGGTATACTCCCATTTCTCAGTTGTTCCTTGAAGGCATATAAACTCTCATACCTATTATTGTCTGAAAATATTTAATACATAGTTTACAATATGAGTTTGTTCTTTGTTGTGGCTTGCTTCCTGCTGTTTATTGGTAATTAGACATAATTTTTGGTTTTTTCCCAGTGTTCCTGACCTTGTTTGCTGATTATATTGAGCAGATGTGGAGTGGGGAGAGGGGGTGAGGTGATATTACCTTGTTATTGAACTTGAGTCAAGGGAAATCTATCAAGGTCTGATATGAAACTGTGGCTTGCCTGAATGTGTACCAGAACATGAAGAATAGGTCATATTAGCACTTTAATTAGTATACATGAGTTGGTATGTTGGTTGCTGAGTAGGTATGAAAGTTTTGGGATGTTTGAGAGGTTTTATGTTGCTTGAGGAAGCTTTTTGTGTGAGCTGAGAACTAGTCAGATAATCAACGTCCCTGAAGAAACGACTTTTGGGCTATTTAGAAAGCTCAAATAGGAGACAGTCGTCTTCGTTTAAAATTTCAAATATATACTAAATGTGTTGTTTTTGATATACTAATTTTGTTTTGTTAATTTACAAACTTTAGCAATAACATACTGTACGCTGGATTCTCCATTGCTTTTACATAACAGCCATCTTAAGACCATATTGCTGCAAACGTTTCTTTTCGTTTTATTATTTCCTCTTTTACTTTGCGCCAATATTCTCATTCCTCCGTGTGAGTTTGTTTCTTTTCTTTTGTCCACTCTGTTCTGGTTTTTTAATTTCGTTCTTTCCTGATAGCCTCCATGGGATTTTAATTTCTTTCTAACTGCTTCTTGATTTTTTATCACTTCCACGTTAGGTCTTACTTGTAGATTCTTTTGTGTTTCTCTTAGCTACTACTTTTATATAGTTTTATTCAAAGGGAACGAGACTATTGTGTTAGTGAGTCTTACGTTTCCTAGTCTGTTGACATGTGCGTGAAATTCTAGTCTAGATGTCTCATCTCGTTTATCTCCTTTGCGTTTTTTGAGATGAATTTTGAGAAATTTATTTTTCTTATCAGATTAATTGCTATACTCTATCGGTTTTTACTTTTGTGTATATTTTTCTTATACTTACTTATATTTTTTTCTGTATCGGCCATCTTTTTAGAACTATTACGTCGACACTGCTTCACTTTTTTCCTTTTTGCTTCTTCTTTCCGCCTCTTTCAATACTCATGCTGTGGGCTCTTGGGCGCGTTTTAACTGTCTTCGACCTGGTTTTTCATAGGAACCCCAGTTTGTTCTTCATCCTGTCACGCTGTTTAACTTCTTGTTGTGTGATTCTCAGTTCCTTAAGATCTTTTTGCTGTCTCTAGAAATCACGCCGGTCTTGTCTTTTTCTTCAGGAAGTCCAGAAGATCCTGTTTGTCAGTCTTCCTGGGTTTATTCTACTCACATGTCCGTAGAGTATTATCCTTCTCTTCCTCATGACATTTGTGATACTAAGAAGGTAGGTGTATAGCTCATCGTTGTATCTTATTTACTTCCAGTTTTCCTTGACTAGACCCAGGGTTTTTCTGGGTTGGTTTTCAGCACTTCTTTCTCGTCTGATTAATTTTGTATAGTCAGTGTGTACACGCATTATTAGTTCTGTACATACTGTCTAATAGAGGTAGCCAATTTGTCTGAATATATAGGATCTGCTTTTTAATTTTAAGAGTGTTAGACGATCGACTTGTAATAGGCGGTGTCTGAAAGAGGAGAAGGAGTTTCAGTATTAGGAGCATAACAATGATCGACTACTCCTGCTGTATTATATATAATGCTGTGTACATTTTTCTCATTTAACGTACGCATCCCATCTTCCCTGTTCGAATTACCAGTCACAAGAATCTCAGTATTATATTCAAAGTCGTTTTTCAATTTCATTTCCGCCATTCCATCATTAGATAGACAAACTAAATAGATGAAGAAGAGAAGAGAAAAAAAAGAATAAATTACGACATCCTGTTTCAGTTTGGAAGAGAAAGGCTTTAAACGTTCGCGTCTGGTTTAGGAGGATAATTGTTAGGATAACATAATTTTAGGACCCGAAGATGACGATTAAGAGTCGAGAATAATAAATAAATAATAAAAGTATATATATATTAAAGAAAAAAAGACGAAATTACTAGCCAGTCACATTCAAAATGATTATAGAATGGAATGCAGTTACGAAATATTGAGGTTAAGTAACATCAACACATGAAAAACGAAGCGAGAGATGCATATTGAAAGAGTGTTAGCGTTTGGAGTTTTCTGGGGCGGTGGGGGTTAACGTGGCCGATTTAAAAGTAGAGCAATCAAGAGATTTCTTTCATCCGGCTCTAATTTTTAAATGTTGGACAAATTGGTGCGCCATTGAAAATCCCCAAACGAATTTATGTTTTTTGTTTCTGTTTCAATTTCTTTTTTTTGTAGGAAAGTCTGGGATTAAATTGGAAGGAAGATTCGATCAAGGATGAGTCAGAATGGAGGATCTGTTTTGACAGTTTGGTTGTTTTGTTTCGGAGCGAGTGCCGTAACTAATGAAGAAGCCCGGTGAAGAAGGAAAACAATGAAAATACGGTCAAGAGCACCAGCATCATCCAAGCCGATAATGGGGCCCCGATTTTCATTACCGAGTCTGAGTTTAATTTCCAAAGAAAAGATGTCGGATCTTGTTATCGTTGATAAGTAACAAGGTAACTTTTTTGGGGGTTTTTGTTTTTTTCTACGGTTCTGGGAATGTGCACAGGAAATTTATAATTTATGATTTCTTTTTGGCTGTTTTCTCTCCAAAGAATTACGCGAAAATAAATTCGAGGATTTTGTAACAATTGTTGTTTCTCTCTCTTTTTTTTGGAGTGATATAAGAAAGGAAGTAGTATGTTATTAGACGAAGGAAAAAATGGAAGTTGTTATTAGTGTGAGGGTTGGGTTTCGGTTGAGCTTCTGTGATTAGGTATGCCTAATCGGTTTTTTATATCTTTTTTTTGTACACGATTATGTGTGTGTGTTATGTTGTCGATGGAAAGAACTTTCAGACTTTTCTTAAGGTTTTCTCTAAATTTGGTCTTTGTCGTTATGTTTTTTCCTTTAGTCCTCGTTTATTTGCTGGTATACCTGTTCGTTTATTGAATACATTCATAGATTGACTTTACCATTCTTTGTTTTTCTTTTTAAAAAAGCTGAGATAGCGTCTTCTTTCAATTTAAATATGTAGGAAATGGTTTTATAAAAGAATACAAGAAAACGGTGAGGATAGATGACAGGATGTGAGCGTGAAGAGCAGAAACTAAAGAAGAGAGGAAAAGTCGGAAGAATATTGTTAATAATAAAGAGGGAGAAAGGAAGAAAAATGGAAAATGAAGAGATGGGACCAAGAAGAGGAGAGGAAAGAAAAGAAAGACAAAAAGATGGATAAAAATAAATAAAAGATGTATGAAAAAACAAACAGAAGTGAGAAAGGAAGAAAGAAACACAAAGAAGAAGGAGGAGAGGGAGGTACAAAGAGAGGTAGATGGAAAGAAAAATGAAAAAGGGAGAGGAAGGAAAAGAAAAACACAAAAGTAGATACAATAATTAAAAAGGGACGAAAAAAAAGCAAAAGTAAGAAAGAGAGAGGGAGAGAGAAAGAAAGGATGAAACAAGGAGAGAGGCAGAAGAAAGAAACACAGAAAAAGAAAGGAAGAGTGAATCAAAGAGAGAATAGATCATGCCAGCTGGTCACATATTCGACATCTCTTCATAGAACTCATCATCCAGAAATCTAACACCAAACGGTGAACTCTAAAGGAATACGATCTTTTACTGTAACAAACCAAGGGTTTTCAAAAAGGTGAATAGTTACGACAGTAAAACCCAAGATGGATTAGGATTTAGTATATAAGGGATGACAGAATCAGGATCTGACATTTTTTTCCCAACGATCTCAGTCTAAACGATAATCTTTCAACTCATTTATACTGTTTCTCCCCTCAACCTCAGGTTGGTCGTACTTAATCTCTAATACCTAATGATACCAATAGCTAATACTTGGTGAAACGTTGAGAGGTTTTCTGTATATTTTCATTATATACTAAAGTCGTGATTCTTTTTCGCCTTTTTTTGTGTCGCAAGTCTCACACAATTCGTTCCAAACCCTAAAGGCTTATTGTTTAGGGTTGTAAATATCATCTTTAGAGTTTAAACTCATCAAATACCACCTATCGAGGTTTCGCAATAGTTTATCAAATCGATTTCCGCCATTTTCCCTTTCTTTTAAACTATAATATAAAAGCGGGCGTTCAAGTGTGAATCTATTAATTTAAAATTTTTCTTAAGGAACAAATCGATTAAATTATGCCTCGAGTTGGTGCTATTGAGTTTTTCCAAATTTTTTTTTGTTTATACCTCCTATTTAAACATAACGTACGCGTGCAATATGGAGCGTCCATTGTTTTACGAATCATTGCGTTTCTTCGCCTGGAGCCAGGTCTGCAAAACCTAGGTTTCATTGTCCTCCGGCTTTTCCTCACATGATTAATCTTTTGTTCTATACTAAAACTTGAAAGTTCTTAGTTTCTTAGATGAGTGGTCTCGAAACTTTTTTTATCGCCGTGGAGTAAGCATAATTTTACACCTGCGGCTCTGCTGAGTGGGGGGACGTTGATTGTTTTTATGTTGTTTGTACATATTATTAGCGGGAGGTTTGGAGTGTAGTGGTTAAAGCGCCCGAGTTTGGAAGTTATGGTCCTGAGTTGGAGTCCTCTCCTGTATCCTGTAAGTTCTCAGCTTTTGGTACACCTCTTGCCCATGAAAAGTTATACTAACCCGTGAGAAATGCACTACAATGAAATAAAAAATAGGTCCTTGGGCGGCCCGGCGTTTGGGGACCAATGTCTTCACCCACCCATTCGTATCTTAGCTCTTCTTTTATCTACTCACTCCCACACTTAGCATTATTTGTTTCAATGTCTTCCTGTCCTTCCTTTCTTTAGCGAACATTGTTTTTAACATCCATAACGTGTAACTGATATCAAAGAGTAATTTTTCATAATTATTAAGATTGTAGATAATTTTTTATTATTCTCTCTCTCTCTCTTTAACAAAGAACATTAAAAACCACTTTGTAGTTAAGAAAAGTAAACAAAACATATTTGACAATTAACTCGAGTGTGGAGTGTGGGTGATAGCTATTCTGCCAAGAGTCACTTGAACTGTTTTCGAGGTGAAATAGGTGACCTGAAAATGGGTTTCGAAAGTCTTAACTTTGTTTCACTTCTCTCAAGAGTTAAGAGGTCAAAGCTCGAGTGTATCGGCTTTAATACCGCTTTCGCTTCTATCGTCTTCGGTGTTGTTGTTAGTGGATGGGATAGGACATTGTAATTAGTTTTGGTGTTTCAGGCCTTCACGCCTCTCTTCAGTCACCAATGTTGTCAGGAAGTTGAAATGTTAGTTTAGCGAAAGACTGAACACACCACACACTACCACCCAACGGATTGTAATGAAGTTGTCCACTTGTTGGCTTAGTTAATAGATTCGAGCTTCACGACACACCTACATGTTCGAGCTTTAATGTCGCATTATGGTTTTGGTTGAACGTAGGTTGGAAATTAATTCCACCTTCTGATTGTTTCGTTCTGTCTTCTTATGTTTTCTTTTTTTGATTTGAAACAGTCTGGTGGAGTGCTTTAGTTTGTCCCGTAGCTGCCAATACAAGAAAAACGCTTTGTTCAGGTCGATTTCGCCGACATATTTGGTGACTGGAATGAGTCGTATGGACGTGAAACAATAACCGACATCGTAGATTCTACAAGAATGTGTATGAGCAAGGTTGTACGCATTTATATCATGAGAATGAGAACTACTAACATCATTTTGAAAGTGATCTCGCTTAATCAGCATTTTATTAATCAAAGAAAAATTTATTTTCTCCGCTTCCTTTTGTATTTGTCTGAAGCTCCACCCTCTGATTCAATAAGTTTTTGTTATTAAAACCGCCCGCCATGTTGTCTCAGAGAATCCTTTATCGTGTTCGCGTTTCCGGGTTTAATTAAAACACAATAGCGGTTTGATACTCGAGTATCGTTCTTTTAATCATGGTATCGCATTACAAATTCACATGCCTGTAATTATAATTACTAATTTTGAGTTGTTCTCATTTTAATGACTGAACCATTTTTTTTGTTTTACTTAAAAGAGGTTTTTATGTCCGAAATGTTTCAGGTGGATCTTCATTCATGGATGATAGTCGACAGATAGGGGTGAAGTGAAACGGATGACTGATCAGGATGCTAATCTGAGATGAAGTTCACACCAGGAGGATGTTTGTGAAGATTGTTTCATTTAGGTGAATATTTAAATTTTATTATGGTTTTTGTCAGGTACGGTTGTGGATGGTCACGTGACCCGTTTCGAACATGTTACGGGGGATGGTTTGATTTGCCTGTCGGATGCAGTGACTTCATAGATTCCGATTATAGGAGAAAGTATTATCGTACTGATCGTAGCAAAAAGTTATTTTTACTAATCTCCAGAACATTAAAAAAGTAAAACAAAAAACAAACAAACAGTAGACATTGTTTATAGCAAATACTTAAAGTTATTTTTGGCAAAGTTTAGTTTCAGCAAAAATTGTTGCTTTACTGTAACCAAATTCACAGCAAAAACACATGTCACACTTTTGCTGGTCTGGAGATTAGTTAGGTAGGATCACTTCATAAGTCTCTATAACCTAACACTGCAGTTACAGAACCTAAAATGCAAAAAGTTTAACACAAAACAGCCGTTTAAAACTCAATTCAACAAAAAAAAAATACAAATGCAATAACTAATTACTCACTAATCTCATTGTCAGTAGACAGCAAAACACTTTAGTTTCAGCAAAAATTGTTGCTTTACTGTAACCAAATTCACAGCAAAAATACAATAATAGGTATATAATCTTGACCACAACAACAAAAAATTCAAAATAGTAAATAATTTCTTCAGCTAATATTGAAGATACATTGAACATCGAAAATTTATTTTCAGCAAATCTTTATCGCAGTAAACAAAGTTATAGTAACCAATCTCGAATATAACAAAAGTATTATACATAAATTCAATCGAGATGGGTCAAAATGAATTATTTGCTGTGATGAATAATTTTTACTGCCCTTGTACAGTTATTCTCAATCTTTTTGTCACACTAGCAACTAGATAAATTAAAAGGTGGTAATACCTATAAGTTTTGCCACAGTCAGTATTCACTGATAATAATTTTTCGCCGTTGAATGTCGAATTCTGTGTCTTCTCTTTGATTTTTACTTTCGGTCAAGATCTGTTAGGATAGGTCACCTTTTTGTTACAATCAGTACTTGTTAGAGAGGTCTATGGTGTAGTCTTTAAGTGCCAGACTAGGAAGTCACGAGTTCAAATCCTCCTCCCGTATCCTGTTATAGCCAAAAAGGGTAAGGATCAAAACTCAACTGTAACTATAACAATCAGTATTTGCTGAGATAATTGTTTCTTTCATGGGTACGCTACCCTCATGAATTGGGTCACGTGACAAGAACGTAGGTGTAGGGCATTTTATAAGTTGATGACGGGAAAGCTGGAATGGGTGACTAGATAGAATTAATTCAGAAAAGGCGGTTAGTAAGTATTTGTTATCAATAAGGCCGATTTCCAAATCTCTTGAAAGTCACAGAATAATTTTCTTGTCTTTGAACAAAACCGAACATGCGGTTAGATCCAAACATCAGAAACAGAATGAAAGATAAGATTATTCAAAGTTATCGATAATGTGAACACGTTAACTGCAATACTTATCACGATTCCTGCACTGTAATGTAATTTTATCACAGAGTTATCTCGTATTCGTCAATTTATTTAGTAAATCTCTGAAGCTCCCGCCGCCAAAAAGGAAGAATGGTAGTAGTCCCCAAGAAACCGACTTTAAGTTGTCATTTGCCAAAGGTCTATTCTCAAGGTTTGTCTTCGCATACAATGGTAAATCGTTGTCGTCGTATGTCACACCCAGAATTGGGTGGCGAAAGTTGGAAAAGCCCAAAATACTGCAGCAAAGCAATTTATAATGTTTGTGTCATCAACCAAAAAAGCAAAAATAATAATTAGCATTGAATTTGTTTTTGTTTGGGTGTTACGTTTGCTAAGGTTCACGACCATTTTTGAAACCTGACGACAAAATCACCGAAACGACCTTTAAGTCGTCAAAGTGGAAAATTAAAAGGTTTTTTAAACACTTAACGATTATTTTTTTGGTTTTTGCTAAAGAGGTTTGGGTCGTTAAGAAAACCTTTTAAAACTGGTTTTAATTTTTATAGTTAAACTAAAAATCCAAACGTCATCAAATTGAAGAGGATGGAGGGAAAGAAATTAAAAAAAGGAGACAAAAAGCAATTTCATCGAAGCTGAAATAGGAAACGGAGAGGAGAAAACAAAAAGCGAGGCCCCGTCTAGATAAGAAGTCGGAAGAAACAACCCAACGGGAGGAAGTGTTGCCAACCGAAGGTACGGCATTACCCCTTAGAAGACGGTTTGTATAGTGATTTTTTAGTCGCAGGTTTTTGTTGGCAAGTCAGGTTTGACCTCGAGTAAGAAAGTCGTACACGATTCTCAGTTTACAAACTTCAGTGCTTGCGGGAAGTGGTTTTGAGTCGTATCGTCGTCCGTCCGCGCGCTTTGTACAGGTTTTTTAAATTTATCTGTGGAGAACTGGGATTTATCTGTGTGTGTTTGGGGTTGAAAAACAAGCTCCACGGGTAGTCAGTGACGGTTTTGTAATTGGGTCGAATGAAAAGTTATGTGCGACTGTTTTCTTTTATTTACGTGAAAATAAATAAAAATATAAAAGTACAGTTACATGCATAGGCTCGAAGGAATTAAGAGCCTGATCAAAAGTAGGTGCTACCTCATGGTTTTTATCTAGTGTTAAAAATTTTTCTTGGTCTTGTAGACGTCTTCGAAAAAAGGAGAAATGACCGAGAATGGAGTACAAGGATCAAATTCGTGTGAGATTTTCATGTAGAATTATTCAAATAGGATTTCTAACTGTTGATGGCGGTTTTGTGGTCGAATTAGATGTGTCAACTCCTTTCGATTTATTTTTAAGTTGTTGGGTTGGTTGACTAATCAATTTGCTGTCGTTTTGACAGAACGCCTGTAGGTTGAGGTTTTTTGTTTATGTTGTAGTTTTGTAAAGACGTGGACGAAGCAGTTTCGTGACGTTTTCGATTATTTGCTGAAGTAGTCTGTCTCTGAAAGGTTTTTAAATTAAGTGTTACAAGAGTGATTGCCCAGATAGGTTAAAGGAAGTATATCTGGATAGAGGAGACAAGATAGAGAGGTATGGCGATGATTTGGGTTAGGGTTGTAAAGTCTTTTAGGATCACAGTTTTAGTTTTTAGTTGGTCCTGATAGTCGATGGCGGATGGGGTACTATCTGGGGGTAGTGTTTCCTAATTTTTACTGTTATGCTTTGTTAGTTAGAAGCCAATGTATGCTGTTGACTGGCAGTATCAACCCATGGTTGTGCTTAAGTTGGGCCTGATAGTAGTGTTAGAAACAGGAATGAAGGAAATCTTCTAGCAGTAGACAGGGTAATAAATTCACAGACAAGGCTGGTTTCTGTTTGCTGTTGTTTGTAGTTTTGTGTTTCCTCTTCTGTTTCAATTCCTGCATTAATTTTTTGTGTCCTCTCCTCCCCATCTTTCTTCCTGTTGCCTTAATATGTTGTTTTCACTCGTTTTGGGTTTGTGTTCGTTCTGTTGGTGTTAAATCCTCCCTGGGAGCCTTGAATGTTTGCTGTTGTTTGTATTATACCTCCGTCTTCTATTTCCCTTTTTGTTCTTGTACTCTTCGGCTCTTCATTCTCGTCTTGATGCCCCAGTCTTTAATTTCTCACTCTTGATTGGTCGTATAAGTTTTGGTCTAAACTGTCTTCCATTCGAAATTCATAAAAATGTTTCAGAGCTAGCTCACAACTTAGTCGAAAACTTGAAAGATGAGGAGGAAACTTTAGTGCTTATAAATCAAAATATTTCTATCCAAGAGTCTTACTTCAGGTGTTAAAGACACCAGGAGGTGGTTAGGTTGGCGAGTAATTTGGACGAAGTCAGCATTATCATCTTTCCAAATCTTTTGGTGTATTAGCCCAGGAGTTAGAATGAAGTTGGCAAAACTTAAATTTAGAATATTAGAGCTGATTTATTTATATTGTAATTCGCAGTTGTTATCTAATGTCTTCCCTTCCTTCCTCGTTTAGTTCGAAAAATGGAAAATCGCCCGAGAGGCTTTGACTTTTTGAGGAAACAAGACCCTCCAACGAAAGGTGACGGAAAGCCGTGGGCCCGAGTGAGGTAACAAATATCGCCGAAACGTAGAACATCATTAGGTAGGGCTTTAAGCAGGATTTGGCTTTGGTAATTATGGCCCACGGGTTGTTTGTTACTGAAAAATTTTTAATTACACAAAGTAAGTAGCAGTAAATAGAATTAAAGTGGGAATTCATCGCATGAGAGAATTTGACGATTTGTTTGCAAAAAGACTTTTTAAGAACCCTGACCTCCTGGCTGTTCTATTCTGGCCAAGTGTCTTCTTCTGTTTTTGTGTTTTGAGGTGTTAGGATCATGGTGGTGATGTGCAAATTTTTTTTTGTAATTTAAATTTGTTTTAATGTTCTCGATAGTCTTTAGAAATTTTTGCTCGCCCCTGATTGTGACTAATTTTGTTCTTTATTTGTTGTGTCGCGCTTAGGTCGTGTCCCTTACTTCAAGAATTACAGATTTGTCTGGGTGTCTCAAATCAAAAGTCTTACAGAATGAGTTGATACCTCATCTCTCTAGCAATATCTTAACTCAAGTCTCACCTCCTGAACAAGTTATTAGATTACCGGAAAATAATTTTGGTTCGGTGTATCACACTATATATATGTTGCGGTAAAAGTGATAAATTGGGTATTCATAAAACCAACTAAATGTGACAAATTAGTGAATATATATCTTATTTACCGGCTTAATCACTTTTACCGTAACATATGTATGGTATTAGTTTCCGGTTCGCATAATTTGTAGGTTATGTAGTATGAATGTCTGTTGGGTTTTGTTTGCTGTTGTTTGTAGTTTTGTGTTATCTTATTGTTTGTGCTTTACTTCCTTCTTTATAGTAGTATTCTTAGACCCCCTTTCTCTTCTTGATACTTTAATCTCTTGTGTCTCATTCGTTTCCGGTCTTCTCTGTACCCATTGAAAGTGTCATCAGTTGGTGCTAACTTTCTCTGATGCCTTGAATGATTGCTGTTTGTAGTTTTGTGTTTTCTCTTTGAATGTATTTTTCCTCTATTCCACTCCTTTATTACTGTTTGTATTCTTTGACACCCCCCCTCTCTCTGTTTCAATTTCTTATTGGGCCCCTTGGACCCACTAAGTTTGCCAAGTTTCAAAAACCATGACTGAACCAACACTCTGTGATCTGGCTGTGAGCGATGACAAGACTTATATGAATCAATCACCAACAGACCAGTAAAAACACCACATACTGATTAAATTATCTGATAGATAAACTGTCGTATCTATTTATCTAGGAGTGGCACTGGGTTTTGCCATTTCCGAATTGACTTTGTTACAAGCCGAACTGTCCTTCTATTCTTTAATAAAATTTTTTTTAACGCATTATTATTAAATATTTATATTTATTAGGTCTTTTACTTTTATGGACAATAATATTTATCTACATTATCTACAATATTTATTTCCTTTGGAAAGAAAAAAAGTTGTGGGTGTGATGAAGGTCAGGAAAGTCTCAAATCAACCCTAACTCGATGAAATGACTATGATTTTACTAATTGGTATCTTATCGGTGGTTCTGAGACTTTCCTTTTTCTGTTTTATTTTATATATATAAATAAATTTATCTGTTAGATTAAGACTATCTAAGGCAATCAGAAGGAGTGGCACTGATAACTTGTTGGATTTAAATCACTAAAGATCATGTTACTACCATTTCGTCATGTTGTCGATTGGAATTTTTGTTGCTTTGGATAATTGAATTTTTGAGTTATGTTTTGCTCACTATACTATATACACAGATTTTGTAGATAAAACTACAAGATGTTATCTATTGCGTTTGATAATTTGTGGGAATGATCGTGTTGATAGATTGGTTGGCTGAATTGAAGAGTAAAATTATTTTTAGGTCTTTGTTTTATTTTTATCTTGGTTTCTGAGTGTATTATCTTTTATTGTTTACTAGATAATTGTAGTGCCGATAGCTGTTTATAGAGTGATGCTGTTGTTAAGAATTCTTGCAGACTCTCTGACTGTCTGAGGAGGAGGAGGGTGTCTTGTCTTAAGTGTTTACAGAACCCTCGCCAACAATTGTAGCAGAAATATCACTGTAACTGTTGTTTTCCACTACTGTCTAGACAGTTTTGAAGGTTCTGGATGCGTTGGAGTTCCTTGTCTTGAGTCTATGACGTCAACTTATGTTTAAATGAAATAATTAGGCAGTGGATTCGGTGTCGCTGGTTACCGACTGCATTCTACAAGAAGTCAGTCTAGACTCCTAACTCCCTCCAAGATTCCTCCGAAGCGACATACTTACACTAAGATGGAAGATGTTATGAATGTTAACTTGCTAGGGGAACTTAGTTAACATAGTTAATTTGCTTTGATGAGAGAATATTTCTCTCATACAGTAAATGTCAGGCAGGTGAATTGTTGTGTCGCAACTATCCCATACCTGAATAATGCCTTGAAGGCGATGATGCACATAAGGAAGGTAGGCTCTCATCTCTTAATGTTAGTAATGTTAGATTTGACGAAACACTTGAAAAAATTTTCTGTTGAAGGTGTACTTTACTGTTGTTGCGACAGCATGTCTTGTACAGCATAGACTTGTTATAAAAAGTTTTGAATGAAACACGTCTCAGGTTTTAGAATCACGAACAAATGCTGAGTTATGTATGAGAAGATTGTACCAAATCTGGGTCAGAGGTTTCCAAAAACCTGTATCACTCATACAGATAGTTTTTAAAGAAACTAGTGTCTGCATACAGTAGATAAGTCTAACAACTTGTTTGTGAGTTGGATGAACCTTCTCAGTGACTCGTCACAAGGTAGCAATCCTCCTTCCTCTCCGAGTACCGCGGAGGAATTAATCAAAAACCTCAACGAGTTCTTCGTCTCCTGTTTTCACTTCATATTATCACCTCTCCGTAAAACTAATCCTGACAACTCGTCACTTGGTAATAGAAAAGCCAAAACCCGTTCGGGGAGGAAGGGGGGTTGTGGAATAGACCAATGAGAAAGACAAAGGACTCACTTCCGGAAGGCTAAACATAACTCGTCAAACCGATTATCTCTCACGCTTGACATGATCTTCACAGAAGTACCTGGGATCTTAACAAAAATGGTCTGTGAGGGGGTTGAAACCCTTACGGGCTAATGTTCGTGTCACCCCCTTTCCCTCTACTCCTATGAATTAGGTTTGATAGGTTCAGATATCTGATTTTAACTTTGGTACCTGTTTTCTTAATAAAAGGTCAATCGTAACATAAAAATGGTTTTAGGAGAGCACACCTGGATGGAAAGGTTCTTCAGGAGGGATTTTTCGGATGTTGGCGGTATCACGAATCTGATTCGGTTCTGCCTCCTCACTTGTGGTACACGGTGATTGTGTTCTAAATGAGTTTCAAGCTCTGATTGGTTAGCGAATATTAATAACGTTCGCAGTCTCCGGTTTTGTTTTTTTTTGCTGTTTGGCTAATGTGTTAAACTTCTTGCACGACTGCACCAGACAATTTGTTTTCTTTTCTCTATTTTTTTACCGTTTTAAAAAATAATTTTTCTAGTTATTATCATAACCTATTTAAGCAGGCTGTGGAATTTCGATTTCGGTTGGTTGACTTCTTATATCCCGCGTGGTTTGTATGTGACTTACTCACTTCCAGGTTTGGCTTTATTTCGTTTCCTAGTTCCGACTCTTTTGTCTCTTTGGAATTCTTTCGGAGGAATAAATTATGGTGTCGAACCCCTGGAGTGAGTATCGATGGTTGTCTTAAGTGTTATCAGGTGTCTTTTAAGTGGTTTTGATGATACCTTAGTTTATTGACGTGTCGGGTTATTAAATAGAGGCGTTGTGACGAATTAGGGTCATTTCTGTTGTGTCGAAGATTTATTTGAATGATGCCTAAAGCCCACATCGAGTACCTGGATGTGTGGAGTGTTGTGTCACAAGTGGAATTGGAGTAGCGTTGAGAAATTTCGGTTGGAAGGTGGTTGGTGTGGGTCGAGTTTTCTCTTCTTTTGGGTTGGTTGTTAGGTTTTGTGACGTCGCTTCGACCATAGTTAAAAAATTCTTGGTCGTTTGTCATCGGCGCACGTCCGAGATGATGTCTCTCGTCCTTAACGGAGGGGAAAACAAAAATTTCTTTCGTCAACATCTGTCGTGTTGAACGTGTTCCTCTGAGGCGAAATCCCTCGGAGAAAGGTCCTGACACCTCATCGGAGAAACGAGATCGGTGTCACATGTCGTCTTTTTATTACGTAAACGATTTCTTTCTTTTTGTTGTTGTTACTTTTGACTGGTCACGACGATGCTACATCAGCTACTTTGTAACGTGTAAACAGTTTCTCTTCTTCGGTTTTCTCCTCACCCGCCCTCCCGCTCTTCTCCGTGTGACTGCACTCTGATGGAAAACAATAGAAGATTGGTTCTAATTGGTTTCCCCGCTTCAAATCCAGAAGCTCAGGTTTTTTTTCGCAACGAAATGACCGGGAGTCGTTTCAATAAAGTGTTTTCCCTCTTCTTACCCTCCCTCCTCCTCCTCTTCTTCCTCGTAAACATAATCGTGTGAAATATTCTCGCGAGGATTTTGTTTCCATCTAAATTATTACTCCATTGTTCGTCGTCGTAGACTCATCGCCGTTTTTTTTCGTTTGTTTGTTTGTTGAAACGATGTTAGGCGCGTTCTACCCGATATAGTAAATGTCAGGTCTTGCTTTCCTTCTCCCTCCTACCCTCCACTCTCTCTTGATATCGACAAAAGAATTTCGATTGTGTTGCAAGCTTGTGTCTGGAGTCTTGAGGCGAAGTTTTTATTTATTCCAAAAGCTCGTTGCGTCACTCAGTGAGACTGGATACTCGATTGTATAGGTTCGGTGTTGTCTTTTATCTGGAACATGAATGGTCTTAAATTCTCTATGGGTTGTGTTGTATAGAATAATATTAATATATTTTTCTAATTTTGTACCCATTTCGGGTGTTACAGTATCTTTTGCGTCCATATATTCTTTCTGTAAAGCTTATTATACAATAACCAGATATTTAATATACAACTCGATCAATAATTACACACCAGTGGGCAGATATAACAAGAAACAGTATTTCATTGTATATACACTGCTGCCTACATAAGTTGCCACTGCTTGTCAGTAAGTTAAATTCATAAATAATTAATAAAGTAATTAAATGCATTATATTAATATACAACAGATAAGTAAATAAATGAGAGATTAGGAAAAAATAATGAAAAATAGCTAGCAAAAAAAATTAATACATAAATAAACGATAGGCTACGATTTTACAAAAATTAAGATATTTATACAAGTGAATAAATAAACCATAAATACATAAGGAAAGCACCATACAAAAAAATACAGAGAATTAGAAAGAAATACAAAGATAAATAAATAAATAAATAAGTTATAAAATAATGATATTAACTCCGTTATTATTAATTTAATACATTACTTACAGACTATTAATTTTATATAACATTTAATTACGTATGTATTTATTTAATTAGGTACTTTTCTTATGTATTTATCGTTTATTTATTTATTTTTTTACTGGTGAATTTATTATAATGTATATGTATGCGAAATATTAATAAAGTTCAGTTAGCTCTTTATAGTTCATTTAAATAGCTCTAATATAGTTCATATAGCAGTTTTTAGCTCTGAGTTCACTCAGAAAGATAGAGAGAGTTCACTAATAATAAGATATCTATACAAGTTAATAAATTAACGATAAAAACATAAGAAAAGTACCTAATTAAACAAATACATACGTCATTATTTACTTGTATAGATGTCTTAATATTTTTAAACTTGTGGTCTGTTGTTTATTAATTTATTTTTGCTGATGTCTTAATATTTGTAAATCTATCATTTATTTTTGCTTATCTGTTTTATTAATGACTCATTTATTTATTTATTTAATTAATATAATATTTAATTATTTATGAATTTAACTTATTATGCTATGTAGGCAGCAGTGATGTGCCGTGCCTTTTTATATCTGCCCACTCGTGTATATTTATTGATCGAGTTATATATTACATAGCTACCTATTGTTCAATTACTTTTATAGGAAGAAAATATGTACGCAAAATGATATTGTAACACCCGAATTGGGTACACAAGTAAATTATTATTATTATTATTATTTGATATAACACAACAAATAGAGAATTTAAGGCCATTCATGTTCTAGGGAAAAGACTACATCGAATATATAAAAAGTAATAAAATAACGAAACTAATATTTGTTGTGTTATATATTTCTTTATATTATTTTGATTGGCTATCTAGAATCTGAGATGTTTGTCACGTATAAAAAGCAGCCATAGCTGGGTAACACTTTCAAGGTTTGGAAGATTTGGTTAGAGATACCGGAAGATAACCTAGAAAAAAAAATTAGCGTCGAGCTATCGAGGAAATTTATTTATTTAATTTTTTGCTCTATTCGGTTTTATTTATTGATTTTTTATTTATTGGAAATTGGTTTTTGAACGGAATCGAATTTAAAGAAAAAATTATGATGGGTCTGTTGAATGTGATATTTATTCTTCATGCCAACCTCCCTCGGGGGTTGAAGACCTTTTTGTGCGGTTTCACGGAGTTATTTATCGCCAATTTACTTTCTTCTAGAAATTGGTTTCAGGTATATACAGTCTGGTATGGCGTTTGTTTAATACGGAAAGGGTGCGGTTCACCTCGATCAGTACACAAAGGCTGGAAACCGTTATCTGGTCGATGTCCTCTCTTGTGGGGGTGTTTGCAAAGGGTGCGGGAATGACTGAGTGTAAATGACGGAGAAAGTTTTTCTTTTTGTTTGTTTATAGGCTCAAATATTTGTGGCAGTTTCTGTTTGGTTATGGCGGAGTCGGCCGTCGTCGATTTCTTTTCTCTCTTTGAAAGGGAGTAACGTCGTGCGAGGATACCAAATTATAAATGATTCGGGTTTCATAAAATTCCAGAGAACATGGATCATGGGAACGATAATTGTTGTACACACCTTTTCACTCGTTGTTCGGAGCACGTGATGCACTTTTGGTTTTTGTTTTGTTCTTCTGGTATCGGATGTACCGTGCATTTTGATTTGAAAATGACACGAAAGAAGATGGAGAGATGTTTAAGACACGGATTTGTTTTATGATGTTCTTGAGTTTGTTGTTTTATGGCTTTTGGGGGAGGGGTTGGTAATTATCGTGTAGACAGATAAATATACAGGTTATTAATTTTTCCGGTGCTGGTATGAGTGGAATGCTTCTGTTCGGTTAGGTTGTTGAGTGGATGAAGGATGTTCTGTTGTTGGTTTTAGAAAACTTAATCCGATTCTGAGTTAAGACAGTAATCTGTCGCCTTAATAAAACCTCTTAATGGTAGACCAACTACTTGTGTCTGTTAGGGGATAAATACAGAAAATATTTAAATGACTTACAAGTAGTATTTCGCTACTTTTGTTTGCGATCTTTCCATAATACAAACACTTTACTATATACAAGTATACATGCATCTTCTGACACACTCTTGAGTGACCCGGTCAGTTACCAACTTAATATTTAACGCCCAGTAACAATTACAATACATAACACTTTCTTCAGGCCTAAATCTACAGAACCGGTTTCAAAAAAAGAACTTTTTTTAATAATACAAACATTAAACATAATAATATTAATTGATAGTATATGATTTTTAATATAATTTTCTCGAAAACTCAATACTAGACGTTTAATAATCGACAAAATTTGAGTGTTTTGATCGTGGTGATCGACACATTTACTGTAACGTGGATTATTTAGAAGGTGAACATGACTCTCAGCTGTCAAATTTCAGTAGTCTTGGAACTGCAACAGAGAACTGTGGTCTAGGGCAGTGGTGCGCAAACTTTTTTTGACTGCGACCCCTCCAGTAGAGAGAAAAATTTTGGCCACCCCTAGTTTGCGCACCTCTGGTCTAGGGGGTCTATTCCTGTGTTATGTAGTTTAAGAACGACTATGATATCCTTAGTGACTCAAGAAAACTTTTTCACACTTTCGTGAGGAATTCATTTCTAAAATACTGCAAACTTTTATGAAGATCTTCTTGAGGAATCAGTTTCAGAAGTATTGCACACTTTCTCCGGGAATTCATGTCAAAAATACTGCTCTGTTTCATGTGAGTTTCATTTCAGAAATATTGCACACTTTCGTAGGAAATCGTTTCAGAAATACTGCATACTTTCTTGAGAGGTTATTTCAAAAGTTCTGCACACTTTTATGAGCAATTCATTTCAAAATACTGCACACGCTCCTGAAGACTTCTCTTCAGAAATACTGTACACTTCTCATAGAGAATTAATTTCCAAAATACTGCACACATTCGTGAGAAACTCATTTGCTTTGACCACTTGAACAGAAAAATCATCGACGTCATTCAACAGGTTTCTACCACCACCCCCATCCACTACCCTTAATCACAGACTCGCTTCTCAGACAAATCGCTTCACTTATAACAGCGGAAATGGTTTGCCCACATTAACCTTTACGCTATTCTTCGCGGGTGATTAATGAAAGTTTTTATATCACGACTTGACACCATTTTGTTTAAGGTCATTTGTCTTCGTCTTCTTTTTCTCTTCTTCTTGGAACTTCCAAGATGGGTGACTACTTCTCCGCCGACGTTCAAATTTTCATTTAAGATTCTATGGGGTTTTTAAAACTTTTTTTTTGTATTATTCTTCGTAACGTCCACGTCTCGAATAACAAATAGAAGAGAGAAAAGATTTTCCATTTTGATATTTGGAAGCCGTGTTATACTAATGTGTACATAATGTGAACATGGCTTTTTTAAATGTCTCTTTATGTGTTTTTATTCATGATTCAAAAGTCATCTTTTGCATAACAAACACTTAAACAAAAAGGAATGTTACTTTTCTTTCTTTTCTTTTAAACATCCTGAATTCAAAGGTAGCAAGAGAAGGAGGAGGAGGATTTAAAAGATTAGCCAAAACCTTGTTGGAAAAAAAATTTTTTTCGTTTTATACGAGTGGGTGCAGGTGTCCAAAAGAGCCCTCGACCATCAAGTCCTCTGTGCTTGTGTGTGTTTGTGCCAAATTCTCCTCCATCTTTCCACGATTTCTCTTTTGGCTATTCATACTTCATTTGCATGATCGTTACCATATCACGTGGGGACCTGATGTAATAATGACCTCCTCGAAATTTTTCAATCCACCGTTACGTGTTTCCATTTTCCCAAAGATCGATCCGGGCCTTCTTTCTCTTAATGATTTGACTTCCGATTTATGTGAGAAATGATCTCTCGTATTCTGTAATAGTTTCATTTCGTCCGATCGTAACAATTGATACATTTGAATCGTTTCTTTTTCCTTTTCTATTAGGAAAGTGTTGTCTTTTGGTCGTCTTCGTGTGTTTCTTCTTCCGGTATTTGTTTCCTGAATGGGTGTTTGGTTCCTTGCTAGACTTGAATTTCTTCTGTTTTGTGTAATTGTTTCGGTCTCGTATCTACTTAGTCTGTTTACAAATTTCTTAGAGAAAAAGGAGGAAATAAAGGAGGAGGAGGCTTGATGGTAGCAGAGGTAGAATAGAAGGTTTAAAAAAATAGTTTTGGACGGATATTACACTCTCACCCAGCATCCAACCCAAAAGACAGTTGGTTCCAGTCGCTTTGGAGTTATTCCGTCGCATCTTTACTCACCCAGTCTGGAAGACTAGGTCAGGGATTAATTGCCAAAAATAATGCACGTTTTTATATACAATTCATTCCAAAAATACTGCACACTTTCACGAGGAAATCGTTTCAAAAATATTCCACACTTTTTGAGGAATTGGTTTCAGAAATACTGCACACTTTCTTGAGGAACTCATTCCAAAAGCACTGCATTTTTTCATGCAAAATTCATTTCAAAAATATTGCACATTTGCATGAGGAAATCGTTCAAAAATGCTGCTCACTTTCATGAGAGCTTATTTCAAAATTACTGCACACTCATGAGGAATTCATTTCAAAATTCCACAGACTTTTACAAATAATTCATCTCAAAAATATTGCACACTTCTGTGAAGAATTTATTTCAAATGAATCCCAGTCTGGAAGATTAGGTCAGAGAAGACGTGTACCATGAGTTTTCTCATAAATGGAAATGGATTCGTAATGTCGAGGCCTCGCATGAATGGTTAGAAAGTTTTTAATTTATTAAAGGTTTCAACCTTCGTCAGAATGAAGAAAGTTTTCAGAAATAGGCACTCGAAGAAGGTACCTAAGCGAATTCGTCACCTCAATAACATCTCTCTCAACTCTTAATATGGAAAACAGCAGGGCTGGGTATTTAAGGAAAGCTCGAACGTCGGGCAAATGTTCGGCAAGCCCGTTCCGAATCCCAAACCTGGGGCCCTAAAACTCAAGACACAGGTTTTTCGAAGTGGTTCAACCCTAGCCTCAAGTTTTCTTCACGTGAATTCAGATTTAGTTGTAAAACAACTTTTTTTTAGTCCAAATACGAGGTTCAGGTGTTAATTTGGCATTCCTATAATTTCCTGAAATGTGTTTGGTAGTAATTTCTCAGGCGGTTAGGTCAAAGGTACCGCTTAGTGTCCGTTCTATTGTGTTTCTTTCGTCAAAGTGTGTGTGGACGAGACGTGGAAGTAGATGAAACGACATCATGTACCACTAGACGAAGAGAATTTGAGAGAAGAAAACGAATTAATTACTCTCAGGTCTTATCTTTTCGATTTCAGGCACCTGTTCCGCGACCAGAAATTTTTTTTTTCATTTCCTATTTAGAATAATTTAATCCTCGTCGGGTTTTGGGCGTTTCACGGTTACAAAAGGATTTTATTTTACTCCGGCCACGTTGTTTCGCTTGTGGCGGGTTCGGTAAGAAGTCATACAGGTTATTGCGTGGCGGGCTACTTTGCCCGAGCTGCATAACTCTCTTTAGGGAAATGAAACGAGAACGGCTTTAAGTGTAACAGATACCTAATATTGACCCGAGACCAGACGGTGAAGTATTTATTTGGAGAAAAACAAGATGGACGCCATTATTTGATTGCAAAATTAAAAGAAGCGGAAACTTGTCTCTCTCAATGGTAGTCGTTCCAGACTTCATTGTGTCTTTGAACATGTGATCAGCACAATTCCCTCCTCACTGTTATTTGATATGTTGTTTAAAAGATGTATCTGTACGGGTAGTGAAGATGTTTAGCCGTTGATTTTGAAAGTGAGCTAAGTCTATCAAGTCCATTCAACTCCCAATCCAACCCAAATGTTTTGTTATTCGTTGTTGTCTTTTATATATTTAAAAAAGAAATGTCGAATGTAACTTGACTCACTTTCAAAATAAACTGTTAAACCACTGGATTTTGTTTGGTACGTGTGAGAATGGAATTTGGTTAGTGTTTTATTAGATAGTTCGGCCGACTTTCGCGGGTTTTGGGGTTTCGTTTTTGTCAACGAAGATGACGTGAACCGTTGATGGTTTTCTGTTATCGTGATGATAGTGGTCTAAGTTGATTTCGTTTAATTTGGTTAATGGACTCTTTTGTTCGGTTGTTTATGTTCTCGCGTTTGTTTTTGGTTGCTTTCGTCTTACTACGTCACTCTTAAGCTTTTGAAAGTTCTAGGGACTGAAGACTGAGGAATGTTAGCGATGTTAAACTTCTGGCTGTTACGCCACTAGAGTCAAAACTTTGGAAACGTAAGAGAGTTTTGGTTTAGTCTGTTCAGACGTTTTGCCTTCTTCACAAGTAAATGTATTGCCCTCAGTGAAAGGAAGATTCGGGTCGAAACCATTTCATAAATATTGCACGCCTTCAACAATTATTTATTTTATAATTATTACACATTTGACAAATTTATTTCAGAACTTTGCTCTCCTGGAATTTTTTTTTCATAAATGTTGCACACTGTCTAAGGGTTTTTATTTATAAGCATCCCAAATTTTTAACGGTTGATGATTTCATAAATAATGCACACTTGAAAAATGTACCTCAAAATATTGGACATTTGGGATTTTTCTCTCATAAATATTGCACACATAATCGAAGAATTAACTTTAAAAATGATTTTTTCAAACCGAAACTAAAATTCCTTCCGCTGAGAATTTCTTTATCTGCAAAAGCAATCAGACGACTAACACTTATTGTGACGGGACTGTAAACCCTGAAGGGAACTATTTTGAGAGTGGAAGGACTGAAAGAATAATCTTGAGTATAGTACTAGATAATTTTGCCAAGATGACAGGTGGCAGGGGTGGGTCCATCTCAATTTTTGTGATTGAAGATGACTAGTGTCACGTTATTAAGATTAAAATGGTTTTTAAGTCCATTAAAGTAATTTTTTGTTTGTTGACAAATTCGCGTTTATGTTTATTGTTATCATCATTGTTATTGTTATTTGAGAATAAATTGCAATTTAAGCTAAAACCTGAGTTAGACCACTTTCAAAATATATTATCACTTATTTATGTATTTTTAAAATTAGTTTCGCGTACTCTAAAAATTGGGTTTGGTTGAGTCAGTAGAACGGATTCAACACACCTTCACCGATGTTAACCTAATTTCCATCTAGTGGATCCATCAGGTTCGGGGGAAAACCTTGAAGGCGCTCTCCCGTAGTCGAATTCTGGATTCTTTGTTTTTGGAAGTGTGAAGGTCGAACTTAGAAAGCCGTAAAAAAAATAAATAAATAAAAATAAAAATCTCTCAGTTCGATTCCTTGATTGCGAACTCGTGCCCCGTTAAAGGTTGGAACATTTTATTTGTCGAGGTCACGTGGGAGAGGATGTCTGGTGGTGGGAGAGAGGGGTAGGAGGGCACACCGAAAATGAGATGATTATGATGTGTTGCGAGTGAGCGGTGGTCTAATCGAGATTTGGTTTATTAGAATTAGGAGATTTACGGGGGAGGGGGCAAATGGATTTTTGTGATTTTTGCGGTTTTCGCATTGAAATGGGTCACTTTCTCGTCTTTTTGATTGCCTTCTCCGCCTTAAAATTTTCGGTTAGGCAAATCTCGTCTCGAAGATTTCTCTTTCGCGCCCTTTTCGACGTCTAACGACGCCCATCGAGTTGTTTTTGGTTTTTATGAGGTTTATTACTTTCTGATAATCTCGCCGGAGGGTAAAAATCACATTTTTCGAATATCAGACACCCGAAAACCAGATAAAGATTACAAAATGGAGTCGTGATGTGGTTTCTTTTCTTTCTTTTTAAACTAAACAAAAGTCGATGTGGAAGCAAGAAGGTTGATTTTTAGGCACAGGATCATCCTCCGGCTAAATAGGCTGGCCACATCAACAACCATAAAAAGCCTTCCCCGTTGATTCTAAACAATTATCGTTTTTTTTTCTTCAAAATGGCGATTCGATTTTTTTTCCACTTCTTCAAAGTCACAGGTTTTCCATGGCCATTAGTGATGGGTCGTATTTAGTACCTTGAAAAGAAACCTGATGACACCTACGCGAATCGATAGGAGAACTTGTTAACCATTCCAGGAAATTTTTTTTTCCTTATATCTCGTTGTTTGTAATGGCGTCGGGATCTTTTGAAATGAGATTATGGGATGGCATTTCCGATTCACATATCCGACCGGGTGGGATATAGTTCATTATTGTTTTCGCCGGGTGTTTTGGATTCAAAATTTGGATTTATTGGGAGGGAAGGAACCCGGGGTGGGGCATTATTTAAAAAACGATTCATAGAATTGGGCGGCAGGTATTTTTGTATAGTTTCTTTTCTTTAGTTTAAGTAATGGTACGCGCGAAGCATCCACGAGGACGGAGATGTTTTAAATAACACGGACACCTGGTTACCGTGACAAAGGCATCACCACGTGACAGATGTCATCAATCACTTTTACGTGTTATGGATTAAGAAGGCATTTTTGAAGAAAAAATAGTAGAAGAGTGGGAGGTCGTTGCGGGGACGTTAATCATTTAAGACGTTTGTGTTTATAAACTGGTAAATGGAAATAAGTTTTGAAAGCTTCGTGAAAGAGGAATTAGTTTCCGGGGAGCGGGGGTGAGAAGACAAAGGAATTTCTTAAAAGAAATTCGGTATTCGCGAAATTGGTATTCAGAAAGTTGGAGGCGTGGTTCGCACTTAAGACGAAACAATGACAGTCGTTGAGGAAACAAAAAAAAGGTCAACAAAAATATCACACGTCACACGATCGGTATATAGGAGTGTTAGCGTTAGTCAAACAAAATACCTGAATAGAGGAGAATCAATTAATGGAGTCGTTGTCGTTGTCTATTTTAGCAAATTTTCGGGGAGGGTAATTGATTGTTGAAATAGTCGAAGATGGTCAGACTCTCCTCCGCAGATACACCCTCGGAGTGTTAACCAACGCAAATTTTTTTTTTGTTTTAACGAAACGAGACAGTCCGCCCAGTTTTAACGCGGCATTTTGTCGTCGTTCTGGGGGTCACGTGTCACGGACAAATAATCGCGAGGACACCCATGTTAACGTGGTTTAAACGCCTCTCGGTACCCCACCCTGGGTGATGGAGTTGACAATAGCCGAGGTTGGGTGCCTCCGGGGTGAGGAAATGAGTTCGTTAGTTAATCCAGTTTTTTAACTGCAAGTCACGATATGATACACTTCACGTTTCTGAGTTATCGACGCCATTTTTTTTTCCTTTCTTCGCGTTGCTGCTTTTTTTTTATATTCGATTTATGAGTGTCTGTTCCGACGAAGAAGAAAGAAAAGATGATAAAGAGACCTGGGTTTGGTTGGTGGATTGTGGCCGGGAGTTAGGTTACCTTTTATGACGAATGAGCTGGAGGTAATTAAAGCGGTGACCAGGGTCCTCGAGTTTCCTCTCTTAACTCTTCGACCTCGGGTTCATGTTCTTTTTTCGGTTGGTACTAATAGAACGCAGTTTTTCATCATTAGTGAAGGTCCGATGAAATTTGATGGAAATCTGAGACTCACAGACAAGCCGACGGTCGGAAATTTTTTTTCATTTTCACGCCCCCCACCCAGCACACTACCCTTCCATCTTCACTTCCCGGGATGAATAATGATATGCGGTAGGCGATGGGAATTGGCAGTAAGCGTTTTGGATTCGTACGCATCGGAATGACACGTGGGCCAACGTGACGGTAACGCTGTACTAGAGAAACGAAAGTGTTTTTGGGTAGGTGAAGGGGGGACGAAGGAAGATTTCGCGTCGGTAGTTGAAAGATTTTTTGATTAGCTTGGGGATTTTGAAACGGGTTGTTGGTTGGATTTTGTTGTTTGGAAGATGGTATAAATCCAAATAAGATCTTTGGAAGATGCATAGATAAGAGAGGAGGACTTAATTGAGTAATTTCTCGGATTTGATGATTTATTGCAGTAACACCCGAATAATTTGAGAAAATGTTAGGCTGATCATTAGCCCATTCCTTCCTAATAGATGGTGTTAGTGCTTCCTTTTGAAGGGTTATGGTCAGCTTTGGTGAGAAATGTTTGATTGAGTAGGTGATGAGCTTTGGTTTTGTTTGAATGCTGATTGTGGGAAATTTAAAAAGATAGGTAGCTCTATGTTGTTTAGATTGATAAATATGTCATATTATTAATTAGAAATTTCCTCAAGAGGAACTTGTACCGAATAACAAAATTTCTGTCGGGTTTTTAGTGCTGATTGTTGTTATGTGTTTAATTTTGGGTTCTGAAAAGCCGCATAAAAGAAGACCCATACAGAATTCGTGTCGTTTTATGTTGAAGTTTGGTTGGAATGGTAATTGAGAGAATGTTGAAGCGTTTTTTAAGTCAAATAATGTAATGTTCCACCCAGATACAACAAGGTATTGGCTTCTTTCCTGTCATTTATGATAGCCAAATAACTACAGAGTGGTATGGATGCAAATTCAATCACCTCTGGTCCACCTTCGCAAGGGTAAGATAGGTGGAGTTCTAAACTTACAAACAGTTTCACTAATTCGGATTTTCTGTTTCTTTCAGTTTCCAATAAAAAATGAAGTCAATCAAATAATTTGTCTGATCCATGATGGCTCCACTCAGCGAGCTTGACTTGGAACAGATGCGCTCCGGAAATCATGGTCACCAAGCTTCGAGGGATTCGGGCCAGTTTACGAACACGAAAGGACTGCTCAACGCTCCCGGGCAAAATAATTGCTTTCTCAACAGTGCCGTTCAGGTAAGTTTTTGTTTTCGTTCGACAACAGGTTATTTGCGAAATGAAGTGGTTGGCGGGGGTAGATAAATTAATAGGGCACCCCGGGATGTGAAACACGATAACTTTTAGAAGAACAAAACGTTTATAATCACGGAGGACCCAATTTTTTTGGGGGTTTTGGTTTTGGTCAAGCCTTCAGGCTGTAATCCAAAAGAGCCCGTGTTATTAAAGATTTAAAAATGATTATTCACTCTGAATTGAGAGTGAGACGGAAAAGGAGGAGGAGAGGAGAGAAGGATTGAAATAATTTGTTGAGAAATTTTTGTGACTCTTGTAATAATTATCTTATTTAGTTTCTGTTAATGAGACACTTTTTTTGCATTAATTAATTATTAAATAACAACATTTCTGAGGAATTATGTAAGGAAGTCAACAAAAGAAGTGACAAGTGTCGTTTTTTGTTCCTTTTCAAGAAAGTAATTATTTTTTGCCGATGTCTTAGTCATCGTGGATAATTAAATTTCGGTTGGAAAAGGCCATTCGGTTAAATAGATAAAAAAAAGGAAAATAGTTTGTCAAAGGTAGAAGGATGCGGGGGGGGGTCGCAAGTTCAATCTTAAATTAGTTACAGACAAGCCTCCTATTTTTAGAACACTGGGACCTAAAGGAAAACAGACAATTTTTAAAATTTCTTGGTTTCGAATTACAAATTTATTCGTAAAAGTCAGATAATAATATTAATATTGCAATAATAACAGCTATATTGGTCTTAAGGTTTACATTTTTTGAGATGATAATTATAATAATAGTTGTTGAGTTAACCAGGTCCATCTTGGGTAAAAGCATCTTCCGCAGAAGTTATGTACTGCATCATAAATTTCTGGAATTTTATAATTTAAGGAGTGTTTAGTTAGGAACCAGGTTTATGATTAGTCGAGACAAATACTACTAGACTGTGTGCAGAATTTATGAAATGAGTATTCCTAGGTGGTAGGTTTTTGTGTTGTAGATAGGGACCGCTTTAAAAAAATTGTTTGAAAATTTGTTGAAAAAGTTTTTCTTCGCACAAAATCAGGTTTGGGTGTACTCCAAATGACTGTAATATGTTTTATAAAATGAATGCTGTTTGAAAGTGTGCAATATTTTTGAAATAAATACTTGAAGAATATGTGCAATATTCAAAAAGTGAATACTATAAGAGAATTTTTTTAAAATGAATACTTCCAGACATCGTGCGATATTTATGAAATGATAACTCCAAAAGGGTGTGCAGTATTTATGAAATAAATAGTTCAAGAGATAGTGTGATATTTATAAAATGAATATTCGAAGAAAGCGTGCATAATTTTTGAAATCAAATACTCGATGGTAGTCTGCAATGTTTTGAAATGAGTACTTCAAGGAAATGTGCGATACTTAAGAAATGAACACTCCAAGAGAGCGTGTAATGCTTGAAATAAATGCTTCATGAACGTGACACAGTCCTATAAATAGGACGCTGGTATTTAAGGTCATCAGAGATTTACTTACATATGTGTAAGTGGTTTAGTTCCCGTAGCAATTCGTAACATTTATTTAATTCTCATAGGAATGATTATCTGATACACTATTTTTCAAAACAGTATGTACAGGATGTTACAGTAAGTTTTCTAGAGTAGGTTTGGCTTTGAAATTTTTCCTTGACATCGTGTCTGCTCTTGACGTAGCACAACTTCTTAAATACTTTAGATATTAGTGTATGTGGTCTGCCCACTGTACTTGATCACTTGAGTAGCAGTAAACGACGCTACTCTACTAGAGAATGTTTAATTTGAGAGAGGAAATATTGTGGAGAATATTCTTTGACTCCCTTAAGACGGTAGCAGGTGTAGGTACTGAACGAATCCAGTGTGTCGTCAAATTTTTGAATTGTTGACGTGTCGCGTCTATAGTTAGACACTCGAAGACTGTTGAATATAATTATTCCCTGGAGCCAAGACTTGCGACATAGTTATTAAATAATAAGAATAAAGGACAAAGTGAAGTCGTCATTCTGAAATATTTCCAAAATGGCGGGTGACATCTCTTGAGTTGGTGTGATTCATGCAACGGAGCACCCTTTAAACAGTTTCGAGTTAACCAACGTGAAGGACTGAAAGGAAAGTTTATGTTCCTGGTTCAAGGTTAGGCCTGGCAGGAGTTTTTCACGGCTTCTGCAACATTTTGAAAAATTGTTTTAGTGCCCCTCCTCACCTCCTCGACTAAATGGAACTTGAATGTCGTCGATATTTTTTAATAATCATCAATTTTAATAACTGGCAGTTGGCATTATTAATGTGACGTCTTCTCAATGTGTAATTATTGTGGTAAAGGTTCTCCCAACCTAGTACGACACACTCAGGTTGGGTTCTGGTATAACATTACGCACTTACTCACCTCCATTACGGTTTCTTTTGTTTTCGTTGACGTGACCTCCTTTTTGCGAATTGAGGATGGATCCGGCTGCAGGAGATAGTGAAGAACATAACCAACACCCAGATCTGATGATGGGTAAAAAAGCTGTCACGTGACTTAGCTGGGAGGAAATAGGACATTCTCCAGAAGATAAATGTGGGTGGAAAGGACAGCTTCAGGGTTGTGAAGAGATGTTCACGGATTGCTCTGAGGATGAGTTAACGAATTAGTGTTCATTTCGAAAGTCTATTTTGGCCGGAATCAGGCAAAGATCAAAGGTTAGGCGAACATCTTCAGCGGGAGATAGGTGAGTGTTCAACCGGATTTGGAAGGGAGTTAAACAGAACAAGTTTGAGAAAAGATGGACGGTTAATTGGATTTCCAAATTAACAGGAAGAGGGAACAAATCCTCTTGGCAGTCAGCCTACAGGTGTCACATTCATTTTCACCCAACTCAAAAAAGGTACCTGAACGAAGACCTTTTGACCTCGAAGTAGGTTCTTGAAGAACACTTCGGAAAAACGGCAAAAGAAGAATTTTTGTATTTTTTGGCAGGTGCCAAACCGAATGGATATGATGAAAACTCCAACGACTGAGTAAATACGTTTTTCAGGTTTTGTTTTGGGATGCTTTAAGGTTTAGGTACTTGAGGAGAAGTCTAGCACGTTAATGGACCACTAATAGACGAGAAGCTTGTTAAAAGCCCTTTGAGAATTTTTAATATTTTTACTCTTTGTTTTGTTGGCTTCCCTGATAGGTGCCACAGGTTATGACGAGATAAGGTTTTTTACTTGAAGAACCTGAAAAGAAAAGGTTTACAATCACTTCACGCGTTTATTAATTAATCTATTCATTTCATTAGTGTTTTTTAATTGCAGGTACTAGAAAGTCTTTTTTTTGTTTATTGGTCAAAGGTTCTTCAACCGGTAGGGGGAAGCGGGGCAGGGCGGGTGAGAGGGTCGTTTAAGCAAATGGGTGACTTTGTTTTGGAGTTGTTTGTTTGTTGTTTGTTTGGTTGCTTGTTTTTTTGTTGTTTCTTTTCTTTCCGCTCTCTTGAACTTAGTCGTCGAAAGGAAATGAATTGATGAGAGTTCAAGTTTGGGCGGGAGCTTTTGGCAATGTAAACAAAAGACAGTTGAAAGGGGGGCAGTGCGAAATGAATGAAGACAGCTACGGGGATGGGAGTGAGTGAATGAGTGAGTGAGTGAGTGAGTGAGTTGTTGGTCAGTTTGGGAGGAGAGAAGTGAATGTTGCTGATTAACCCGGGCTAGGGGGTATGGAAGCTGAACCAATTCAGACTGGAGAAGAGGAGGAGCTAGTGGAGGTTTTAGATCAGCAGCACTTTCTGATCAGTTTATCTGATAGTATAAAAGACCTTGTAAATTCTGTTGATAGTAATAATAAATAATTGTGCATTATTTATGAAATGAATTGTTACAAATGCGAGCTTCATTTTAGGAATGAAATCTTAGATGCAGTTGTGGAATTATGAAATGAAATATTCGTGAAAGTGTGCATTACTTTTGAAATGAAATATTGGTTCAATGGTGCATTGTTTATAAAATAAACTTGTCTTGAGAGTGTGAATTATTTTTGAAATAGGATTTTTAAATATGTTAAATATTTGTGAAAAATGTGTATAGAAGTGTACATTACTTTTGAAATGAGCCTCTCTTGAAAGTGTGCATTATTTATGAAATGAATAGGAAAGGAACTCGATAGGAATGATAAGAGTGTATTGATGGGGGATCTCAGCCAGATCGAACGAACAGTATTCGTAGCCTAGTTTCTGTTAGTATGAAATGAGTTCGAATGTCTCTCCAGGACATACTCACAAATTATATTTTGGGTGTATAGATAGATAGATAGATAAACAATATTACGTTAATTAAATTCCTTGTAATGGATGTTAAAATAAATGGCGGACAAGGTGGCGATATCCGGCGGTAGGTTTATAATTGGTTCTGGATTGATTTTGAAAGAGATTTCCGGAAACGGTTTTCCAGCTTTTCTGGTTGTTGTTGTAGTTGTTCTTCTTCTTCTAAAGAAGGAAGTCGTTTGGCGGTTTTTTTTGGTTGTCGTTGTTTGCGCTCGCGACAACTTTTTTATTTATTCCCTGTACCTTCCCCCCTCCCCCCTCCGTATTTTCTAAATTAATGTCCGTGCGGCTCTTTCCTAATGGGTCTACTTAGAAACGTAACATTTTAAGGGGAAAATATAAATAATTATTCGAATACATCTCGCTCCGCGCGCCTAAAAACAAAACTTTTGCTACTTAATTAAAATTCTCGAAAACCAGATTCCAGAATAATTTTTATCTTTTTTATAACGAAATTGACGGTTTTGTGATGGAAGGGGGTGTGGAGAGGGGGTGGTGGGTACGAAGAGAGTCCCTCATTCGAAAACTTAAGTACATATTGTCCACTAAAGTATCATTCATTATAGGTTCATTCTTCCGAGGAGAAGGAATAATGACTCGAGGCATCTCCACCTATGTGTATATGTTGTAGTGGAGTGGAGGGAAGGGGAGGTAGGAGGCTTTCGAACGTGATTGATGTGTGTAAGAGAAAAGAAAACAAAAATTTTTATTTTGGAGGGAAATGACTTGTGTTAGGCTTGGATGAAGTGAGTAATTACTCAAGATGGATGAACGGACTCGTGGAGTGGATAGTAGTAGTTGGGGTCACGGACGTTCGTTCCTTTCTGAACGGGGAAGGAACCCCGTTTAGGTTGGAGATGTCTGTCGAGGTTTTTGCATGTTACAAATGGAATCGGTCACGTGAACAGAGACCTGTTTGGATTTGGCAGTGGCCATGTAGCCCAGGTTTGAAGTGACAAGTTGGAGAGGTTTGGTAGTGGCGTTAAGTGATTGGTTCTCGAGTTGTCACTGTCATATCGAAAAGAGACTTTGACGAGAGACCAAGGTTTTAGAAAGGAAGGTTTGAACCGGGGGGGGGGGGGTTTGATTGTTCGAATCTGATATGATGATAGCGACCACTCTACTGACAGGATGCCCTGATGACGGTCGTAATTCATGACTGCTTTGACCTCTTCTGTCATCTTGTGTAGATTTCCGTTCTCGGATCATGCCAATTTCCCTTTTTAAACTAATTACGGTTCGTCGGCCATTTTGTTTTTTTCATATTCTTTCCAAGCGCTCCAAAAGTAGTTCGCTTTTACTGTCAAGGTGTCATCACGGTTATGGTATTCTTCCTCTCCCGAGGGCAGGTTTCTCACCTCAGCAATAACCCTGAGTCTTCTTCAGGTTCTTATTACAGATGACCCTGTTGATGTCTTAATCTCTCGCTCTTGCATTTCCTCTCTCTCCCGTTTCACGTTTCTCCCGTTGTAAATCAAGTTAATTATCCAAATGGTAGTAAGTCCGCTCGAGCGAATAATGGAAGAACTTCTGGTTTTACGGCAAAACGGATTTCAATACGAGATGATGAGGGGAGTGTAACACAAAACAATCGATAAATCATTCGATTAGTCGATAAATCAATTAGTAATTACTCTTGCATTTCGGATATTCTAAGAGTGTGAGGGGAGGAGGTGTTTGTAGTCACTCGCGATTAGCCAAACAACAACGGAAGTCATTGTTGTAGTTAATTATCGTTTTTCGTTCGATCAGACCGAATGAAATTCGCAAGATGAGAAGTTAGTGGGGGTGGAGTCTGGGGAGCTTATATAAAATTTAGTTACGCAAGTAGTATAATAAATAATATTGGTAGCTAGTCGTTACAACACTCGGGGGAGGTCAGAAGTGGATAGAGATTATGAGAGAGGAAATTGGATCGATATCAAAAATCAATTTCGAGATTTGCCGACAATCGAGGGCCCAGCCTACTGACGGACACTGGGAATGAGGCCTAAGGGCGGATGGAAGTTTCAGTGGGGGTAGTTAAGCAATAGTTTTTATTATCATAAGTCAGAACATATTTTTGAGGGGTGTTGCCGATGATGAAATTTGTTTTTTTGTTTAATTAGTTTGATTTGTAAATTTTTGGATCAGTGATCCGGCGGATATTATCAACTACGTGAGGTCATTTTCATTTTCCCGCCATTAATTCGATTTGAAAAGCAAATTGAAAATGAAAGAAATAGAAAACGGACAGTTACGAAATGGTCTTGGTTTTGAGTCGAGGTGAAGAGAGAGTGGGGTAGGGGTTTGGAAAGGTAAGCTCGAGGCTAAGGTTTCGCAATCGGGAGAGAAAGAGAAAGAGGATCAAGCGGCGCCGGATATTCTGCTGGTCGTTCCGATTGTTATAAACTGTGTTCTGTATCAGAAGGCTGTGGGAAGGGGGTTAGGGAATTGTTATCAGAATTATCGTCTGCTCATATCGCGACTCGTGTCCTCGATCAATCAGAACCGTGCGCCACCAGTATAACTTTGGTCCAAGGTTTTCATTCAAAACAGCATCTCGTTCACCTTGATTTTGTTCTTTATCGTTCCTTTTTCTGTCTCTCTCTCTCGCTTATCGAGATAATATTGTGCAAATTAAAGCGATAGAGAGTCTCGTAATTAGGTTTTTGTTTTTCTTTTTTGTTGTGTTGTTGTTTTTTTGTTGTTTGTTTGACTGGAGACCACGAGCCAGTTGGAGCTCACGGGCCAGTTGGAGTGGAAAGCAAACTGATGAATGTTGAAGAGGAACCAAGTCATTTGGATAAACACCGCACGGAACGGATGATAATATTCAAACCAAAGTGTTTAATTATGTTCACCCGGGTTGCGGTCGTTTCACGGAGAATCATCCGTGAAGAGAGGATTCGGATGAAGTCTGGTCTGAGCTGTCGTCCTCGTCTTCTTTCTCTTCTTCTTCGCCGGCACGCATTTATCTGGTTCGCTTGATCAGTCATCCGGTTTGCAGATGGGTTCAATCAGTCCTGTCGGAAGCTTAATTAATTTTTCTTTTTTAATTTATCAGTTTGATTAGGTTTTGAGGGAGAGTTTTGTTTGAGTGATTCTGGAAAGATTTTCAGTCCATCAGTTTTATAGTCTTGAAATTATCTGGTGGTTTGGTAGGTGAGAAAAGCTGAGATTTGATAGATGAGATCAGTTTTCGACGTTCCTTTGGAAGAAAGATTTAAGACTTTCGGGGCTGTTAGAGTTGTTAAGGTACGCCTTAGACGATAGCTCAATCAGTGAACCAGTTTGGTGCAATATTTATGTAATGAAGTATTTTGAAATGAATGCAATAAGAAATGAGTGAAATATATGTTAAACGCCCAGTTCAAGAGAGTGTGAAATATTTAAAAAATGGTTTAGTTCAAAACCATGGTTCAGTCCACCGAGGATGTCTTCTATCGTGTAAGAAAGGAATCCCCGAAACGTCTGGACAAGCTAGAAGAAAAATTATCTTGTCCAACCAAAAGTTTGGTGTTTTGCTTCTTCCTCAAAAGTCGATCAAATAATCTTTCGGTGGTCGCTACACTGACAGCAAACATCTTGACTAGGTGACGGTCATAGCTTAGACACAGAACAGGGGTGCCAACAACTTCCCATACTCTTCCATATCTGTTGAGAAAATTTGTAAACAGACTAGACAGAAGAAGACCTTAAGATATTGTCTTAAAAAATCGACGACATCAAATACACATATCCGGGAAGTAACAGAAAGATAAGGATTTTGTAAATGATGAAGCCATGGGGTGTTGGTTTGTTTTTAATTTTTGTTTATAGGTTTAGTTCCGGTGATTTGTGAATGCCTAATGCTTTGGAAAGTAGAAGTCTGAAGACGGTCGGACATGTATGAAGTTAGGTTGTTTTGGATGGAGGCGAACGAGGTGTGAAGAAGTTAGCGGCGAAGACAATCGTGATATTCAAAAACGAAGCGTTACCCAGATAAATCACAGAGACGCGAAGTGTTATCCATCAAAAGAAGCAGAAGGTTACAAAAGTGAATAATAAAGGGCACTAATGAAGGAAGAATAAAATTCCTCAGAGAACCTCGAAGACCCCCAAAGCCCTCGGAATTCGTGTCACCAAAACCGTCCCGGGTTTTGACTTTTTAGGTCACGTTTCCCCATTGGACACACCCCCACCGGGACGTCCAAATGCGACACACTGTCAACCCCTTTCCTCCTCTCCTTCCAGCTAATAACCGCAGGGTTAATCGAAATCATGTTTTATGTGACACTGAGTGACTCAGGAATTTCGCTCATTGTTTTGTCTGTTCCGAGGTCGGCCATTCTTGGAGCACTTCGAATACGTGGAAACGTTCATTTATCAATTAAAATGAAGTTGGGAAAACAAAAGGTTGGCTGCCCTGGATTTGTTTTGCGATTTAGGCAAGCGATAACGCCACTTTGGGAGAATTAATTGTGCTTTGAGTTCTCAGAAGGCAACATTCTGAGTCGTGATAATGCCAATGTTAAGTTCTAGAAGCCGAAGGCTACTTACACAAGGAGTTAGCTTTGTGACAGACATATGTTGTTCACATAATTAGATGGTTACACATTGCGGGGGCTTTGGAACTATCCTTGGGTTCGATTGTTTTGGTAGGACGTCGAAGACAGTTGTATTGTATGGAAAGGTGAGAGTTGGCTTAGGTTAGGTTTGTTCATGTTCTGGGTGTGAGTGTTTTGTGGTTTTAGGTTGTTATTGAGATTCTGCTAAATTTGCTACCTTTGGTTTAGTTTTTGTTATTGACTCTCTGTTGTTTGATTGGTTTTTGCGCCTTCCCTGACACTTCCGGGTTTGCTGTTGTTGATTTTTGGGCTGTCAATCTCTTAACCGTCTAAGTTGTTTAACTCCCAAGACGCCAAATATGAATCATCTCGGTAGAGATTAGTGTTAGCCTGGATACTCTATTGACACGTTGACTGGATTCCCCTCTAAGGAGACAGTATAATCGTCGAAATAACTCGTAGTCTGTGTCATTAACATGTAAACAATTCACGTGTTATCTCGTATGATTTAATTGAATCAACTTAGGCCTAAAATCCTGAAAGTTCAAAAGAAATCGAAGTGTTGATGGAGTATGTAGGCTAACACTAATCTCTAATCGTAGGCAAGTAAACTACCTACGAGCTATCTCGTATGATTAAATTAAATTGGCTTCTTAGACTGGAATCGTGAAGGTTTAGTGTTAACACTTCCTCTTAAAAGAAGACGCCATGTCTTTAGTGTTGTATTGTATTGGTCATCGCATAACCTTGAATATCTGTCCCTTGAAAGGTGGTAGTTACCTTAGAAAAGAGAAAACGCAACCTAGTTTCGTGAGGGTTATAAATAAGGTTCGTACCTTGTTTTCTACCCCCTCCGTGGGGGATGGGGGGGTAACATAAAATGTCAATAATCCTCATCGGAAGAGAACGAGCACATCTCACCTGTCAACCTTTTGGGGGTTTTAAGTTTTCAGGTAAAAAATTTATGGCGATTATTGTTGTCGTCGTTTTCGTCGTCTTTCGCATTGTCTATCTCAGTCGGAACGTGTTTTTTCACGTGGGAGAAAAGTCGAACGTCAAAGTTATCCGTCTACTTCCCCGCCCTTCCGAGGTTTCTGTCTTTTATTTAATAGCGCGGCGATAGATGAAATTAATTAAAAGAAAAATGTTGAAGAAAAGAAATTAATGCCAACTTCTGACACGTCTCGTATTAATTTAGTTGGCGGGGGTAGTGGTAGGGGAAGCGGGGGAGCAGTAGGCACGCCCTTAATATCAACTTATCTTGAAGTGAATATCGCATAAATTAAAACCTAAAGATTTTTTTCTCTCTTTCACATTGTAAAGTTTTCGTCGTGATGGGTTCGTTGGCTCCGTCAAGACTTCCGAGTGAGAGGGTGGTGGGGGTGGATATGAGTTTCCTCCTGCAGTGAGGAAGGAGAGAAATCTGGGTTGGGTTGGTCGGAAGCCAAATATGTTTAATTAACCTAAGTTGGGTTAGCGGGAACCTTGGATTGGTTTCGGTGAATGGGTGTGGTTCTCTCTCTCCATTTTGGCTAGATAATCGAGAGGTATCGGCACGCTTCCTGGCTGTGTCGATGGTTGTCGGGTCGGTCGATGTTGTCATGAAGAATCCTTGAGAGTTTGAAATGTGTTTTTGTTGAAAAATTTATTTCTTCAACACCTAAAAAAGACATTTCCGGTTCATTAAAATCTCATAAATAAGTATTTCATCTTATGATTTTTATCTCCCGGTTTATAGAATTGTTATACTGTTAGAGAGGTTTGGTGTTCGGAACGGGAGTTTTCTTTTGCACGGATACGTGAATTAGGTTCAGGCAACAACAACAGACACGAAGTTGAAGAAGAACAACAAAAGGAGCCACAAAATGGAAGCGGTTGTTGAAAATCGTAGATCATGCAACGCTAATTAACTTTTTTTTATTTTTAGTGCAGTCATTCTTCTACCTGGGCACAACGTTCATCTTTGTTATTGAAAAAAAAAGTTGACAAGCAGGCACCTTGGAAATGGCATAACGTTTTAGTTGAGAGAGGAGTGAGAGGGAGGCTGGACCGGGAGGGAAGTTGCAACTTACGAACGGGGTACTACCTTCTAGTATCAGGCTGTCGCGTTAATGGATTTCGCCGAGCTTATAACCCGGTTGAATGGTTTTTACGTGTAGGTGAAGATGAAGAGGAGGAAGAAGATTGGTAGAGTGAGGTAGAGGAGGAAGCAAATCTCAACAAAGTAATGGGAACCTTCTTTTTATAGTAGTTGAACTATAATTCATGGTTCTCTGCTCACCCTCTTGCTTTGTTTATTGATGGGCTTTAATGCGGACCTGACTTAACTACCCCACCTGTTGCTTCACCCATGTTTGGCTTAGGGTGAGTTGTGTTTGGGTTCCTGAGAATAAGAAACCTTCACCTACCACCTGCAGCCACTAACCGAATTACTTTAGGTACCCCCTCGGGGCCGTGTTCCTTTGAAAAGATGTTTTATTTGTGTTATTTACAATTCGCAGGTACGCTGAGAGAGAGAAACAGGTTTGGAGGGTGGTTAGTGAACCTAACGAGGGAGTGGAAAACACCATCCGGATGATGGTTTGGGTTCATCAATCTCAACAAAAAAACAGATTTGATGCTCATCCTCTGATTATTTTTTTGTTGTGATACCTGGTCAGTGGAATCATAAAGCGCATGCGCGTAGAGATGTTCATTTTGCTAATTTAATGTTTTCTGCGATGACTCTGGAGAAAAACAAATCTTGTCGTACACGTTTCTCTCTCTCTCTTTCGTGTTTATTTTAGATTGTTGCACTTCTCTTTTCGGAACGTTTGGCCATTGTTCTCGGGAATCGAGTTCAAGTGGGTCCCCCATTGGTTGTAAGTTGGTGCCTCGGTCTGGACACAATGACCAGTCGAACTGGTGTTTGACAGAAAAACTGTTTTTTGTCAAGTACCGTAGGAAGGATGGGTAATGGAGGTTTTGTATGGCGTGACCGTGGGTAGGTTTCCCTCCCTGTCTAAGTGGGAGGAAGTATGATGCGACAGAAATGATTCGTGACCAGAATTTTATTTCAAAGGTTTTTTTTTCGTCCATCTTGGATTTAAAAATATAAAATAAAAATCAGGTAGACAGTATAAAAGGTTTTTTGTTATGATTTGACGAAAACGTGTAGGAATAATTTTTGTGTTTGTGGTAAATTTGTCTGGGTCTTTTTTGTTTACCGGAAGTTGTCTTTTGTTGTCTTAGGTTTTTGCGTTTTGTGGTTGATGGCGGATGAAACTTTTGGAGGTTTTTTATCTTTTAATTTTTGTGCTATGGAAATTTACCTTTGGGACTTTCCCCAGTCGCCGTTTTGAATTATATACACTCCTGACATATGGTTAACGATGGTTAGGTTTTGTGAGGGTGTGAAAGTTTATACGGTGACTGGGTTTTTGGAAATGGTAAACATGGGTGTAAGAGTTGAACTCATTATAAGGCTGTGAAAAATTTTTCTACCCTTAAATTCAGTTTAAATTTATTTTAAGAAAATTTTCTTTATATTTTATGGATTGTGAGAACTGGATTATATTTTGGTGATGAATTATATATCGAGTATCTCTGTTATAAAAATATAACAGACTTTGTATAACTTCCTTTAGAGTTCGTAATTTAATATCGTAAAGGTCACTGTTTCATCAATATTCTTATTCTATAATTGTTTATTATTGTTGAGTAGTTTTTAGTATAAACTATATATATATGGCTATTTTTGGTCCACCTCCTCTGTTGTGTCTTTATCAGATGTCCTTCCCATTTCTAAAAAAGTCACAGTACGGACATCAACTCTGGGAACCAAAACTAGAGCAAGCAGAAAATGAGGTGGGAAGATGACTTCATTGCTTTTTGCTGACAAAGATGGTGGATAAAGTGCAGAAACTGGTACTGGAGCTGCTCAGTACCTTAGACCTGATTCCTGAAAAATTGAACAGAATGAAAAATAATTGAACAAATATTTATATACGTGTGTATATACCATAAAAGGAATCAGTATATTATATACATAGATTATAATAGTATTTATGATTAGTTAGAAAATAATAATATTCCTCAACAGTGTGCAGTATTTATGAAATGAATTCTATTACATGTGTATTGGTTATGAAATAGAAAATGGATAATATATTTTTGGGTGTCTTATAAATTATAAAATTGATTTGTATATTGTATATCATATGTTTTGAACATAGTAACCCTTTGCACTCGAGAGGTGATTCTAACTCACCTGGCAATGATTCGTTTTATATTGTTCGTGTGTGGAACTGTGTTTTTATAATTTTAATGAGTTTATTTATATTTTAGAATTATATGTGTTTAATACTGATTTTCTTGATTTTCTCATGTGAAATTGGTTCGCAGCCACATCCGCGGGTCAGCATTTTCAATATTTGATTCCTGAAAGTTGTATGAGAACTACTCGAATTTCATAAATATTGCACACTTTCATGTGGAGTTTATTTCATAAATATGGCACAAGCTTTAGTCCTTAAACAAGAGTTAATCACTCACTTAAAAATTGATTAAGTGTAATTCCTAGTCGTAATAGGTAGTTGGGACTACCAGTAAGGCTGGGAACAGTTTTGATTTGTTTAAGACTTTCGGAAATGTCCTAATTTCCGGGCTATTTAGGTCGATTAGTCATCATACCTTTGTTCTCAGCGTTTCGTCATCTTCATGAATTTGTGGCACCTTTTGTGAAGTGACTAAAATATAAGTCGATGACAGGTGTTCTCATCTTTAAGAGTTTGACTCACTGTTAAGGGTGAGGTTGGGTTAAAACGGACTAATAGACCGGAAGTTGGATTAGCCTGATGTTTGTAGAAAAGGTTTTTTGGTTTTTGTTTTAGATCCGTTCTCGAGTGTTTGAGTTGGTTTCTAAAACGTTTTCTTTCTTTCTTTCTTTTTATACATAAAAGCGAATTAAGTTATCGATTGAGTAATTAATCTCATCTCGAGTGTGTGACTTGTGCGTACATGTATGTTTTATTAAGTATATGCGATGGGAAAGGGAAGCGAAGCATGTCCATGAGAAAGTTAGGGTCTTCATTAAGTCTGGGAACTTTTTTTTGTTGTTGTTATAAGTCGATCTAAGACGGAAAGACATGGTCTCTGGCTTTTATAAGGTTGCGTTATTCTTTCTCTTCTCCCCTCTCCTCTCCCACCGCACTCCTTCCTCCTTTTTTTGACTTAATAGAGATCTTAAGTCTTTAAGGTGCACATACACACACTCGAGTTCATTTTCTGTGTTGAGTTCGAGGCGTTAGTTCTGTTTTGACTTCTTCTGGTTTCGAGTACAAACGAAGAAAAGGAGATCGAAGAAGTGGAAAAGAGGGCGTTGTCTCTCGAAGGGAAATTAGATCGATACGTGAACTGGTGGTCGGCCATTGTCTTGCGAAACCAAACAAAAAAATGAATTCGTTAAGGAGACAGGCAGGCGGACTGACAGGCGTTCGACACGTTAATGAAAAGAAAAACTCAGGAACTAAGGTCTCGTTGGTAAACACATGAAGCGGTGGGTGAGGGGGTGATAATCCTTTTGACTATAACAGGAAGGTTGGGTTTGTCTCTTAAATGGCGCGACACACATACACCATCCGGAAAGCGGGTCACAAATAATGGGTACCGTCTTGCAAATTTCCTCGGTCCTTGGGGGCTCCAGTTGAAATGAAAAGTCTGACTCGGTTACTACAAAAGCACCACTTATATGGTCCTCCATTATGATCGACATTGAGTTAAAGAAACAAAAAAATGGGTACGTGAACGTACTTTCACTTCGATGTCTTTTCATAGTAAATGGACCATGATGGGCGGCTTAAATCGGTTATGGGGGAGGGGGGAGGGGGGCAGTCGATTTTAAAATTTGTTTGTGAAGCTTATGATGACTCTAAAAAGGCAAAGGAAATGGGACTGTTGGTGTAGCGTTGTCACAATATGGGTTAGACTCAAGGTAGGCCACCCCAAGAGTATTGATTCATAGCTTCTGGGAGGCTGTGCTCCTCACAAAAATATCTCTGGACCTCCTGATAGAAACATAAAACTCATCGTATTAATTAATTAATTTTGTTTTTGTTGCAGGTAAGAGTGATTAATTTCGGAACTCTCATCTTCCGGGAGGAATATTACTCAAAATCAGGGATTTAATTGATGGGTGGTAGTCATACGAAGGCGGAATTTTTTTTCTTCTCTTTTCGCAAGTCGGTAGGCAGAAAGGAAAGGCGAGCAAATAAATCAACTCCACACATCGACCCAGAATGTCTGACATTGATGGTGTTAAGTACTGTAATAAAAATCTCTTTTAGCCTAAAATGACGACGCGGAAATGAAAAATTGGCTTTTGAGATCGGGAACGGCCATCGTCGGGTCTTTCGTCCCAATTTGGAAGAAAGGAAAATTGAAATCCTCTGACGTTTCGAATAATGCGGGCATTATAGCCCCTCGGGGGGGAATGTTGGTTAGACATCAAACATGGAAGCTGGAAGTCAAAATGGAAGCCGGAGATTTTGATTTGATTGTTGGGTCCCCCGGTCTCTGTAAGCTAAGTAGAAGTGTCTTGATGTTGCGAAACTATCGTTTAGGTTTTCAAGTTGAAGAAGAAGAAGAAGAAGATTTCGAAAGGTCAAAAGAACTGGGAGAACCATCTTCGGAGGAATAATTCACGGTTGGGTTTCGAGACACGTAGATTTCGTCACCGATTTCCAGCTTCGGTTGTTTTTTTTGTTGTAAAGATGGCCGTAACTGTTTTTTAATAGCGACACGTTGACTAAACAAGAGAGTCACGTGATTATTTGCGTTTTAAAGGGGGTTATACAGGTGTGAAAGACATGTATCCCGAGGTGGAGGTGCCGGGTCTAGTTGACCCTTTTGGTGGGCTTTGTTTGTTTATTTATTAATTAGCCGATGGGAGACACCTGTGAATTGTCAAAGTGGCGACAAAAGGAATGAGGTGGCTAATAAAAATTAGAATGTGAGCGACCTTTGACACGGAAGCCATAAGCGCGATTTTTCGAGTATGCTTCAACGGTTGGAGGACCACGATTATTCTAATCAGGATTTTGGTGATGGTTTGATTAGGTGGGGCGGGGTGGAGAGGAGTTCGTGTTCATGTCTTTCACTATACTTTATGATTTGTTTATGGTTTTTGGTTTTGATGGGGTGCTGATCATGTTTCTCGTTTTTTGGGGGTGGGTTTGGATGTCTTATCTGTGGTAGCCTTATCTTGGAAGTTAAAACTGGTTGGTTTTGATTGCGACGCCATTTCGGACATATTTTTGGGTTTTTGAGGTTTCTTCTTTCCTCTCTTCTAGACTCTGTTAGGCGTCTTGGTCTTATATGTGGTGAGTTAGTTTTAGGTGCCGTCTTACTAGAACTCTACCAAAGAATTTAAGTGTTTTAGGTTTTGATTGTCTTCGGTAGGTTTTCTATCAGGTCTGGCTGGTTCTGGCATCTTAGTTCATCTTCCTGTAGGTCGATTGTTTGATTTAGGTTCTTAGCTCCCTATTTCCGATGACTTTTCCTCGTCTAAGAGGTGTAGATAATTTTACTCCTTTCCGGTTTTGTATTTCCGGGGTCTTCTTCTCTACAACTTTTGTTGTTTACCTTGGTAAAATGTCAAAAGCTAGCTCGGGAAATACCGATAGTCTGATAAAAGTCAGCTTCTGATTATAATAAATAAAAGCTTTTCTTTGGAAGTCTTGCTTATAACAAAAATATACTGAGTATATCTTGGTTGTCGGACTGTTGTCGGTTGGTGCCTGAGCTTTCGTCACGTTGTTCTTGATATTCGGGTGCCGCCAAATTACAACTCCTCCAAATCAGATTTTTAATCCTTCAGCTTTTGATTGACTTTTCTAGGATTTCCATCAGGTTTGGCTAGATTCGTGGCCTTCTCTTCACATTTCATAGATCGCCATCTTGGATGTTTTAAAGGCGTTTTAGCCCTGTTCGCCATTTTTGATTGCGGGAGGATGGTTTTGACCTACAAACAATTTTTTTTATTTAATTAAATTTTAAATGTTAAGAGCAAGATGTTATTTATTTATTTTGTAAACTGTTTTTGTAGTTTTGTTGTTGAGAATGAAACAAGGGCCGTAAAATACGTTTAAATAAATATTTACTTAAGGACAAGGTTAAGTTTTGAACCGTCGAAGATTGGGTTTGGTTTGGCGGATGACCAGTGGAGCTGTGGGGTGGAGTGGGGGTTGAAGAGTGGGTTTTTCAAAATTGAGGTTTTGTTTTTTGGTTTTGTGTAATGGACGGGCAGGAAGTAAAAACTATTCCACGCAGAATAGTTCTTATTGTTCTGGCTGCTGGTTGTAAAATTTCAAACAGATCTCGGAAGACGCTTCTGACACCAGAACTTGTGGTCAGGCGATTAGGGGCATTGAGGATGAGACGACTCGTTACGTGAGCGATTTATATTTTCGGATTTACGTTTACAACTTTCACACGGACCACTACAACTGTTGTAGTACTTGTTACTAACTTACTGATACTTGTTTTTGCGAAACTATCTCCTCCTCCTCCCCCGGGTGATGGTTTTCTTTGGATTCATTTCTCGAACACTTGAAACATCAGGACTATTATGACCAGTCTAAAAGCTCTGTCTGCGTCTAGGTCTCTTCAAGAGTGTTCTCCATTTCTTCTCCAGTACTGTATTACTCTCTTAGTTTATATTTATTATACTAATACTATCAGAACTATCAATACATTACTGCACCATTACACTTTATTAGCAACTACTTTCTGATCCTATCTTACTACTACGAAGACTAATTTTTCAATTATTCTGACGTTGATTCATGTTCTTCTGTTATACTCAATTCTATACTCTTATACTCAGTTGTGTTATACTCAACTCATCTGGGAATATGGTGAGGTTTAAAAGTGTCCCACATAACAACAATTGACCGAGTGTCATTTTATATCATTTTATGTTTTATAAGTTATACGATCCTTTTATTTGTATAGATATACCAACTGCAACAAGCTGAGGGTTGGTTGGACGGACTATTGACCTTTAAGAACCTAGAACTCTATTCGGTTTTGTTTGTCTTTTGTTATGGTCGCGAACTTGGTTCGGTCATGACTTCGACCCAGGTTTTGGATGACCAAGAAGTTGTCAGGTCCTCTTTCTCTCTCTCTCTTCTCTAATGATCCAAAGTCAATGACTCGGCTACTCAATAATATAATAAATTTATTAAAAGGGGATTATTAAAGTTTTTCTTTTTATTTTATTAGAAAAATTTTTCGACAACGTCCTCTGAATTCAAATGATTTAGCCCGAAAACTTTTTTTTCTTAAATAATTAATAAAACCGGTTAATTTACAAACAAAATGGCGGGTATTAATTTTATTAATGATGTGGAGTGATTATGCGTGATTGATTGTTAAGTGGCATGCAAATTTCGTATTTTTATGGGTCGTGCCTAAATTTTTCTCGGGGGATTATTACGCAATTTGGTTTTTATCTGGGGAAGAGACTTTCGAGGATTCCAGAAGGTGAAATCAAGTTTTTGTAGGAGCTTGGTAGGAAGTTTGGAAGGTCTATGACGTCATAATTATTATTTTGAACTCTTGAGCCGGTTTCAGATGACACGTGGATGAGTGTCGGAAGGCTTGATGGACATCCGCGGTGGATATTTTAAGGAGTGGGTGTCACCCAGATCGGCATCTGGATCATCTTTTTTTGTGGGACGTACGACCGACTCTCATTTCCTGGTCCCTCTTATTTAGAACTGTTGATGTCTTATCGGTGGTACACCAAAAGATGTCCTCGGTGTGATAAATGTAGATGGTTGGGATGGGGTCGGGTTGTGTGACCGGGTCCATTGGCCTTCGACATGCGAGGAGGTTTCGTTCCCCGCTCTGGTCCGGTTTGCTAGCAGACCCCCTCCCGTCTCAATCTACCGGTCTTGGTGATTTGACCTCTAATCCCTCCAAGTCGGGATTAATATGCGTTTTTATTTATTTATTTATTTTTTATTACGATCGGGGAGCTTGGACTTACTGCCGAACCTTTTTTCATTCTATTTATACTCGGATTGAGATTGACTAATCGCCTTTTTGACTAATTTCCGATAATCCGGATTTCGTGTTCGTCGTGAGCAGATTTTAATCTTTTAATCCGTCGAAGGTTTTTCTTATTTTTGTTGTTTGATTTCTTTCTGGTGTTGCTTATTTGAAATGTGATGAAAGGCTTTTTTGCTTTAGAGGGCGGTTGTTTTGAAACGTTGCATATCGATTCCGGGTTTTATTCGCTTTCGAAACTTTTCTTTTCAGTTTTGTACATACGAAATGGTAAATTGAGATGTTTCGATAACCGTTTTGGTTGTTTCGCCATTTTTAAAGTTATTTTAAGGTTTGGGTTGGCTGAAGGAACTGTCATCACGTTTGTGGAGGGTTTGGGTCGCCATTTTGTTTTTTAATTATCATTTCTCCCGACTCATTGGAAATGCTGTCAAATGTGAAGTTTATTTAAATCGTATTTTCCTTTCAATCGTATTTTCCTGACAAGCCTTCATGGTCTTTTACATTGGATCTGGGATGACGGTGCCATCTTTAATCTGACACCATCATCTTCAGCTTAATCATAATTAACGGCGCATCCAATTTTTTTGTGTGTTCACCTTGGGCCTCATCCACGAGTCATTTTTTTTCGTAATTTGTAATTGACGAATCAATTGTATTCATTATGCATGTGGGTTTCTATTATTTGGGAGAGGAAGAAGGTGATGGAAGGAGTAGGAGAGGCCCGGGAGATGGTTTCGCAACATGTGGCAGCTTTGTTGGCCAATTTTTTTTTGAGAGTATATTGGTTCAAAGACTCAAATTATGTTATCCAGACTTAACAAAGACCGATCATGGAGTAGCCTTCAAAATATCACTCACATTGGGTCCGAAACCCCAGGCTGACCTTGTGCCCGCCGGTCACGGCTATTCCAGCCTCCAGGCAAGAGTTTGAGCGCGCGCGAGCGGGTCTTTTACCCGCTTGTCTCCTTCCACTTTTGCGCCATTTTGCTTTCTGGAGTCGTGTCCATAACTCGGGTTTATTTTGTTGGGATTTATTCTCCTCATTTTTATTTATTTATTTATTTTCTAAATGGGAACTCTGTCGAGTAAGAAAAAAAAGGAAAACAAACCTTTTCTTTATTTTTACATGGTACAATGTCTTCGACTGGGTTCGGAGTGGGGAGTTCAGGGTCATCCAGTCGTAGACTAACGCGCAAGACTGGAACCTGGTTTTACTTGATTGGCTCGCGACATGGTAATCGATTCGTTAATAAGCTAAACGTCGGTTCGAACGGTAAAAATAATGGCGCGGATATTCTAACTAGGTACAAGGGCCTCAGATTTATTCTTTTTGAAAATTTCAATATTATCATTATTATCGGTGTGTTAAAGTTTGCACTTCGTTTTATTCACGGGGTGTTCTGTGTGATGATTCTGCCTGGAGATGCAGCCATGATTTTGAACCTGAAAAGTGCTACCTTCCCAAAGTGGGAAAATCTTCCCAGTCATGGGTCTGTTTGAATGCTTCCACATATTATTCCAGCAGTTTTGAAACAATGAATTGGTTGTGTTTTGAACTGTAGAAACAGGAAATTAATTTGATTGGACCGTTACTTCCGGTTTTATCCGTTTAATTAGTCCTCACTTGGAAGGCTGGGATTGGGGTATACTCGATCACGAGTGTGTTACAGACTTCCTATCACCTCATAAAATCACCACAATGAGTTAGGCGACACCCTGTATGTATGCATGCGATTAGGTAGCTTTTCCGGTTTGGATTTATATTTAAATGAGTTTTCATAATAATGTCCTGAATAGCCGTAAGGGAAGTATTAAGGATTTGGATTTAATTACGGTTTTAAAATCTCAACATTATAAATATAAATATCGAGAGGATGAGGGATAAGGTTGAAGTAGTCGTTCTTGGTTGACCGGTCGATTGATGAGGAGTCATAAATCTGTACCTGGAAAGCTGTGTCAGGTTTAAGATTCCAAAAAGGGAAAGAACATAATCGATGAAGGAAGTCGATGAAGATGATACTGGAAATTTCGTTTTTTGTTTTGTTTATTTGAACCTGAAAAGGGTTCTCGAATGAGGCTGGGGTAACCCTCCAGGGTGGTGTTGGCTTCTTTCTTCTTGTGAGATCTCCTAGACAGCCACCCAAGTTAGGTTGAGTCAGACGTGGTGACGTTAACGGGTTTTAATGAACGAACCATAAATTAAATTTTATTTCCGGTTATGGACTTATTAACAAGAAATCTACATCGTTTCGATTTATTCCAGAAAGGAGGAGATTTTCTTGGAATCGTGTCGGAGGAGTGTTTTGTCGGAATTTCAAGATGGAATCGGGGTAACTCGTGAAAACCGTTTTCCCGGATTGGAATTTTCACCGGAAGTCATGTCGAAATGAAATCGTGCAGAACGTCAAAGGACGAAGGACATGATGTCCGTTGTCGGGTTTGTGTCGTCTTACCTCAAGGAGTCCTGTTATCGTTCTGGACAACTCTATTCAGAGGTTAGGTTGTTTCGGAAGTAGAAAGTTGAGGGATTGTATAATGCGGGGGTGGCCAATTCAAATGATATTGAGCGGACATGAATCTGGCGGACCGAGAAAATATTAAAATCGGGCTGTAGGTTGGTCACCCCTGCTGTAATGGATACTGCAAACAAGATCTCACTGACGTTTTGAATAGGCGACGAAGAAACTCCCTCCGAAAGGCCTTATTACTCGGGATATCAACCTTGGAAATATAATTTATACCTAAATCACCGTCTAGAAAAGTTCTCTAGTATAGCAGGCTGTGAAAGGAAACAAAAAAAGTCATTTATGCTATCAGCAATAAAAAAGAAAGAAAAACTCAGGTTTATGGGTGGCTGGGACTAATGAGCAAAGTCATAAAAGTTTAGCAATAGAACTTCGAACGTGCCTAACACTCGACACAAAATAAAGAGATAAATAGGTTCGGGATGCGGGGAAGGGCGCAGGGGCAGGTTGGTCGAAATAAGAATAAATTAATCCGGACGGGACCTGAGAGAGAGAGAGAAAAGTAAACTTTGAAAAAGATAAACAAAAAAGTCATTTTTAGAAACCCCTCGAAACGTCGATAGAGAACAAGAGCGTTCGTACCTAAGAGTGGTGACGTCATAGAACGTTGTAAACTCGTAGTATCTAATTTCAGGTACGACGTCGATGATTTTTTTTTGTGTGTTGTTGTACGTTTGGTTCTGTTAGATGAAGTCGGTTTGTTTTAAGCTAAACATAGGGTGGAGACGGCTTTTGTGGAAGCTAGTCCCAGGTGGTTGTCCCGCGTCTCGCACGCTTCACGTGAGTCTTTGGGTTATTATAGTAAAAGGAGAAAATCGTAAGTTGACTGGGTCTTTGGTTTTTTATTCATCTAAGGCTGTGACCTTTTCTCTTCCCGGTTTTTTTTTCCTTCTTTTTTGTTTATGTTCCTCGGTGGTTTTTTTTATTCTTTTCTCCCTTTACAGATTCGATAGCATTGCCGTATCTAGATTTTCTCTTTTTTAATAAGTCATCCTGTAAAATTATTTATTTAAATAATTATTTTTCAGGTTGTCCGGTTCATTAACATGAGTTCTGGGCTTCTTGAAGGGTTTATGTTGTGGTTTTGATGGGAGGTGTGTAATCTTTCAACAGAATTTGTGGATTTGGGACTGACTTCGCGTTTCTTTGGGAAGAGAGTAGATGTGAATAAGCCCCAAATGTCCACTCTACTACGTAACCTCGGTGTTTGTGGTGGAAAATGTCGGTTTTTCGGTTTTGAAGGTCATCGAGACCCTGGGTCATCTGTGGCGACTACAACGGGTGTGGTCCTGGTCGGTTTTCTCAAGAAGTGAACGTTCCACTTGAGAGTTTTCCCCGATGTAACGATTATCCAACGGATTTAGACAGAGTGATTGCTCACCTGATCGACTGATCATCGGCAGAACTGTCACAGATGAGTGGGAAATGAGGATTGGGAGATCTTTGACAAAGATGGGGACCGGCTTGTTTTGTGTTAATCTGGAGAGGGCGGTGAAAGTAATTGTTCTTGGATGTAAGTCTAGTTTTTCAAAGGCGGCAGCGATTCGGAAAATAGTTAGATCTATCATCTGTAATGTATTCGCTTCATAACTATTGCACACTCTCTCCAAAAGATCTATTTCAATAATATTGCACTCTGTCGGGAAGGATCTATTACACAAAAATTATACATTTCTTTGGAGAATTCATTTCATAAGTACTGCACACTTTCTCCGATTATTCATCTGTGGAGTTTAGATGGTGACATTTAGAGGTTGACGCATACTGGATGGAAGACAGCTTCAAGGTAGACATCCCCGCTGCTTTCTCTTCCTTAACAAACTTCATTACTCACATCGATGACAACATCCAAACATGATTCAACAGTCTAGACCCAAACTGGAGAAGGGCGAAGGATTCATCAGAGTGTTGAGTCAAGACCCGAAGAACCCAAATTTAAGACTAATTTGCGCAATGACTCACATTAGAGTAGTCTTTGTGAACTGGAAATGTCACTTTGATGGAGTTCTTTGTTTTTTTGGTCACCAGTGACCGTGAACCGAGTTTTTTTTGGACTCCCGTCTCGTCTGAGTGTTTAATTCCCTCACTTGAATCCCCCGGTTTGTCAGGCTCCTCATGTAGAGACCTTCGTGGAAGGATGGAAAACAACATGGAGGTGTCATCTTCGCCGATTTTCGGATCACGATCCAAACGAAGAGAGATGGTTTTTAAAAAGTCGAAGGTCGATGTTCTCCAGGTTGTGTTTACACGGGGATCGTGTTCTGGTGCTAAAAACGTTTCGAGGGACCAACAACCATTTGGGCGCCAATCGTGTCCTCCCGCCTCTTTTTGCCCGAATCGGAAACGAATAAAAGGTTGACTTGTCGTTGCGTTCACCGCCTTCTCTAAATCTGTGTCATTGTGGGTTTCTTTTTTGTTCTCGTTACTTTTGCTCTTTGTTACGGTTTTCGTGTAAGTATAATAATTATTCGGCCTTGATGGAGTTTTGTCGTGTTTGACCAATTACCAAGAGGTCTGAGTGAGTTTGAGAGACAAGGAAAAATTACCACCCACGCGAAGTTTGGCAGAGGAAGAGAATTGTGGGTTAATCTCGTTTTGTTTCTCTTTTTTATGTTGCCGTAACTTACTCTGGGATTTTGTGGTCGTTGATGAGTGACGTAAAAGAGGAGAGTGTTACGTGTTTGTAATGCTAAAATTTCTGGTTACAAAAGAGAAGTCTGTGGTCCAGACGTTTCATCTTCTTTTATGGCTGAAGGTATCCTCACTAGAAGGAAGCTCGGTCTTAAATCGTAGCTGTTTCATAAATATTGCACACCGTTTTGAAGAATTCATTTCATAATTTTTAGAGGATCCAATTTAAAAGGTTTTTTATACTGCGTTGGAAGCACTGGTTTCATAAATACTGCACACATTTTGAGGATATTCAGTTTATAAATGCTGCTCTGTTTATTTAATTATTACCCGCTATTTTGAAAGATTCATTTCAAAAGTATTGCACAGTCTCTTGTAGTATTCATTTCATAAATATTGCACAATTTTTGAAAGGTGATACTACTTCAACTTATTCATTTGTTTCATTGCACTGTCTTCTACTCACATTTCAATATTGCAATTTCAAAAGTATTGTGAGATGATTCATTTCAAATTGCACACTGTCTGAGATGATTCATTTCAAAAATTATTTTCTGTAGTCGAAATGAAATCTCGGTCCTCTAAGAATGTCTTAAGCTGTAAATGAAAGCAAAAAGTCTGAGGAAAGTATGACACTTGTCCGACCAAAAATTTGACTGGTGAGGTGATAGTAGTTTAACACTACCAACACTAATGGTAGCAGCTGCGGAAATATCAAATCTCACAGAAGATTGTTAGGGTTCGGAGGTTGGTGGAACGGTCGAAAGTTTATGACAACCACTTAACTGGAGGATGTTGAACATGGTTCTGGTTGACGTCATAAGGGTTGGTTGGTTGTCTGGGTCAGACGTCTTGTTTTTGAAGAGGAAATAAAAATTTTGTTTAAGGGCGGGGGTGCTGGTAGTAAGTTCAAGCTTTTAATTTTTGGAGTGTGTTCATGGTGATGGTATTTGGTTATTCTCTGTTGGCATCTTGTGTTAAATCTCTTAAAAATGATTTTTATGGTGGCTTATGTATGACGTCATCAAACGTGCCGCAGTCGGCGTCGTAGTCGATTGCCTAATTTCGTATTTTTTCTTACACGGTCGTGCTAATGCTTGAAGCTGTTAGCAGTTTCGACTTCGGCCCACCGGAACCCGACAAGATTAAGGTAGGATTACCAGATGGGTGATGAACTGGGTGGGTGGGGCCGTGAAAATCAATAAAAATGTTGAAAAATTTTTTTTCTTGTACTACTTGTAGCAACCGGATTGGGGAGTGTTCTTCAGATAGAAGTTGGTGAGCGCCAGAAGAGCGGAAACTGTCGAGTGGACTTTTTTCCTCTTTTCGTTATCGGGGATAGAGTAACCGTGAACCACGATCGAGGACTGAAATTAGCTTTAATCTGGATTTGTTATCGGAGTTATGATGTTGAACGGGAGAGGAAGGAGAAGGAGGAGAGCTCGCCTTGGTGCTGTCATGGACTTGACCAGTTTCATTTGTCACGCGTGGAAACCGTATTTTCGACCATTTTGTTTTTCTGTCACAAAGGAAAGCATTATGCAAGATGTCGGATTCCGTGGGTCGTTTAATTGTAACACACCGTGGAGGTTACAAAAGCGCAACTTCTAGCGGTTCGGAGGTTGGCAGGAAGCTAAATATGGAGTCGGAGCCGTTTTGTGTTCGTGGGCGCGAACCGTTCGCTTGGTTTCTTTCTCCCCGCAAAGTCTATTAAGGATTAAAGGATAATCGTGGGGATTAATAATCGGGTGTCTCGGGGTGTATGTGGGCAAGTTGGAAGCTTTTGAACTCGGACAAAGAGCGAAGAAGTTTTTTTTGAAAAAGGAAAATTAATATTCTCGTTTCGTGAGTGGTGTCGTGGGTTGGTTTAGTGACCAAAATGACGAAATGGCGCCCCGGAGAAGTAAAGAAATGAATCGAAGCCCATCCGCCTTCTTGTTTTTTCTAGTTCTTGCTCGCACCCCGCCTAGATTTTCTATTTTTTTTGTATCCGGTAGAAGTGTGGGCTGGAGGGAACATAAAGCCTTGGATGTGACTCCCGATCCAGTTCAGATCCGTGGATGATGGTTTTCCATTGAACGGTTTATGGTCTGGATGGTTTTTTACCGGGGGTTGACCAAGGTCAGGGTGGGTAGAAGTGCACAGTCCTGGGAAGGGATTTTTGTTGTTGTTGTATGAGATTTGATGATTTTTTTGTTGTTTTGTGTATAGCACTTTCCGTACACACGGAATCGAGGATGTGTGCGATAATTGAGGGAGAATGGAAGGAGACACACTTGACTGAATTTTGTTCCGTCTTTTTTCACGTGGGATCCTTCTTTTTAATTTATGTACCTGACGCCTTTAATATAGCGATTTAATTGTTTTTGTTTTTTTTTGTTCTCGGTACGGCAACAGGTTCGTACACTTAGTTGAAAATGGCCGCGTTAACCTATTTTAGAGTTTTTTTTTAGTCCGTTGTTGTTGTCTTGAATAAAACCGTTTAGGCTGGAAGGGCATTATCATTAATTGTCCGTCCAGAGTCCTGGGAAATGTCGGAAGGGAATGAATGAACTGCTAATTTGTTTTGTTTTTCCTTCCCAATTTTAGGTTCTTTTTTTGAATTTTCTCAGGCTGCCATTGTTTCAGTCTTTGTGTTATGGTTTATTCATTTTTTTTTGTTTCTTAGGAGCCGATTAATAAAAGTGTTGTGTGTGTGTGTTGTGTGCATCTACCTTCTTTGCTTCTGGATTTATCATTAAGGTGTGTGGTTATTAACCTTTCTGGTTCTTTCAGTCCTCTGTGGGAAAATGACCGTTTCCGGTGTTGGTTTCCTTCGTTTTATTTCCTTTTCTTCTTCTGGGGGTTTGGAAAATGATTTATGTCGATCTTCTTGAGGTGGTTGAACTTCCGTTGTCAGTTCTTTGGGTGGTTGAATTTCGTCGAGGTTTGCGTTGTTTCGTTATTGCATTATTATCGTGTTTTGTGACGTCATCGCAGAATGTTTTGGTGTTGTGGAGTTGACAGTAATTTGTTGTGTCCACGATTTGAATTTGATTTGAATGAATTTTTTTGTTGTCAACATTTTTTTTGCAGCCTGGAGACAAAATAAAAATTGAAAACGTGAGGTTGTTGCTCGAAGTTTGTCCTTCCTCTCCCTCTCCACCTCTTAAATAGTTAAATAACGGGCAAGAGGATTTAAATTTTCGGAAAACGACGACGACTGCGGGTACCCATCGGCTACATAGGATAATGGCGGGGGGAATAATGTTGTCTACCCAAATGAAAACGCCAAGGGCTTTTCGAAACCGCATTTTTTTATGCAACAGGCCATCGAGATTGTGTTGTTGATGATGATGATGATGTTTGCATGATGATGATATTTTTCGATTTGCGGTCGGATTTGTTCTTCTCTTGCAGCTACCTTATTTCGTTGTTAAATTAGTTTTTCTTTCTCGCAGCCTATGATTCAATTCTTTGGTACTGATGTTTCGAAAGTTAGTATGTTCAACTCTTCTTCTATTCTGATTTCAAACAGAGTTCTCGACTGGAGGTTTATCCCAATTTTTCCGCAGCATCCCTTAGGACCAAAGACGTGTCATGAAACACAATCCTCTAGACTACATAACGCGCTTATCTTATTTTCACTTTTCCACTCTTTTATCTTTTCTGTTGTACTATCGTCTCTTATTTCTTTTATTTATTATTATCATCAGTATAATTGCTATCCCCTTCTCTCTTTAAGCAAATTTTCAGCTGTCTTTATCCGATTTCTGTCGTTAAGACTGTGGTCAGTTTCCTACATATAAGAAAATCCCTTGAAGGTGGATCAACTACTTGTTGTATCGAGCTTGGGTATGGGTAACAGTTGGCCTGAAGGAAATTTCTATTTGGCGGCTTACAGAAACTTATGTTTAGACCAGCAAAATACTGTTGAAATAATGTGCCTTTGTCGAAATTTTAGGGTTTCTTTGCTGTAGAAAAAGGCGGAAACCGGAAGTCATCCTAATCTTTTCTTTGAACAAAGTTATTATGTGTTGTTTTGTTCAAATTATTTTTTATACGACAAGAACCAGAAGGTTAAATATAAATTTTCTAAACTGAAAAGTAGAATTTCATAAAATGGTAATAATTATACTCTTTTTTATACTATTAGGAAATTAGACGGTTTATCTATTAAGCACTAGTATGTATATATATTTTTCAAACGAATTTTTTCTAGCCAAAACTTATGTGTACAGAAATAAAATTGAATTGGAAGAATACCGAAAGCCGTGGTATACATAACGATATAAGTCGTGAAGTATATGTTTTGTTTATGTACAAACTTATACTTTTGAAAGTAATTTTTTATATTTTATAATATTGTTCTTATAAATACTAAAATACGGTATTTATAAATCACAGTAGTTATAAATACTACTATAAGTATATACTATCATACAGTAATAGTATAGTTACAAATTTTTATAATGCAGTGGACTCGACTATCGTACATAATTTGAAAAATTTGGGAAATAGCGAAATACGCTAAAATCGAGAGCCTCATATATTACAATCTATAATAAAAACTAAACGGTTGATTGCTTTAACACTGCCCCTATATATAACGTACATAACAAGCCTTCTTCTAGGATACTATAAAAATATAGACGATTATATTAAAGTTATAAATTTGTGAAGGACATCTCTGAACTTATCGCTTGTGCTTTTTGAACACGATTTTCTTAGGTTGTAAAATAATATTTGAGTTTAAGGGACTTTGAAATTACACAGGGGGATAGTCAGAGTGGACTCTAGGTTCTCGTTTCGCGTACCTGAAATCTCAATTTTCGCAGAAATCCAAAACTCAAATAAAAGATAATTGCATTAATTACGATATTTCCATTAGTGGATATTTTTCCCTCGCCATGTTCCGAATCTGGAGATTTTAACCTTTGAGTTCTTCTTTTTCCTCCTCGTCCTCTTTCTTCCTCTCTTCCTCCCTCCTCTCTCCTTTCCGCCCACGATTCAAATCCAGAGCAACTTCTTTAATTGTTAATCAGAAAACTTTTTGCATTCGTATTATTATTAATTTTTTCTCCAGTCGGTAATTAATGGATTAAGTATGTAAATTAAATTCACCAAAAAAAGGAGACAAAAAAGTGGGTGGGGGGGTAATGGCGAAGGGCGGATTTAACGAAAGAACCGTGATTTTTCGTCGATCGAGTTGAAAGTATCATGCAAAAGCCGGAAATGGATTTTGATAATTTTTTTTATTTATTTATGTTTTCATCTCTTCTTCCTTTTGTCGGGATGTTTGGCGTCAGGAGCGAGGAGGAGAAGGGGGATGGTGAGGAGGTGGATCTCTCATGCATGAAACGATTTTTTGGCGAAATGAAGCGTGAAAGCTTTGAGTAACCTTTAAACAGATGTTGTGAAGGCGATAGAACCATGAAAAAAGAGAGGAAAGTCTTGTCTCTCTATCTCCTACCGCTGGATAAAAAAAGGTTGTGTCGTCACGTGATTTCCAGGTACTTTGAACTGGAGGGGAAGTGAAAACCTTGAACCTTGTTTAGTAGTAAAATTAATAGTAAAGTTGAGTTCCCTCCATTGTATCTTCTTACCTGGCGCGTTTTTTTTCTACCTTTTTTATTATTATTATTATTATCTATAACAAGTTAAATGTCAGTTCGAAACTCTATGGCCTAAGTGGATGAAAAATGAAAAAAGAAATTAGGTTCGAACCTGGAAGACGGAGCCATGTGAGCTAGGCTCAAGGTGAGATGGGAGGGTTGGAAAACACATGGATGGAGAGCCGAAGCTGGAGAAGTCGTTTAGTCCGTTCTTACTCTCAGCCTCGTACCTGGTTCGTACCTGGTTTTTTTTCAACTCTCCAGCACACGAAAGGATTTCCAGATGCGAGAAAGAACATGTACCTTGTTCCATGGTCGAAGTGTTAGAGCTCTGGTTTTTCTCCTTCGTGTCGATTTGGTCTTTTTTTCTAATTCAGGTGTAAATCGTAGCGAAATCGTAAGAAGACTGCGAGTGATACTAAGAAAGACAGGATTGTCTTCTTTTTATATTCAAGTTTATCAAAGCGTAGCCATGGGAATGAAGTGAACAAAAAGGGATCTCAGGTGTGTTTGAGATGTTTTAGAAGATGGGGTTGTTTATGGCTTTCCCTGTGTTTTGGTAGTTTTTAGTTTTGAAAATGACGAAGTGTAAGTTGAAGTTGGTTTATGGTTTGTGTATTGCGGTAGAGGTGCGTCTTCTTAGGGCTCGGTTCGGAGTGAGTATACTCTAAATTTTCGAGAACACGGGGAGATTTGGTTGGCAATGCCAGTTTACTGAAAGTAAAAAAATGAGCGGGATGGTTACGTAAAGTCGTTTGATTGTCTTTTTTATGTGCGAGGGTGATATATCAAAGGAAAATAAACAAAAGTGAGGTGAGGGGATCAAGGGTTGAAGGAAGAAGAAGAATAAATAAGAAAAAGAGTGCAATGTGGTGCAAATGACGTTACCAAACGCGATAAACGAGGTCGCTTTGGAAGAAGTTGACACCAATATGAAGAAGGATAAACCCGTACGGAAGAAACATGCTCTGTACCAGATATCGAAGGTAGGGATGATATATCGTCGTTTGTGGTTTGTTTATGGTGCCACGTCGTCGTGGTTTTAGAGTTTAGAGGGTTGACACCAGGGGAAAAACAAAATCGTAGCATTTTGGTGCGCCTAAAGTTCTCTGACCTCGTACTCCGTTGGGACAGACAAGAGTTTTACGGTTTGGCGATTTCCGAACTCACCGTGTCCGCGGCTTTCTAACCACGCCCGACACATGTCCGACTGTCTTTCTAATTTTTTTGAGGGTCCTAAAAATAAATTTTTGGGTTTATGGTTTCTTTTGGTTTCTTTCTTGGCGAACTGGTCGGATCATGATAGACCCAGTTGATGGTCCAACTTTCGTTTTTGTGGTGTTGCAATCACTAGAATTCGTGCTAATCCTCTGGGCATTGTTGAATTATTTCTAGAAATCTTTGGTGAGGAGACTGTCTTCAAGGGTGTTGGTGCGACCTGGGTTGCTTTTTGGTTTCTAAACTGTTTTCCAGGTACTGGCAACTGTAATTAAAAGAAGAGAGCATGCGTTCCATGGCCTTGAAGCGAATACTTAATCAAAAGTAATAGTTGTAATTGTTTTTTTCTTTATCACGTTGGCAACGGTTCTTCCTTCATTGGATAAGAATTTATAGGTGTTAGTCAAAACCTTCTTCAGAGGTTTGTCAAGGAGACATGTCGGACTTGGGACTAGAGATCGAAGAGCAAGGAGTGGATGTTAGATGTTGTTTTGTTTGTAGGTGAAAGGATTCTGGGAGGTTTTCCTGCTTTGGTCTCCACCCTGAAGACCTTTGGTGATCTTTTCTTGGTTTTGATGTTTTGGGTTGTGTTGGGCTGTCCTCCTGACTTTGAGTTGTTCTTGGTATAGCTCCTGTTGGGTTAGCAACTACGTGATAACATGTTTTGGAAGTTGCTCTAAGTGTTTATAGCAATTAGCTATCCGTCTGGGTATGTGATTGTTAGTCGTTTAAATCCTCTCACTGAGTGTGATTGTTGGAGACCTTTCAGAAGAGAATGGCAGAAGGCGGGAGATAGTTGAAAAATGGATCCTCACAGTGAGATGAGCTATAAGTAAGAGATAGAAAGTACGGGACCCCCTACTTGTGCTTTTATAGCTTTGTACCTTCTACTAGTTACCACTAGATAGATGGTGTTGGTGGTTGTGTAATGGTCATCCAATAGCCAAGAATAATTTGGGAGTCAGTCGGGGACCGAAATGGATCTCTCGGGGGCTCGAATGAAACAGTTGGCAAAACAGCTCAAAGCAAGCAGACATCTTTTGACTTGTTGCGGTGACGTTCTCCGAATCTATTTTCTGCATTTGGACACCAGTCGAGCGTGGAAATAATTAGAGGAGACATTAACACGCGGATCGGGTTCAAATGAACAGTTCCACCGAAATGCAGAAGAGGAGGACGAGGAAGAAGAAGAAGAAGAAAACTTTTGGGCGTAATTAATATGCGAGACACGAAATGTGGATTGCACGACATATAACCGTCGTCGATGGCATATTACTTCTACTTATGCGAACGATGGCACACGACCATAATTAATACGTGGTGTCATTCGGAAGTGGGAGACTCTCTTTAACACCTAAACACTCATCCAAAAGGCTTTTTGTAGGTGTCCCCATATGTTTGGGTTCCCGGGCTTTGGTGTGTGGTGTTTGTGTACCTCCCCCTTCCGATTTGACTTTTTATCTGGAATTATTATCTATACTTTCCCCTGTCTGTCTGTCTGCTTTTACTCCCTCTCTTCCGCACGCGACCGTTTTTATATTTGTTTTAGATTGGCGATAGTGAATAAAACAGGTGAAGATTCCCGTGGATGACTCACGGTTCGTCTGGAATCACCTGCAACCTTATGAATAATTACGTTACACATGAGAAACTTAGTGGAGCAAGTTATTCCTTCTTCTTTCTCCTCCGCTTCCTCCTTGTCCCTTTTCATTGAGTGATCTTAATGAGTTTCAGGAAGACACCTGGTCACGTCGAAAGGGAAATCGCAGAAGCCGGGTGTTGAGATTGTTTTTTATTTACTTCTTCTGCTAATTTTTCTTTTTCCTTTCACTCGGTGGTGATTTGGGTTCGAATCTCGAATCGATATATCGAACGAGGGGAAGTGAGAAGGAAAAACTGGTTTGGACAATGGAAGTGGGAACGGAAATGGAGGTTTTCTGAGAATTTTGTTTTCTTAAATTGATACTTATATGAATCATAATATTTATTATTATGATTGTTGAAGATAAAATTATCTGGTTTGGATGAAATCACTGGATAATAGGGTTTTCTCAGTTTATGGGAAATGATTTTTTATACAGGTGGGGCTGAGGCTGGGTTGGGTGGGGGGGTTAAGCTACGTAACAGGTCTTAGCTCTCCCACGTGGATTTTGTTCTGACTACTGTCTTCTTCTGGGTTGTTTGTTTCTAAAATTTTTTTTGGTTTTGTTTTCAGGTACTATGGCATTTGGACATCTTCCGAAGGAGTTTCAGAGAGCTTTCGGGTCATGCCTGCATGGCCGAGTCGTGTATCTTCTGCGCCTTGAAGGTAAGGTTTCCATTGTTGTTTTGATTTTGTGTTCGTTTGGTTTTGTTCTCCTGTTCCAATGAGGTTTGTTTGGTTTCTTCGTGTTCTTTTGTGCTCGGGCCATTTCCTGTTTTCCTCTTTTGCTCACTTTCTCAAACCCTCTTTCTTGGTTTGAATTTGGAGATTTTCGGATGGGTCTGTTCGAACTTTAGCCGTTGTGTGTACACGCCATTTGAGGTTAAGGCAGAAATATGACGTTTGTTACGAGGAGAGTTGTGTTTTAGGCGGGAACATTTCTTGTAATGGCGTTGGCAGGCGTGCTGATCTGACAGACAAAAGAAATCAGAAAGGAAAGAAAAAACATGAGGAAAACGCAGATTCATTGACCAAGACAACTAGCCCGAAGGCATAAAGAGAGAGAGAGAGGGAGGGAGAAAAGAAAAACTTTGGTTCTCTACACCTGGGCCGAGTTCTTTGTTGCGAATTGGCGAAATCGCAGGCACAAAACCACTTATCCTCCGTGCTTAACCTTGAAGATTGTGGGAGGAGAATAAGGAGAGGGAGAGAGAGAGAGAGATAATGGAGCGGAAAAAACCACGAAAAACTTACTCTGGAAAGTCGAATTGAGAAAGGAGACTTTGGTCTCAGACAGCGCACGACTGGACCAACGACCTAATAGACGGACGGAGGGACTCTGGTTTCTCCCGCGTTAATTATTGGCGGGAAAATGGCGTCGGTAACAAATCACAACTTCCTACTGCATCCATTTCCGCTTCATTAATCGTCTCATTAAGTTCTCTGTTTCGAATCATTTAAAGTTCGATTTTGATAATACTAATGATGGAAGTTGTGCGCGTGTTTGTGTCAAAGGACTGGTCCGCCATTTTTATTTTGGGATTTGAATTATAGTCGGGAATGTCACACCTTAGAGAATCCAATTTGGGAAAACGCTTAATAATAATTTGTCTATGACCAAAAGAGGCCAACATCACTCTTGGCTAGAGTGAGGTTAATGAGTTTTCTTCTTCTTCATCTTCGGTCACATGTGTGAGCATGCGAGAGAGAGGCAGTAACCCGTTTGTTCTCGTCTAATGGAAGCTGCGTACCTAAGTCTAGTTGTAAAGAGAAAGAAGGAGAGAGAGAAAAGCCTACAAACTCGTTTTAGGAGATTAATCAACGATAAGAGACAGGTACGGCGGCCATTTTGATTATTGTTATGGCGGGTATTTATCTGGCGGGAAGCGAGATTGTATTTCTTAGCGTTGTTGTTGAGTCCTTTTGGATTATCTACTGCTGCTGTTATCTTTTTTGTTGGTTTTTGTCTTTTTATCTGGGGGATGATTAATGTTGGATGTTGTTGTAAATGCTTCTCGAACCCATCGAAGGGAATTTGTCGACTAATTAAGCCATCTTCTTGGAGTCCTTATCTTGTAGTCTCAGTCGAGTGGGAGGTGTAAGGTGTTGGGGGTAGTGAGAAACCGGGAAACGGTTACTTGATTTATTGTCTAATTTATTACACGAAGGCTCGAAAAGTTGAATTTTTGTTGACTTTTTTACGAGCCACAAATCACGGCCGTAATTTTTGTTGTTGTTGTTGTTGATGATAACTAGGCTTTGAGGAGCCAGCCAAAAAACCATAAAAAATTATTAATTTGGCGATTATTATTATTATCATCTTTATTTTTAATTAAAAATTTTTGAGGATTTGTTGTAAACACGCGAGTGAACAAGTTATTTGAAGGAGAAATTAATTTTTAAATTTGTTGTTGTTGGTAGTGGTGATGGTGGGTATGGATGGGTTGGTGGGTTGAGTTGGGTAAAAAAATTTTTTGTATTGACTTGGGAGGAAGAGGAGGATCGGTTGAGGATATTATGGAGTAGAAGACGAGTTATTAAAATCCTTTGGCTTCGGTTATGAGTTGTAGTGAGATCTTGTCTTCAAAATGTACTACCGTATAATGCTAGAATATCAATACCGAACTCTGCGAACCTTCTAAGGTATAAGTATAAGGTTTAGGCTAAGAGAAGGGTATTGCTGTGACTAGTAGTCTTGTAGGGATATTGCGGAACGATTTCCAAGGAATTATTTATCGTCAGTTCGCTTATAGTATGACGCCATAATTCCTTCAAACAAAATTCTTGACTACCTTCTAAATTAGAGTCTTTTGACTTGATTCTTAATTGAATATTCCTCCCTCTTGGGAGAGACACACAAAGAGCCCTTGGACCATGTTCCATCAACTCCTTCCACGTACAAAAAGGAATTTTTTTCGACAATCAACCTTTTGACCTCATCCAAGTGGTCATCAGAGGTCTTGGTCAAGAGAGGAAGGAGGAGGAGAAGGCGAGGGCAGAGGAGGAGGTAATAAATAAAGAAACCCAAAAATCTTCGAATGATTTTATTTAACCGCACTGGAGACAATATCTCCGGTTTGGAAGAATTTTCGTTTTTAATGTTCAGGTTTCCGTGAATCCTGAACTCTGACTTGAACTCTTGAAGATGTTATTTCGCCAAGTCAAGACCTTTTTTTCGAAAGGAAGCAATTATATTCTAATTTTAATATTACCATAATTCGAGACCGAGGTATATACCTATTAATAGCTTGAGGACAGCACGAAGTCACGGATACACGAAAGAAGAAGAAAAGATTTTGTTTCTTCTTCTTTCTTCAACATCAAAATGTTTATTTATTAAAGAGGTTGGGGAGTAGGAGGGCGGAGTTCGATTAGGCTAGTTCCGATTGAGGGCGAGAAGGGAAAGCTTCTGACATAGTATTTAGATGTATACATTACCTCCACGGTTATCGAGGTGTTTCGTTTATTAATATTCAACGGTTTTTTTGGGCCCGTTCGAGAAGGCTGTGTGTGTGGATTGAATGTTGTGTTGTCGAGATGGTGAGAGAGTTTCATTCGCGAATCGCCTCGGGTGTTGGCAGGAGAGCAATCAATTATGTTTCTGGGAACGAAGGCGAAGAAAAAAAAAATTTTCCGGTTCTTAATGAAAGGGTTAAGCGAGAGAGCAAACGCTTCTCGGGAGACTCCCAGAACGGATAATGATGGAAAATTAACATCTGAATTAGGTCATTTAGTTTGCTGGGTACCTTTCGGTGAAGATGATCCGTCTTTATCCGGTGGGGTCGTTGTGACGAAACGGAAAATAAAATTTGGACACAGAGAGATGATCGCGCCTTGAAGCGAGTTCCGCGTTGTTAAATGGTTGGTCTCTTATATCGGAATTAGGTTCGACGAATTTTTAGCTACCCTAAGGATACGATATTGGTTGTGGGAACTATGGTCACGAACGATTTCCACGAGTGTTTGGAAATTTTTCCAGGAATGGGGGGACAAACTTCATTCATGCTTCTGAGTTTCGATTGCTATCTTATTGAACCATTGAGAGAGAGAGAGATGAGTCAGGATGCGATACTAAAAATTCCAGGGATGTTTTGAAGGTTTGTGGGTCAGGCAGAGTGACTCATTCACCTGATTTTTGTATTTGTGTTACCTGTAAAGTTGGAATTCGGTGTTGTATGGAATGCTGTCCCGGCTGTTTTTCGCACTTTTGATTGTGAGAGAGAGAGCATATACAGTCTCCAATTCGTGTATCAATTTTTGACTAAACCTTGTATACACATCCTTTTCTCACTAATCTCAACCAACTGTATAAATCTAAACTGTGTGTCTTCAATAATTATAATATAACTAAATAGTATAAAAATGTTAATTTTCATATGAATAACCCTTATATTATACTTTTTGATTGTATTCATGTCAGCACCACCTTTCAAATTGATTTTGTTTCCGGGCTTTCGTCACTGAAAACTTTTATTGGATTAACGTCATTTCGTGACCGATGGTAATATCAGCGACTTTGTGAGCTTCCAGGTGGATGTTAGGGGGTTAATATGGTCTAATAGTGAAAAAAGGGAGGCTTTTGGGGGGAGGATAATTTTGAGAAAATGGCTGAACAGTGTGTGAGCTCGAACATGTTTTTTTTTGAAGTCAAAGACCTAAAAACGTTCGTTTGAGGTGATTGTAATTATGACTGTATGAGGAAGAGAGACATACACAGACAAATTTTTGGGGAGTGGAACGGTTCCACCATGAAATCGTAGACTGAAAACGGAAATGGAGGATTTTGGTGGGCGCGGGGGGAAGAGGAACGGTTTTGTCTCCCAAGCGGAAGGATGTTTTTAATCGAGATTGTTTGCGTAATGGCGGCCAAGCCGTGTGGGCCTCTCTTTTTCATCTCATTAGGCGGATAATTAATTTTTTTGTATCCTTCTAACGGAAATGGTGTTGCGTGTGCAGACTAAACATGGAACTCGAATGATGACCGGCGTCGAAGGTTTTCGATCGGAGTTCCAACTGGTGGCGATTTAACGTGCGATTTACCGAACCTTGTAATTAAAGTAGAGGAGGAGGAGGTAATGGTGGTGGGATGGTGCCGGGAGACGCGAGGGAATAGTGTTGCAATCAGAACAAGTTGGAAGCCTTTTTTTTAATTTGATCCGGAAAAGACTTGGCGTGCACTGATCTCCGTGGCGTTGGTGTGACGGTCTTTTCATTCATGGGAGTCGTCACTCCGTAGGACGGGCGCCTGGTGTAGGTTTCTCTGTAAGATGTAAGGCGGTGGTGGTGGTGGTAGTGCGTCGAAATGTTTTCTTTAACGCTCACTCACTCGTGTTGGTTTGACCCCTGAGGAAAACGAACCCGGTTGGTTGTGTAAAACAATCCAAACAAGGTTGGGATTTGGTTGTTGTGCTGAACAAACAGAGATTGAAGGAAGTGCGGAGGTTTCCCGTTTCCGGTCTGAGCGTGTGGGTCGTGAAGATGAGAAGCAAGCAATGGTTCCAAATTTTGGTGGACTTGATTATCCTCCAAATCTGTGACACCGGTTTGGGTTTGTAAAGTTGTAAGTCTTGATAATTAATCGTTTTTAAGGTTTGGTCCCAGACACTCAGTCAACCCCTCCTCACCCCCTCTCGATCACACGGTTATTTGGCGACGTTGAAGGACATTGAGTCAAGTCGGTTCCCGTTCGCCTTGTTATTATGTTTTCCTCGAGTTGGTTCTATAAATACAGATCTTAGAGAGATTTCAGGTACCTAGACACCTTCTTCCGCAGGTTTGTTGTTGAGAAAGAGGAGGGACAACGACTTTCAGGGAAGGTGTCCGTTACAAAACAACTAGTTTTGTTGTCAGTAAAGACTTTCGCGAGGTGGACTCGAACTCGAGATCACTGGGTTGGTACTGGTCAACGCCTAAGTCACCCAAATGCCCCCCAGGGTAGAGTTACTGATTAACTAATTCTGCGTTTTGAGGGATTGGAAGGTCTGTAACTGTCCTAACTCTGCGTCGCCATAATGACAGTGACACTGATCTAGCGGAGGAAAAGTGAAGCAGAAACATATCTCGATTGCAGTTAATAAATCGAGAGAGAGGCAGAGACAGGTGTGCATTATTTATGAAACTGATTTTTTGTGGATGGGTCCATTGCTTGCGTACATTATTTTTGGAATATGTGTGGCTCACAGGTGTGCAATATTTGTAAAATGAATTCCCTATAGTGTCATGGGTTAGTTACATTTCGAGTGAATCGATAATGTGCAATATTTATGAATGAAGAAAGTAAACAAAACCCAGACAAGTAAGACACAAAATGTTTACCAACAAGAGTCAGGTCCATCAGTCACTCACCGAAAACAAGGGGACAACATTTAGAGATAAGAATCAAGCGGAGTCATGAAAAACCCGCAAACAAAAAAATATTTTTGTCAGGTTTACAATCAGGTTTTCAATCCGCCATTTTGTTTGTATCGAAAACGATTCTAAATATATAAATATCGAGAGGAGTCGATAAAAATAAATGGGAAGATGATTATTGTCGCCCGAAAACGAGGGAAAAAGAAGAAATTTATTAGCATTCATGCCATCAAGTTCCAAATAATAATTAATATCCATGTCATACCTGTTTGTCGTTGTGCGTGCGTGTGTTAGTGTTTCACAACCGCGTTTGTATATGTATAAATATATACAGTCAAATACAATGTGAATGTTATTTAAATAGATGTCATTTGGGTTTTTTAAAATTTTGGACATTTTCCAAATTTGTTGGAAAGTTTTTTTTCGTTTTGGTTTTTGTCTCTTTTGGTCAAGATTTTATTGGACCAGGCACGTTTTATGGTTGACCAGCCGGTCGTGATGACCGTTTTGGTTTTTTGTTGTTTGGCTTCATCTCGTCGGAATAAATCATGGAAGGAAAATGGAACCTGAAATGGTTTTTATCTTGTTGTTTAATTGTCATCGTCGCCATTTTGTTGTTTTGGTTGATGTTTTATAATCAGGATCGTGATTTGAAGGAGAGGTGTGTGTGTGTAGGTTAGAGGATGATGGCAGCAGAAGCTTGATTAGGAGGAATGATGAGGGAGGTTGAGGTTCCTACCGTAAACAATCGATCAGCGAAGGAATTTAAAGGGTCACGGGGTTAAAACGCCTCGGGGGGATGAGTCATGGACGTACCTGAATAGTGGTTGGTACCTGAACGTGTTTCTAATAATTTTGGGGGTTCTTCTTGTGATTTCAGGAACTCTTTTCCCAGTTGCAGTTCTCTCAGGAAAGTGCTCTACCCCCGGATGCGTTGAGACGTGCACTTGCTGAAACTTTTTTCGATCAGCAGAGATTTCAGTTGGGTTTCATGGACGACGCGTCGGAATGCTTCGAGAATATTCTTCTCAGGATACACTTTCATATCGCGAACGAGGAAGCCGAGGACATGTGCAGTGCGAAACATTGCATACCGCATCAGAAATTCGCGATGACTTTGGTCGAGCAAAGCGTCTGCGATGCGTGCGGAGCGACGTCCGAACCTCTACCATTCACACAGGTATGGGTCTTTGGTGTTGGGATTCTCTCACCTGTCCCACACGTCTTTTGTTCCCTTTTAAAGAATTGTCTCCGAAGGAAGTCGTCTCACCTGCTTTTGAAAGTGAATTGAAATCTCTTTTAATGTCTTTAGATGGTTCATTATGTTTCCGCTTCTGCTCTCACGGATCAAGCCCGACAGTTGTCTGCTACCAGTCCCGCCCATTCAGATCTCTTTGGTCAGCTTCTACGACGAGCTGGAGGAATGGGAGACATTCGAGATTGTCCGAGTAACTGCGGTGCCAAGATTCAAATCTGTCGATCTTTAATGAATCGGCCGGAAATCGTGTCCGTCGGAATCGTTTGGGACTCGGAGAGACCCACTCTCGAACAGATCATGGCGGTGTTTGCCGCTGTCGGAACTACCCTCCGACCTGGTGACGTCTTTCATTCGGTCGTTGATCAGCGATGGGCTCTCAACTCCCAACACGCACTCGTGGGTGTGGTCACCTACTATGGGAAACACTACTCGACTTTCTTCTTCCACACGAAATTGAGGTTGTGGATATATTTCGACGATGCGAACGTTCGAGAGGTCGGACCCAGGTGGGAACAAGTCGTGGAGAAGTGTCGGAGGGGAAGGTACCAACCTCTCCTACTCCTGTATGCGGCTCTGGGCGGAACTCCCGTGAACACACAAGATGCACCCAAGTTCATAACTCCCGTCACGAATTTGCAAACTTCGCCTGGGAAATCTCACAAAAGCTCATGGTCCTACAACAAGAGTCTCATAAATGGTACAAACAAAAATGGAGCCGGAAGTCAAGGTAACTTCCACTCGGAAATGGAAATTCTTTTTTCCCCTTTTCGCACCAAATCTTGATTTCTAATGTCAACGACTTTTGTTTCAGTGAATCATTTGCCTCCGTCCACTTCGCCGATAAGAAGATCGGTGACTCCAAGTCCGGAGAAACCTCTCAATACAATGAGTTCAACGTCTCCAACGAGGAGAGCCATAACACCTAATCCGGAAACGAACAAACAAACCATTTCCGATTATCAGAACTTGTCAGAAATGCAAGCTGTCATTCTTTCTCGGAGTTTGGATGGTAAAAACGATTTTCAGAAAGAGGCAGAACCTAGTTACATAAGCAGGAGAGCCGTGGAAAACGTTCTGTCGTATCAGCATCAACAGTTGTACAGGACCAACAGTGGAAACATCGAAACTCAAAAGCGATTGAGCGGAAGTTTCCCGCAAGGAGGAGATCAAGTGAAACCGCGGATGAACGGTTTAGAGTTGTACAGATCGAATTCGATGTCGAACAGGACGTTGCCGAGTAATTTAGAGTTGAATCGGTCGAATTCGATGTCGAAGAATAGTCTCGAGAGAAGCAAACCCGTTCAAAGATCGGACAGCACGGAGAGCGAAAGAAGCAGCGTTTTCAACCGAACGGGCTCGGAAACGGATTCGGTGACGGGATTCCGGGGTTTTAATCGAGTCAATTCTGCCGATGGTGGTGTGCGCTACGTGCGGACTTGTTCGGAAAGCGATTCCGGGAATTATTCAGGCGGGTTGCAGAGGAACAACAGTTCGGGAGCGGAGAGTTTGAACGCGTCGAGAAGAAGAGATTCGGGGAATTGGAGCGGAGATAGAAATAGCGCGTCGTCGTCATCCTCGACGTCCATGGAGAATCCCTATCTGTACATCGTTGGCAAGATGCAGCAAAGGTGAGTTGGTGTCTTGTTGAAAGGTTTTCCCTCACTTCCGGTGAACGGGAGTAAATGGAGTTTGATCATTCGTTACAGAAATGGCGTCGTGTCACGAGGCGCCGTCGTTAAGAAGGAAACCGGCGGACATTTTGATCAGGGATACGATTCATACTCACTTTCGTCGACGGATTCGTTGCCACTTCAGCAGGGGTTGAAACACAGTTTGCAGTTAGCGCAAATCCCAGAGGCAAGGGTTACAGGTACGCTAACCAACTCCAGACACAAATTTGCTTTTTTGAGATCCTCTGCAGGCGAACCTAACCCCTCCTGGTTCTGGGTTTTAGGTGTTTACAATCAAACAGATTCATCCGAAGCCTTGCCAATGGGACAGGATTGCGAACAGCTTTGTCAAGAAGCAGATGACCTCCTAGAAAAGAGTAAAATACTAGAAGAGCAACACGATTATGAAGGAGCTCTGGTCTTGATTCAAGCCGCTTGCGCGAAATCGCGAGCCGCGATGGATGCGCCCTACAGCAATCCCGCCAACATCACACTCAAGAATGAAACATAATTCCTGTGTGGTCGGGTTAAGGAGTCTTCAACGGAAACTAAACGGCGACAAAGGTAAATGAAATAACTGTTTGGAAAGAGTTTGCAGGTTGTTACCAATTTCCGGTGGAATAATACCCTCGTTTGTGTTTTGCAGAAGGTACGCTTGAAGGTCGTCACAGCCGCGAGAACAGCAGCTCGAGTCTTAAGTCGAAGGGTAATCATAGTCGTCAGAACTCCCGCGACAGCAACAAAAGTCAACATTCGAGACAGAACTCGAGGGAAATGTTAAACAATCAAGCAAACTCAAAATCCTCGAATCAGGTGAAGTCTTCCAGGGAGAAATTACCACAGCCGGTCGTCGGGGTGCATAATCTTTCGGAGAAACCACCACCTCACGCGAAGAACATCGAAATCTATGCAACGCTACCGAAGAAGAAAACGGGAGTAATGGCGCGAGTCAAAAGCAGAAGCAACGATTCGCCGACGAAGAACGTGATCGAAGATGCCGAATATCTAATATACGATCGACCCGGAAGGGACAAAAATCGAGGACGGGACAAAAGCGACAAAGCTCTCAGTCCCGTCAAAGAAAAACGAGCCAGAAGCGAAGAACGGAATAAGAAAACGGATTTCAATCCGTCGCAGGTCGTCGGAAAGGATTCACCAAAGAAACCGCAGAAAGATGTCGAAGTGAAGGGTGCCAGTAAGAAACAGCACAAGATACGAAGAAAGCTGTTGATGGGTGGATTGATCAGGCGGAAGAATCGAAGCATGCCCGATCTGAGAGAAGACGAAGATTTGAAAGGAACTGATTTGAAGACGCAAGACGACAGCAATTTGAAATCGTCCTCAATGGTCGAGAAACAACTTTCCGGGTACTTATCAGAGGGTCATTTGGAGTTCACGGGGAACGCAACGAATCCAAACCTGGAAAGAAGCCGTCTGATGAGGAAAAGTTTTCACGGTAGTGCTAGTAAGGTTCTCCACGCAGCCAAAGTCCCACCACCGCCTCCTTTGAGAACGACTTCGCAACTCTCCAAAGCGGCGGAACGTCCGAAATATCCGCTGCCGAATGAAGTGAACGGGTACAACAAAATCGACCAAATGGACAACGGAGGGTTCTACAGTTACGACACAGAACCTAGGTCCTTGCCGTTCATGCCGACGTATACTGCTGACACGTATACAGTCTACAAGGACGATCCCGTTCAGTATGCCAACAGTAACGTGTGTGCTCAGAACGAATCCACCCAGCTGGTGACCCGAGCTCAGATCCATCAAGAACCTCAGGGTATTCATGACAACGACGATTTTGAAGGCGGTGCGTCCAATCTACCGTTACCACCTTATCCGAGTCCTCTGAACTCGGTGGTTCATTCCCGACAAGCGAGTGAAGAGTTTCCGCCCCCACCGGAAGAAGTTCTCAATAAAGGAGAAACGAGTCTTTTGACACAGTTGCAAATCAAACGTCAGCAGATACTCACAGAGAAGGGGAAAGGAGATAAACCAGAAAAGGTGAACGACAGCAATAATAACAACGGCGGAAGCAACAATCAAATGACTGCTGTCCCCGCGAATCCTCTCCTGAAAGAGCTTCAAGCGAAACTCCAACAGAAATTGAACAAAGTTGAAGTCTCCGAGGACACGGTCGATTTCGTCGGAAGTATCAAACCGAAGGTTGGGGATTCGGAAAAAGTAAATTCGGTCAAGGATCTCGCGTCGAAGTTCGAACACATCAGAATGGTTCAGGAGGACGTGGAATCGGTTAAGGAGATGGAAGAAGAAGCGATGCGAAAACTTAGAAGAAGTCCGGCGGAAGTGTTTCGGATAGAAAATCCAAAGATGGAAGAGATTCAGGACCGGAACCGGTAAGCATGGACGTCGGTCCTGTTCTTAAACGAAACGAAAGAGGGGAAGGAATGATGAGTACAAATTTCACGACGAGCGTTCTCAAGCTGACGGGTGGAGAAGAAGATGCGAAACACGACACGGAAACAGGTTTGGTGAGGCGGAAGAGTGGCGGAAAGAAGAAAAACGTGACTTTCTGTGATCAGGTCGTTTTGGTGGCGACGGCAGACGATGATGAAGAAGATAATTTCATTCCGAATCCGATTTTGGAAAGAGTTCTTAGATCGGCTCTGAACAAAGATCCGAACGACAAGACTAATCGGTTCGCGCGCGGTCATCCGGTTTACAAAACCGAATTCTCGGATCAGGAGAAGAACCAACTGCAGACGAGGATGACACCTGGAGAACGAGCCAAACCCAGTTTGGCGTACTCGAATCAAATTCATCCGCCACCCGCGAGTCATGATGCTGAAATGATGTACAATGCCAGAGTGAGTGGTCAGCTGTATGCTCAACCGGTTGAGGGTAGAACGAACGGACCATATCCAGATGGTGGGAGGTTGAATCCACAGATGATGCCATCCCAACAACCAGAACCGGAGCATGCGAAAGTAGGCTCACCTCAGTATTCAGTACAAAGTGAGAGTTATAGAATGACTTCCCCTCAGCAGTATGATTTGGGGAGGTATAATAACCTTCATTACACTCATGGACCTGAAAGTGGTCGAGGTTACCACCCGCAGTATGCGCTGCCACCGGATAACTCTAAGCTGAATCCATCGCAGCATTTACCGCCGCCACCACCTTCGAATGTTCATCAGCAACAGGAGAAAGTATTGCCTCAACAGTATTGTCAGCAACCGTATATAGATAACGGAAGGCTCAACCCACAGTATTCGCAACAGGATCAGGTGAAAATGAACGGGGCATGCGATAGACCCGTTCAGCAATCTCATCCGTACATGCACGTTCCTCAGTTGAGAACCCAAGGCTATGCCGTGGGGTCACCCGATTTGCAAACTAGTCAAAACCGATACCCCGACGTTAGGAAACCGAACAAAGACATAATCGCTGATCAGAGTTTGGAGTCGGGGAGGGGGGTAGTATAGGTCAAATAGATAAAAGCGCGTCCGTTCGGTTGGCGGTGCAGAAAACTCCACAAATGGCGAGAGCGACAATGTCACTCGCACAAAATCCGCAACCGTTTGCCGCGACGGCAAATCTCCACCGACAGAATTCGAATTATCAAATGATTCCGAAGAATTCTCCGGCTAGAATGGCGTCTCAACAGGATTTGAAGACGAATTTCCCACCCTACTACCACCCACTTCCGAATAAAATCCCGCCCAACCAGACATCGTACCCGAGAACGGATTTGAAAGGAAGGATACCGCAGACACCATTCCCTCCGTACCAACAACCCCCGCCTCCAAAACAAGTCCCCGGGAAATTCGTCAGCAAACCTGCAGACAAACCAACAGAACAGCCAAGTATAAAGACAAACGAAACGAGACAGTCTCAGGAAAATCTACTACAAGGCGGTGGTGGAGTACGAACGAATGCCTGCCACCTGTGCCGAAAGAAACAGGTACCTGTACCCGCGATGTATTGTCCAGATTGTGATTTTTACATGTCTAGGTTCCGTCCAAAGAGTTAGTGCCTGTAAGCCCTAGGAAAGCGGCTTCGATCAAAGAAACCAATTGATCTCTTGAATGATTAGTTATTTTGAAGTGTATAGATTAGATAAGTATTATTTAGATGATTATCATGACAAATCAGTTTGCAACGGGTTTTTATCTGAGAACTTGATCCACTTCCGGTTTTTTTGTTGATGCTGTTTCAAAAAGGAAGCCGACAGGTCTTTCAAATTTTCTCAAGTGGGGAGACTTGTACGGATGAGATATTCAAAATACCGTTCGAAAGGTTCTTAAAAAATCCTTTCGAAGTCCTTTCAACACCGGAAATGAGAGTATTTCGTAAATTATTACGACAAAGGTGCCAATTTTAAGTGTATAAAATTATGAATATTTATAAAAATGATATAAAGTTAGAGATTTTAGATTTTTTTTAAAAACAGGATTAGAGGACAAGTCAAAATTTTATAAAATAATGAAAGTGCCTTTTATGTTTAGTGCAAATTTTTTAAAAATGTCTGGTTTTCTTGGTTTTTGGGGGTTTTTGAACTTCAAAACCCCCAACATCCGTCCTGATGCCGTCCATATTTGATTACGTCATAGAGAAAAGCAGACGTTTTTAATTTGTGGATTCCTTAACTCGGGAATTAACCTTTTGTAAAATTTGAAAAATTCTCGGGTTGATGAATTTTATGAGCTGAGTAGGCTGTGAAGAAGTTTATTTTTACTTTTTTTTAAGGGAAATTAACTTTGGAACAAATCAAACTCAATTTAATAAAAAATCAAATTTGAGGGGAGTGAGGAAGCGTCTTATTGACACTCCGAAAACCTGTCTCAAAGGAAAAAGTTCGTTACCATTTGGGTCCGATTCAAAATGGCTTCTTTTAGTTTCGACAGTTTTGGTTTCTTATTTCTTTTGGAATAATTATTTAATTGAAAATGATGAGACGGTAAATTTATTTGTTTAATTATCTTTGAAATGAAATTTTCTGTTGGTAATTTGATTTTTGATCTCAAGAGATTGTTTAAAAGAGGTTTTTTAAAAGGAAAATGAAATTTAAAAAAACGAATGTACAAATTATTGCCTTATTAGATAAAAAAAGATATTTTTAAATTTTATATTTGTTTTTTTTATTAAAAGAAATAAATAAATAATTTTTCCTTTTAAAATAATGTGCAATTATTTTATTTGTTCCTCCGATTTGTTGTTTGGTTGCGTTTTTTGTATTCACTCATTTGAATTTAATTTTTTACAATTTTGTTAGGTTGAACGCAAAATCCCTAACGATTCGTCTGGTTTTATGCAATGATAGTTAAAGCTCAAGATTGATGAGAAGTTGACTCGAAGTTGGGACGAAAGGACGTAAGTTTCATAATTTTTGTTTCAACACAAAAATAATTTGACAGATGGAACGCTCATACTACCGTTAGACAAGTTATCGTGTGGTTTGTAGTAATCACACCAAAAATGGGTTTTAAATTATTCAAACTGGGTAGTATTCAGTCCTTTCTCTTTTTATCCCATTTCCAATCTGTTATGTTTGGTTAGAAACAGTTGTAACAAATTTGATTGATTGTTGGTTCAAACTTTGAGGAAATGATCAGCAGGACAATATTTGGTAAATAATTATTCACTTGATGACAGATTTATGAAAAGGGAAAGGATTTGTTGTTTGCGATTGTCACTTCAATCTGTTTGTATAAGTGAAATGATTTGAATGATTCGGTGATTTTTAGATACTCAATGTCTACAATTTCTAATTTTAAATATTTGGTTTGTGAAAATATCATTTTGAGTGATTCGGAAATGACTCAATTTGAGAGTCTTGTTTTAACAAAAGTAAATAAAGGTAGCTTAGTGGAGATCTGAGGAGAGTTTGGATCCACTGTTTTAAAGGTCTGTTGTGAGCTGTACATGTAGCTCCAATTATTTTGAGGGTTTGGTTTATTTGTGATCAGATTTTGTTGAGATAGGTTTTGTTCTTGGATGATCTGAAACCTAATTCTTGTTTTGGGGTAACTGCCATCTGTCACTGAGTATGGTACAAAAGGATTATATCCAAAGACCAGACCAGTGTTTTGATCTCATGAAGCAGATTAATGATTGATCATAGAATCAAGGGTAGTAGTATAATACAGAGGAGTAGTAAGAGGAGAATGAAATAAGAAAACAATGATAACAGAAAATGAAAGAAATATAAGAAGACTAACCAGCAAGAGAGTTATTCAATGGTGGTGGTCTTAATACTGTGTTTCACCCTTTTTTGGCTAAAACAGGATGTGGGAGGAGGATTCAAACTCTCAACCATTGCATCCAAGTCAGGAACTTCAACCACTACACTACTCCTCCCACATTTCTTAGATTCTTACTTTATAGCTAAGGAAAATATGAGACAGGGAAGATGATAGAACAGAAAATGGACACTAGAAAATTGTCTTGAATATATTTCAAACTAGAAATTAGTTTTAAACAAGCAAAAGCTCTTACGAAAAGATGAGAGTGCATGTCGACACACCTTAGGCTTGGCAAAGTTATTCAACAGCAGGAACAGAACATTGATGTGACAAAAAACACATGTCAGAGGTGAGCATTTGGCCACTTCCCAACTCAGTGAATAACTTTAATAATTCTTGTCATACTCGCTTTCAAAGATAACAGCTATTACATGATGATAACAAAATGAAGATGAAAAGGAAATTAGTGACAATTGATCAATCTTTCAATATTATATTACAAAACATATGTACATATCTCACCTTTGAGTATAACAGGATGTGGGAGGGGGCTCAACTTTCAACCTCAACTTCAGACACTTAGACCATTCAACACAAAACAGAATATTAGTAAGCCCCAAACTCCAAATAGAAATAAAAATATTGAGAAAGCTAAAACCACACAACATGAAAAGTTCTTAACAACTTAATTTATTGAAATATACCTATATTCTAATACATGTGTATATATACACCACAATAATAAATAATATTATCTATAATTTTCTATATAACAAGTTTTAAAATCCCTAACTCAGTTTTTAGTCTACTTTGTCTCTGAGTATGGCTTGCCTTCCTTCTTCTCGAATTTGCCTTTCCCTTTCTCTTTGTCTTTTTAATAAAGTGTCTCCTTGCATTGCTTTCGATTTACCAACTCGTGTAATGACAAAACATCCAATAAGAACCATAATCATCAGCATAGTAGCAATTTTTATCCTCAATTCACTTTTTATAGCATTCATAGTACTGTACCTGAAAATTTATTTATTTATTTTATAAAAAGTGTCTGCGCTAAGTTATTTTTAATAAATCACAAAAATTAGCAAGTTTCAACTTGACAACTGAAGTTACAATGAAATGTCTTGTTAATTCACTTTGTTTGGAGTAGTCACTCGACACTTAAAACTTTTGTGATTGTAACAAAAGGAGAAACAGATGGAGAAGATAAACAAGTGAAAGACTTACGTAACCCTCCGAGGAATGTCTTCTGGTGTCTTGTATCTTCCAGACAACATGAGAACCCTTTTGTCCCATTCCGTAGGGACAAAATCTTGCACCATATCTGGATGAAAGAAATAATTTTTTTTTTCAATTACAATCATATTAATGCTATTATTTGACTTAATTTTACATCATGAGGAAACGTTTGTAAATACCTTGAGCACCAAAACTCGTTTGCTGTGGTTGTGATGCTGTCGTCGGAGGAGTCGTAGTAGTCGTGTTCGATATCGTTTCAGGTGTCTTCGATTTATCTAAATTTCTCCTAGCAACCGACCTCGTGAAAGTTCTAACTAAATAACGATTCAAAATTCTTGTTGATAACATTTTAAAATTAGTCTTTCACCGATATCATTCACTAAGAGAATAAATTAAATTAAATTTTTTCGAGTATAATGAGCAGAACACAATTTTATCTCTATGATGTGTGACGTCATATAGATTTTGAAGCAATGTCGAAGCCGCCATTTTTTAACTGTTTGGTTCTTGTTAAAAATGCTAATTTAAAAATAAAATTTGACAAAAATTGTTTGAGATTTTTTTAAATATCATATAGTGTGTGATATTTTGCCTAAAAAAAGAAAAGCTGAGTCAATTTTTCTTTGTTTATAGCGAGAAATAGGATGATGGTGGGATTAATGCTTAACAAAGCCTCCGCGATCGTGTTCCTAGGTTTTGTTTCATCCAAAATGAATTTATTACTCTATGACCAGGCTTTAAAACCCGTTATCACTTGTTTCGGTCACTTCTAGAAGACTCGTTATTTGCAAGTAGTTGAGAAGTTTAAAAGTTGCTCGAATAATTTACAAAATGCCTGCGGTCGAAATCAAATACCGTGAGGTCAGTATGAATCGTATTTGAAGTATTTTATTTAAATTTTGTGTCGGGATTTATCTAAATCAGGTATTTCTGCGTCGGTAAGTTGAGGCTTGTTTGAGATGGAATGCAAATTTTTTTTGTCTTTTTGTTTAAACAAGTCGGTCATTTTTTGTGCATAAATTTACAGGTTCAGGTTTACGCAGGCTTATTCTTAGGTCGAAAAATGGGCTTGGGTTTTGTTGTTAGGTTAGGAATTTGAGAAGTCGTTGTTGAAATTGTTTTTGTAGTTTGTGATGGAAATCATTTTAAAGTTGATTTTGAACGGTTTTCCTGTTTTTTGGCATGGGTTTAAATTTTTAAGCTTTGTTTTAGGATGCGTAATAATTTTTTGTGTCGGTTAATGAAGGTTGCGTGATTTAGTTGAATTAGATGTAGGTAAAGACCTTGAATCCCTTCACAAGAGTTTCAAGGATATGTGTCAATTCACATATATCAATTACATTCTTGTTCTATTTTTAAAACAGGCCTACAATCATTATTATGAAGCCTCCATTATAAATTGTTGGGAGTGTCAGATGGATTCGACTGACTTGGTCTGTTATCTGTTTGACTTATTTGGTTTTGTTTGCCTTGCAGATTTTTATCAACAATGAGTTTGTCAAGTCTGTCAGTGGGAAAACATTTCCAGTTATCAATCCAGCAACTGAAGAAAAGATTGCTGATGTTCAAGAAGGAGATAAAGCTGATATTGATAAAGCTGTAGCTGCTGCCAAGCAAGCTTTCAAGTGAGTGATGAAATTGTTTCTGTTGAGATTTGTTTGATTGTTAATGGGGATGGGTTAATGAGTTGGGTTGGTTTTGTCAATAGGTTTGGATCTCCATATCGTTCAATGGATGCATCTGAACGAGGAAGGCTCATGCTCAAGTTGGCTGATTTGATTGAACGAGATAAGAATTATTTGGCCATGTTGGAGACATACAATAATGGGAAACCTTATTCAGAAGCTGTTGGTGAAATGTGGTATTGTGCTCAGATTGTGAGGTATTATGCTGGGTGGTGTGATAAGATTCATGGAAGTACTGTTCCTGTTGGTGAGTTTGTGTTCTTTCAGGTTTATGGTTTTGTTTTGTTATCTTCCTGTTGACTTGTTTGTTTGATTCTCTTCATCTTTATTTATCTAGAAGGTACAGTTGTTTTGTTTTGTCTTTTTATTATTTCATGATTTTAATTCTGGAAATTTAATTTTTTAAGATGGAAGCTATATGTGCATCACGAGAAAGGAACCTGTCGGTGTCGTCGGTCAAATCATTCCCTGGAACTATCCAGTGATGATGCTCATTTGGAAATGGGGACCAGCACTCGCGTGTGGATGCACTATAGTCATGAAACCAGCTGAGCAAACTCCTCTCACAGCTCTGTACATGGCCGCGTTAACCAAAGAAGCGGGATTTCCAGCCGGTGTCATCAACATCGTTCCCGGTTATGGTCCCACCGCAGGCGCAGCTCTCGTCAATCATCCTGACGTGAACAAAATTGCGTTCACGGGATCGACGGAAGTCGGCGAGCTCATAATGAAAGGATGCGCGACATCCAATCTGAAACGAGTGTCGCTCGAACTTGGAGGAAAGAGTCCTTTGGTCGTGTTCGCCGATGCTCCCAACAGTGAGTGACTCTCTGGGTTGGAGGATGTTGTCGTTGTTCAATTGTTCTCATCTCTCTCTCGTTGTCTTTCAGTTGATGAAGCTGTTCAGGTCGCTCACGAAGCTTTGTTCTCTAATCATGGACAGTGTTGCTGCGCTGGCTCGAGAACATTTGTCCAGGATGTCATCTACGATGAGTTCGTGAAGAAAGCGAAAGACATGGCGTTGAGTAGAGTTGTCGGAGATCCCTTCCAAGAAGGAGTGACTCAAGGTCCACAGGTGAGACATTGCAACCTGCTAACAACTCTCCTCCCAGATCCCTAAGATCGTGCCTCACCGTCTTCTCTTTCAGATTGACAGGGAAATGTTCGACAAAATAATGAACCTAATCGAAAGCGGAAAGAAAGAAGGAGCCAAGGTAGAGTGCGGAGGCGAACGCTTCGGTGACAAGGGTTTCTTCGTCAAGCCGACTGTTTTCTCCAACGTGACAGACAATATGAGAATCGCGAAGGAAGAGGTGAGTCAAAGGGGTTTTTGGAGGGGGTGATACCTTTACAACCTTGTGACCTTGATTCTTGTTGTAGATTTTCGGACCCGTTCAGCAGATAATCAAGTTCTCGACAATGGAAGAGGTGATCGAACGAGCAAACAACACAACTTATGGCCTCGCCTCTGGTATCATAACTTCAGACATAAACAAAGCTCTGACTTTTGCTCAAGCCGTTCAAGCAGGAAGTGTCTGGTTAGTAGGAGTCAGTGGTGTTAGATTGCCGTTGTTTTGTCGGAATTAGATACTCTCAGCGGTTTTAATTGATTGATTGGTTTCAAATTACGTTTGATTCGTTTGTTTTGATTGATTTTATTGACTCGACTTTTTGCGCTGTTTACTTTTCAGGATTAACTGCTACAATGCCATCACGTCTCAAACTCCTTTTGGAGGATACAAGAAATCTGGATTCGGAAGAGATTTGTAAGTAGAGGAAAGATGTCGGATGGATGCTGTGGTGTCTTCTAACTTTCCTGTGGTGTTGGTGTTTGATAGTTAGAGTTTGGTCCAGTTACTTGCTGCGGGTTTCTTGTCGGACCGGAAGTTTTGGGTTCAGAACCTGTTGTATTTTTGAATTTTGTATATCTCAGTTCGAGGCAACAAGTAGTTAGTCTAGATTTGAGGGGTTTTATCTGGAGAACTGGTATGATCAAGATTGCCTCGATTAGAAAGGAGCGGTCAGTGGTTGGTGAGTAAGGATTCAGCCAAGTCAAGGTCTTGGGTCCATGATTGAGGATTTCGGTTCTTCAAATAAAAATTTGAAAGTCTAGAGTCAATCAGTCATGGACCCAGGTTTTTGAGCTTGGCTGAATCCTCCATCAGTAGCCATTGACTTGGTCCTTTATAATCGAGTCATAACAAGAATAGAAGTGTCTTAACCTCAGGATAAAGCATAACTAGGAATTCGTTTAGAAGGAGAGGATAAAGTAGGAGTGAGTGGAGAGTAAAAGAACGTTGTGGTCAGTAGTTGACTTGGTAAACAAATTTGCAGACAAAATATAATTAGGATATGAAGTAAATGAAAACGATAGACTACACCGCGTAGGAAGTATATTATAGTCTGCGTTTAAAGCGATTAGTTGTTTAGATCAAGACACTTGTCACTTGTGACCAGAAACCAAACACAGAGATAAGGAAACAGGTGCACTTTTGGGTTTATTGCTCAGTGGGTCACATGGTTTTGTTATATTATATACTAATTCATCTTATTATGGTATTCAAATAACTTCTTAGTGTTTAAGAAACGGTAAACTGATTGTAAGTAACATGTGTACATGGGTGGACTAAGGCCTAGGGACAGTAATTTTTGGGGCCCGAGATTATGCTGTTACTTGGGCCCACTTTAGCCTTAGTCCGCCACTGCAAGTGTAACATACTTGAAAGGAAAATGAGGAAAACTAGACAAGATAAGGGTGAAAGCTTAGCTTAGTATCGTCACTGTGTTTATGCATCCATCAAATTCAGAGAACTCGCCTCAAGTTGTTCACTTAACTCAACATATCACTGCCACGTCTGGAATACTAAATCGAGGGGGGTAGACCATTGGGGGGTGTGGGGATAGGTAGTTGAGACCAAGAGAATCGTGTCAATGAGTCTAATAGTTTAGGTTGTGGTGTCTAATACCAGATTTGAGGGTCGAGTCATGGTGACGGTTCTCTCTCTGGTAAACAAATTGATCACCCCATCATCTAGAGTAGTGTGTCTAGTATCCGTCACTTGTTGAGTATGAGACTACTTTTACAATTAAAGTACTGATCAAGCCAAGGTAACTCGTTCAGCACCGGAGTGGTCCTTGTCTCACAAAATTTAAAAGATTCGGACTTAGAGTAGTCCTCCCAAAACATGAACAGAACGCTTATTAACTCTGTGGTTGTATATATATACTTTCAGTCAACGAGGTTTTGTATAAATATAAATTATAACTCTGGATTATAATATTTTATAAAATTTTGTTTTTCTTCCAGGGGAGAAGAATCTTTGAACGAATACTTGGAGGTGAAAACAATCACAATTAAGGTTCCAATCAAGTCTTAAAGATTGGAAACGATGAGCTGGAGGAGGAGGAAGACTCTCAACACTGTTTTTGATTTTATGAAAAGAAGATTAACTAATCCAAAACTTTGGGGAGGATTTTTAATACTTTTGGGGGATGAAACTCATATCAATTTAATGTCACATTTGTTTGTTTACTGATTTTTTCTCTTTGTATCGATTTATTAATTTTATGTCAAATTGATTTATTGTTGATCTGATATATATGTGTTTTATATGAAGTTGAAGATGGTTTTATTGTTTCCTGTCGTGGGTGGGTGACTTCGTTGGGATGTGTGTGTTTGGTTATGACCAGGAATTGGGCTATGTTGGCTACTACTTGACAATGGGTTATGTTGGGTTGGGTTTAAGATCTGGAGCAGGGGTTCCCAAACTGTTTTGTCGACTCCTGTGTCCTGTTTGTGTCGTGGACTCCTAGAAATATTTTCTTAGCACTTGAAGATTGAGGAACGAATACCCCATTGTCTAAGGCACAAATGCTCCAGATCAGTGATTCCCAAAGTGGTCTATATCGACCCCCAGGAGTGTATGACAACCTGGAAGGGATCTACGTCATCGAAAAAAATGGGGGTCCACGATAGTCAAATTTGTCAATTTTTGCCTCTGAGGTTCGCGAACTTCCACTGACTTCTAAATATGTGAGACAAGCTATATTGAGTGATTTGAAAAGTTTTGAGTTCTTGTTACTGCTTAGTATATGTACAGTAGACTGGAACTTATGTGTACTCACGCTAAGCAAGTATCAAGATCCTTGGGGGGTCTAGTGTTAAGTTTTGGTTGTCATTTCTCGACTTTATAGACACTAGACTATCTCATTCGCTGTTTTTGTTTTCTTCCTCTCGTTTGACCTCTATCTTGTTATCTGCTTTTTTTCTGTCTGTCAAATGACCACCACCTTGATAACTTAGGTCAATGATGTCGATGACCTGTAAGGAACACTTCAAATCTGCTGTCATGAAGTCGTAATGATTCACTGCTAGGGGGCATGTGAGGACAGCGAGCAGTTGATTGTGAGAGTTTGTCCTTTTTAATTTTCTGTTAATTAAATTTCTTTTGTGTTTCAACCATAATCACTTCAAAACAGACCCCTGGGAAACTCTTAGATGCTATGAACAGCGAAAATGGTGAAAAGTTAAAAGTTGTACACCTGAACCTTCTTACAAGACTTTAAAGTTAGCCAATTAAAGTGTCATTCCTGTAACCCATGTCCTAGAGTTAAAAGAAAATTCTGAACCTAACTCAACCCACCTCTCAGAAACAAGGTTTACCATCGCCACCTTAGATGGTACCTGAAAGGTCTGTTAAAGCGGAAATGAAGAGTTTTAGTCGATGATGATGCTTGGTGGTGAGAAACGACCCCTTGAAACAAAACCTAAGTGGTAAGTCTGACGAAATATGCCTGGGCTGTGGAACAATGGCAACAGGACTGATAAGGAATCAAAATCCTTGTAGGATTTGTAAGCAGTTTGCAGAACACTTCTCAAAGAGACTTCTGACCCTGAAAGGTTGTGCATCAAATCTATTTCCGGTTTAAAAATAGTTCAAATTATAATGCGAGACAAATCTCTATGAGTCAGAACTAACCGTCTAATTAGTCTTTTGAAGGCGGTGAAGCTTAAAAGGATGTCTAAAAAGTTAGGTTAGGTCTGTTTAGTTTCATTTTGTGAATAACCAAAAGTTTTAGAAAGAAAATGTCTACTACGGCTGTTGGTTTAATTCACGGTTCCTCAACAGTTAAACCGTCGTGGGGTTGTGGAAGACTAAAGCTTCAAAAAGTGAGCATAGCTTGAGCTTCCGCCATCTTGAAAACCGTTACTTCTTCTCGGTCGTTTTGATTTTTTCTTTTCCTTTCTTAAATTTCGGATTTTTCATCTTTCGAGGACCTGACTGCTGACCGTCGCTTTCCAAACTCGGTACCGGAGATGGCGGTCGCTTGTCGAGACTATCCGTATCCGAGAGATCGCCTTTGGACATTTTCTTTCTCAGATGATTCATTTCCGTTTCGAGTTTATGCTTCGTCCACTCTCTTTCGATGAGAAGCTTTTTAAACTTCTTCACTGATGTCTGATTGAATTTGATATCCGCTTTGAGTTTCTCGTTTTCCAAAATGCTGTTCCTCACCCTCAGTCTCATGTCACTAGGTTTCCGATCCGTCGTGACGCCACCTTGAGACAGCTTTCGTTTGGCTTCAGCAATTTGTTGATCCGTCCAAGCGAGTTCCTTTTCCATTCGTTTGTATTCTCGAATCCCGCTGTCCTGTTCGAACCCCGTTCCGTCTTTACATTCCTTCAGCAGATTTAGAATCTTCTCTGTCGTTTGACTTAAGTTCTTGGAATAATCGTCGAGTTTGTCCTGTTGTATCCTTTTTATCGGTCGCCGGATGAATTCCGTCATGAGAATGGTGATTTTTGTGATGAGATTGTTGAGATTTTCAAATCCGACGAAGGAGACTTTACACTGCTTGAACTCCTGTAGGAGGACTGTCATGTTCGTGAGGAGTGTCTTCAGTTCTTCCGGCGGAACTATTTCCTCCGCGTCCTTTATCAAACTGCATTGAGTCAGTTTGTTCCGTACGGCATAGTTAAAGTTAAAATATCTAAAGGGAGCGTGGTCGTTGAGCTTTTTCTTTGTCTTTTTATGTGATCTTTTCGATGACTCGGAACATGATGTCTCGTCTGATGATGATGTCACGGAAGAACCTCTCTCCCTGAATAACTCTCGGTTTGGACTCATGGATAATGGTTTCTCGATACCGGGTGATTTCTTATTTGAGAGATACTCAATGAATTTCTTCGAGAATAACGTTTCCGCTTTCTTTTGACCTTCTTCCGAGTCGAGTTTGTCGCTGTCTGTTGTCGATTCGGCCATTTTTATTTTTGTCGCTTTAACTATACAGCACCACCGATTCTGAGCTGGTTGTTGTGGATACCTAACCAAAAGTATGTCGAGTTTTGTGTTTAAGAGAATTTCAGTTCTTTCAAGGTTTTTCTTTTGATTATTATTATTTACAAACAGACTTGACAAAGTTGATGTTTGCTTGCTTGGAATGATTGAACGAAAGAATGTTTTACGTTCGATTAATCAAAGAAATATGAATTTAAAGATTTTCTCGGTTATTTTGTGAAGTTTGAGTTTTGGTTTACGTCCAAGCGGAAGAAATGCTTGGTTTGAAAAGGCCACATAGCTCGGGATAGACAGAAGCGGGACATTACAGAGTGACGAAAAGAAAATCTAACAACTACAACTTAAATTTGAAGAAATGTTTGCGGATATTGGCCTAGGGGTTAGTCATAACATAATTAGATTTAAAATAAATGACAAAACTAAAGCTTAAAAGACAAATTGAGAAAAATTTAAAAATTAAATTCGAATTTCAAACGAATGAAGAGAAGGTGGCTCCTCCCAAGCGGCGTTTTTGGGAACTATTAGTCCGTTGCTAAGCCTTCGTGAATTGCATCCAGGAGGTTTCGGGGCCTTTTCACCCCAATAGAAAGGGGTGTAAGGTTGCTCATCTGTTGTGAATAGATTTAAAAATCCGTTACCCCGCGACAAACTTATCCAAACAAAAACTTCACGTTTCCTCCATTTTTATTTATTATTTGTTGTCGATTTTATTAAGATTTCTTCTAATTAATAAAGAACGGAGTTGATTGTAAACAATAAATAACAATGATAAGAATGGAAATAAGCGAAAGAGATTAGTAAATAAGTGATCGAATCAATTGTAAAATGAAAAACGATGGGGAATTGTTGTCGTCTTCCGATTCAATTTCGCAGGACGTCTTCAGCAATGAACCCCAAGTGAGTTTGATGTTCTTTTACTTGAGGACTGAGGGGACGGGGGATTTATTTTAGGTTTTATTTGTTTGTTTGTTTGTGTTGTAGGAGCGTGACCCTGTTGCTTGTGGGTCTTGACAATTCCGGAAAAACGACGATTGCCAAGCGATTGGCGGGAGAACCCGTAGATACAGCCGTGCCCACTGTCGGTTTTTCCGTGATTACACTCCGGGAGAAAGGTTGTCAAGTTTCGTTGTATGACCTCGGTGGAGGACCGCAGATTCGGGATATATGGCCACGGTATTATGCGGATGTGAGTATGAGTCGTGGAAGGAAGACGGATGAGGGAAGATGGCGTCGGGTTGCACAAGAGTCGTGGTGTGATTGTTGTTTGGATGAGTCATACTCGTTTTCGTGAAAGATTCTCATTTCTTCCTGCTTCTGTTTTGCAAACTTCCACTTCCTGTTAGACTAATTTGACTTTTTTTGTTTCGCACAGGCTCACGGCGTCGTTTTCGTTGCCGATGCTCACGATCTCGAACGAATTGACGAATGTCGTCAGGTTCTTGAAAGCGTCCTCGAAAGCGAGCTCATTTCCGGTAAGCCCGTTCTCCTTCTGGCTAATAAACAAGACTTGGATGGAGCTTTGGACGAAATCGACATAGTTGATCGACTCAGTCTTGAACGAATCGTCAATGAACAGAAATGTCCGACCCTCGTCGAATTATGTTCAGCTTTACACTTCTCGAGAAAGATGGACATTGGAATCAACAACGGTTACAAGTAAGGTCACTCAAAGTCATCCGGAAGGAGAGAAAGGGAATGTTTTGCTCTTTTACATCCGGTCACGGTCGATGCTTTGGTTCCAGATGGCTGATTAGGAGCATTATCAGAGATTATCCTTCGCTTAACAATCGAGTCATTAGAGATTTGGCAAAACAAGAGGAGCAGAATAAGGTTCATGATATCAGAAGACAGAAGGAAAGAGATAAACGGCGGGAAGAGGAAGAAGCGATTAGGAGCTTCACGGATGGAAATCCTTTCCTAGATCCTTTCAAACCCATCAAACGGATTCTGGTAAGAGTCTCAATAAATCGTATTTTTAGTAAATTATTTTGAGAGGCGAAGAAAGTAAAAGAAAGCAAAAGAGGAAAGTGATGGAAAGAAGATGAGAAGTTAGGGAGAGAATTTGAGGTGACTAAACAATCAGAAACTGGAGAGAGCTTACATCAACAAAGAACTTCAACAAAATCGGAAATAATGGAGAGCAGCAAGGAAAGATGATTAAACATAGAATGACAAGGAAAGAATACAAGAAGCCCAAAAATTAGGAAAATAGAATAGAAACTCAAAAGAAGGAAGTAAAAGTACAAAGAACAA